>VZTJ01011335.1:1835152-1997851 GCA_013397795.1 Orthonyx spaldingii | reverse complement strand
GTTGTTTTTTTTTTGTTTGTTTGTTTGTTTGGTGTTTTTTTGTGTGTGTGTGTGTGTCTATGTTTGTGTGTTTAGGTCTATATATCTGAATGGATTTCCCTGGTTTTCTGTTTCATATTTAAAAAATTGGTCTGTTGTTTCTCACTCTATGTTCAGAGAAACATATCACAAAGATATGTATTCTCCCACAAGAATATGAGAAGTGTTGGCTGAAAAAAGCTTCATTACTGATAACATTCAGAGTGTTATGTCATCTGAGAATACCTGATCTTTGCCTTTTTCGGTTTACAATTCTGGTATGTGTCTGTTAACAGTTTCCTGAATGTTTATGCAGGATTATGCATTTTCTATGAAACTGGCCATGCACAGTGTATTGTCCTTGCAAGTCACCTTTGAAAAACTTACCACTGCTTAGCGGTTTCGTGATGGGCTCAGTTATGTCTCACTGGCAGCGTGAAGCGTGTGTATAACATAATGTTATCAGTAAAAGCTATCTCTTTAGGCAAAGGCACGAGGAAACCATCAAATGCTGTATTTTGACAAAGAGATATCAGTCAGAATGGGTCATATCCCAACAGCTGTTGGGAGTATTACATGGAAGACTAAGGTACAGGAGAAAGATCAAGCCTTTGCTTGGTTAATCATTGCTTGGAGAAAGAGGGACTTTGGAAGAGCTGTATCTGAAGGTTATGTTAACTGTTTAATCTGTTTTGACAAAAACCTGGTTAAACAATGGAACAAGAGAGAAAATGTACATTTGGTGAATTTTTATTAAGCTGAGTATATGGTCTAGTGGATCTCTAGTCTAGTAAACCCTCTCCATCTGCTTTTCTCTGCATGGCTGTAATTCTTGATCAGTGATTGTGATGAGCTTTCAGTTCAGAGACCTACAGGGCTTCTAGGAGTGAGGAGAAATATAGCAGAATATACTTCAGAAGCAGCCTTGGATTCAGTATGTTCAAATGTGGTGGTTGGTCATTTTTTCTCCCTATATGTCTGAGGTCTTCTGGATGACTGATGAACACAGATGATCTGTTATGTGCTTTCACCAGGTAATTTTTGAATTTCTATATCTGGTTCCCTTGCTCAGATTACCTGAACCCCCCTCCCCAACAAAACAACATCCTAATAACCTTTTCTCTGTAGACCCATTGTCAGCATTGCCACAAAAGCAAGTGTATGTTTTAGTGCTGTAAATACTTTTCCAGTGATCACTACATCTGACAGCATAGCAATATAATTTCTTTTTCATGCTTGCAATTTTGCTTGTTACATTACCACTGATAATGGTTATCTCTGCATAGATTAATGGAATCCCGTACCCCTGATTAATATATTGTTCAAACAAATGGCATATATGTTTCTAACTTTTAAAATTACTTGAATTAAAAGAAGACATTTATTTTTCAAATAGCTAGTCAGCCATCTTTCTGTGATTTTTTTCCCCATTGATTCATCTCCGCTATGTATTTTGAATGATACAACTTGAAAGCTTGTTTTTGAAAGGCATATATTAAGGAAACTTCCGAGTCTGACCATTCACAAGACTCTCTGGCAGTACTGTGATGTCTGTAGCAAACTGCTACAATTTATAAATGGAAATAACATTATTTTTAGATGACAATGCAATGCAGTCAACTTGGATTCTTGACAGAGTCAATGGTTTGTTTTTTTTACACTTCCCCACCATGATTCTATCATTAGAAAGTGCAATGGAAATTGAAGTTAGAAAGTGCAATTATTTCATTAATAGGTTCATAAAATAAAATATGTGATTTTTTCCAAACCTAGTTCTTCAGTCTTAGCATCTGTTTGTTGATTTGAATAAGAAAGGATGCAGTCTTTTACAAGAGTTACATCCCAGCACATTTAATGGGAACTCTTTCATGAACAGAAAAGGGAGCAGCAGAAAGGTTGTACAACACTCCCTACATACAAATTGCCTAAATTTTTTTGAAAAAAGATGAGGACAGGAAATTTTTAGAATCAAAAGCGACAGGTAGGAACAAAAATTTTACTATTAATTGAAATTCCTTCCATGTTCCTTCCTCAGATTTGGCCACAGGGATGAAAGTTTCCTTGCACTCTGCTGTGTTTATGGCAGAGAAGGGAGTTCTGCTTTAACTGACATTCTCCAATTCCCTTTTATGAGACAGTTAACAAGTGCTTAGAAATTTTGCCAAAACATTACTCAATTAGGTTGATGTATTTTATGTCAGGTATCTGTGTGAGCCAAAACACCTCTGTGTCAAGCAACAGGGCTGAGAAAGTACATTGTTTTCCCACATTGCCTGTGAAGTGCTCTGGCTGGATATCCAAAAATGAACAGGAATTTAAATACATGCTTTGTCATTACCTCCATACCTACATAACGGAAGTAAGAAGAGGACTAAATTTCTGCTACAACTTGTTCATTTTCCCTCCATAGGGAGGGAAATCTAATGAAAAGTAGGTTGATTGTGATTTTGATTTTATTGATATGAACACTAGATTTCTGTTCTTCAACCAGTAATCTGATAATATGGTCCTGCACTTTGCAGAAACATGAATTCCTTCAGAACAGGAAAAAGACTTTTCTTTCCTAAACCTTTCTTTTTTTCTCATCAATAATCTGTCATTTCTTAAATGTAAAGAAATTAAAATAAACCACAATAGTGAAAAGCCATTCAGAGCCTATAAAAATTACTACAGTAGCTTTTGGAAAATACTAAATGGACCACCTATTGAAGGGGTCCTGCATTTGAAAGATGGCTACATTTTTTGTCCAGTGGTTGAAACTGATCTTGTCACCAAGTTATTTTGGTGAGGCTGGCTATGCAGGGAGGTTTCATTTCTGGGGATGACAATATAAAGAACGGGCAGGATGTCAGGACTACAATTTCCACAGTTCAGGGACTTTGGCTCAGTAGGTTTTCAGTGAGTTAAGATTGTGGGCTGGTAGGAAGTTAAACATGCTTACAACAACCCTATAAATAATCTGTCCAAACTGGTTTCTTTTCCCCAAAAGGTACTCTGTTTTCAACAAAAGAGCAAATTCTGAAGAAAAATATTTTTTTGATTTTTCCCCCAAACTATCTCTAGAATATGAAATTGCAATATGAAGGTTGGATAGAAGATGATGCAATCATGAAGAGTACCAATTTAATTTTCAGAGGATAGAATTAACCTTAAATATTGAAAATTATTTAAGACACTGTGGGTGCTCTTCTGGTATGCAGAACCTACTTAACACTGACCACAAAGTCATCTACTGGTTCAGACCCTATAGATCCACAAACATGAATGAATTGGTGCCATTTTTGCTGAATGGGTTGCACAAAATCAGTATTAAGAAAATGTATTGCCTTCAGTATGATCGATGTTGTGGCACAAAGAAAGGATGAGAAATGTATGGAGTAATTTGCTTTCACTTGTGGAAAAAACAGCTGCATTGAAAATCTATCAGGAGAAAATTAAAGTAAGGATGAAATAAGCAGCCATGTTAGTCTTCAATAGCAATGCTGAAACTGAAAAAGTGAAGGCTTTGAAAATTTGAAATGCTAATGAGCAATAGAAAAGAATAGCCAGTTTAATTTAATTTTGATACCATGTACAAAATGATGTTCTATCTTAATAGAATACACCATGTGACAAAATTTCTCTTTCTATTTGTATCACAAGATTGCTTCCTTTCACTTTGCACAAGACTGCTGTTTTGTTACACCTTAGTAACCATCCTTACTGAGATGCAAACATTGATCTCTATCCTGTTTCATGTATATTTTAATGAATTTCATAGGTTTTGCATTCAGGTCTTAATTAATTTCATGTAGAATATTCTGCATACAAGAAGGGGGGAAATCTGCCTCAGTAATTCTACTGCATAAATCTACTACCATGGAAGATCTAAATAGATTGCATTTTTAATTTGCCATGAAGCAAAGATGAAAACTAAATATGAAAATGATTTTTATGTATTTGGATACTAATATTAAAAAAATTAGAGGCTTTCATTTCTCATGAAAAGGCATTGATGGCTGTTTTCAGGATGAAAATGAATAGCAAATTGTTCTTCTGTAAGTTTAATTATTTTTAGTTAAAATTATATAAATTAACAGGCTTTATCAAGCACATGGCAGTCTGCCTGCTTTCATGCTAAAGAAAATGGATATTTAAATATGAGAGCACAGTGCTGAATTTCTGAAAGAAATAGGGATCAGATCCAGTAAACCTGATGAACTGGATCTGCAGAGACTGGAGAGTGGGAAGTCTGAGGCTGTTTAACCTACTCTTTCAGCAGCAACTCTGTAAATGAAAACTGCATGCTGTTCCAAGGCTCCCTGTTGCAACACTTAGGAGAATACACATACCTCAGAAGAAGATGCAAACCTGTCGTCCTGTTTGGATGGGAAGCTGCTGAAATCTGTGCAGAGGTGCTTCAAGCCATACAAAATGGAAACACTGCTCAGAGACATGTTTCTGCAATGCCATCTTCTTCCTCAATATGGATGCCTCTGCTCCCTTCAAATCCAAAAACCAGACGCCCACTTGATGACAGGTATCTATAATCTTTCTTCCAAAGGAGTACGTTTTCCTTGCAGGAGAGAAAGTTACTTATTTCTACAGTTGCACGTTTCTGCTAGCCATGCATCTTAGAGCAGTTGCTGCATCACTGCTTCAGGCTGTGGACATTCAAACTCACATCTCCTCTCATAGGCTCTTTTGGCAGGTGAGGACGGTCCAACATGCCTTAAGAGAGGGAAAGACAGAAGGAGAAAATAACTACAGACCTGTGGACTAATGCGTCTCGCTTTCATCTCAGGCAACAGTGTACAGGTTTTTAGGCTGTTTTCTGACACGAAAGTTCCAGGCACAGGTGCTGTCAAGTGTGAGGATACTTGCAGGAGAGCATCTTCGTAGGCAAACCAAGGAACCATCTAGTTCCTTCGTGAGTGCCATAGTGACTAACTAACTGCACAAAAGAGCAAGTTACAAACTGTAGAGAACCACTTCCAATGGAATGGCAGACATGGCTAGTTTGAGTTCAGAAAATAACATCTTGAGCATAAAAGTTCCTATTTTTCATGGTTTTTTTTCATTACAGAAAGACTGGTAAACTTTGGGATTGGGTCATGGGGGTTCTGATATAAATTCTAGATAACACTATAGCAATTTTATCAATAAAATGTTATTATACAAAATGTGATTACAAAAAAGGACCAGACTAGATTGCAAAGGGGGCATGTATAGAAGTTGTGTTATGTCTTCTTTGCAAATTATATATTTATTCATATACATATCTGTATGAACACAGAAGCCAGCTGAATAAATTCAGTATATATACAGTCTTATTAAAATTTCTGAATTTACTGACAATATGAAATGTAAGAAAAAATAAGGGGAAATCATATGAAAGTGTCTTTCAAGTTTGCTACAAACAATACTGCAGTTTTGATCTCTGCTTCTTTGTATTACAATGTTCCTAATGCTTAGAGCATTCTAATTTTCCTCAGAATCACCTTTGCATGAATGTGTTGTCCCATTGACATTAATAAGACAGCTTATGCACAGAAAATTAAGCACAGGGTAGAAATATGTGCAGAATCAGTGCTCTATAGAATTGCCTTTGGTCACTTGATAATATTGACAATTATTAATTCACATACCAGAGACCTGATACAACATTGCAGTGAAGCTGCAGAACAAGTTTCTCTGTCATGGGTGTTATGGAATTTATCTGTGTCATTTTTAACTCTATATTTTTATGTGGTCTGAAAATGTTCTACTATTTCATATTCTCTGTTTTCTAGTCTTACAGTACTGTAAATGATAGTTATGGATTTCCTTTATTCTGCCTTTTTTTATCCTGTGTATGAACTGAACACCTAGTGCTTCAAATCCCTTAAGTGGTACATCAGATATTTTGGAAAAGCAGGAAAAACTCTAAAAAAAAAACAATCAAACAATTCTTGGCAACCAAATAATGGAAATTCTCGTCCTCTTCAAATCATATTAAGGTATCTGCATAAAGCAGATCAGACTTTACAGCAAAACTTCCCTGGACCCGAGAGGACACTATGAAGCTGTATCAAAGGAGGTTTAGGTTGGATATTAGGAAAATGTTCTTCACCCAGAGGGTGGTTGGGCACTGGAAGACGCTCCCCATGGAGGTGGTCACAGCCCCAAGCCTTCCAGAGTACAATAAGTGTTTGTAAAATGCTTGCATGAACAGGGTGCGATGCTTTGGGCTGTCCTGTGCAGGGCCAGGAGTTGCACTTTGATGATCCTTGTAGGTCTCTTCCAGCTCAAGATATTCTACGATTCTATAAATGAGCCCTTTTTACTAATTTTCCTATGGGCAATGGCTGCTCAGCTTTTGAAGCTGCTGATCTAGACCTGTAGTGCTAACTGGCAAAAACTCAGCTGTACCAATTTGTAATTAGACAGAAAAGAAACAATCCTGCCTCTTGCAGGGGACTTGAAAAACTTTCTCAAAGATACCACATATCAGAAGAAATTCAAGTGTGTTTTCATCTTGAAGTGTCCAGTGATGGCTTTCAAGGCTTGTATCCATACTATTTTGTGAGTTAAGCAGTAATTTGTTTATGAGAATTAGGGAAATTTCATCAGTGGGCATACCAAAGATTTTGTGTGAATTAAATGATGTTTGGGAGTCACCCACTTGACAGAGACCATTTGATCCCAAAGGCTAACTGATATGGTGCAGCTCACATCTATAGAGCTAAATTATTTTACTTTTCACTCACCTATTTTTGGTATTAACTTGGGGTTTGTGTCTAGGAACTTTTTTGAGACAGTGCTAATTGGTAGGAGTTGAAAGTACAACAGGAGCCATGGTGAGGATGATGATAAGATAGTGGCTATAGGTTTTCTTTGACACAGTTTTTTTTCCCCCTAAAGAACATAAAAGGTATTGCAGAGAAATCCAAAGCTTCAGTTGAACACTACCCCATGGGCAAGTGTCTTTGTTCTCTTGTCTAAGTTCTAATCTGATCCATGGTGTATAACAGAATGGGAGGTAGACAGATTTTGTGGGTCAGGCTGATTTATAGAATTCTCAGTCACTCCTTTTCTGCTCGGCAAGAAAGTTTCTCAACAGCTTCTGCAGTGAATTCTATTGTAGTTAAGCAGATCCTGTGTCAGTGTACTTGACTGGCATTTAATGGTTTAGAGGAGTGTCCCCTAAATGCTGATTTCCTGAAATAAATGTTCTTTAATGCCTGGAGCTCTAAATTTTCACCCTCACTCAAACTCAAGTGCTTTATCTACCCTTGACCATTTCCAGTCTTACCCTCCAATCAACATGAGACATTTGCTGCTGCAAACAGTTCTATTAACTCACTGCATCTTGCAGAATTTAGCAATATACTGAAATCCACAGCCACTTTTGTCCACAGCATTACCCTAATCCTAGCCATATCTTTTCTCTGATTAGTATTCTTGCTGTTCTGTAAATTTCCCAGTCCAAATCAGTTAATCAACCTAGGTTTGATTTTTGAGAGGTCATTATGAAGCCCTGCAGACCTTGCTGTCTGAAGCAGTATAAAGAGATTTGTATCCAGATTCAAGAAATATGTGGTGAAGAAGCCAGAGGTGAAATTCATATATTAAGTTAGGCAGTGGTCACAGTGATGGTGTAATGCTTAAGTTTAGGGTTGCCTTCATCTTGCAATGTGAGGAAAAGTAAATACAACTTGGTTTCTTGGAGTCTTTAATGCTTGTTTAATTTAGGAAGATTGGTGGTCAGTCAGGATAGTTGTGTAAAAGATGAGGGGTAGAGGAGGGGTTTGGAGAAGAAACACTGTAGAACTATATTAATTCCTAAATTGCTCAACTCTGATGACATCAGGAAAAGAGCTGTTGCTGCCAGAAGCTTAAGATCTCATTGTACTGATGAGATTGGAAAATCCTACACAACCAAAATGCAATGATTACAGAAATTCATGAGCAGAAATGTTCTGTTTAACTTCAGATACTGACATTTATGTAATGATTAAGACCAGTTTTAACATTGGCAAGAGAGTCAAGATTCAGAAAAACAGCATCTGAGGAACTTGCTCTTTTCTGCAGAGGTCACCAACCTGAGGTACGTGTGGTAGAGACAGAGGCCAGTGTTGTCCGATGAAGAAGGTGGTGTTTTGTCATCATACTCAAACTGCAGGTAGATCATGAAATATGAGAATGGAGAATCTTTTCTTTCCAGTTCAAGGACTCTACCCCTTCTGAAACTGTCTGGATTCGTCCTGATTGTATTTTAGCAGAGGAGTTCTGTCACTCCAAGAGGGAATACTTCCACACGAAGATTTGCTGTTCCAAAGTTAGCTGTACCTTAACATGCATTAATTTATCACAAAATTTACTCCTAAGGTGGAAACAGGCAAATAATGGCAGTGTAAGTTGTTCTGTCGTAAGATTGTATTCCATCTCAGTAGGAAACGGAGCCACTGGATGTCTTGCAGGATCAGTAGTTTAATATCTGTAAATGTGTTAGAAATGAGCCAAGTATAATGTATCCTGTTCGTCAGGGGAATTTCAGCCACACTGAGCACTCCTAGTAGGAGAACTGTGTTATTATAGGAGAAGGAAGTCAGTTCCATTGCTGAACGATTTTACACAAGGCTGGGCAAGACCTTCCTGAGAGCAAGAATCCTGCAATGAAGGAAATGGAAAATGTTTCTTTCCTTTTTCCTGACTCCAAAGGAATGAAATATTTTCTTCTGGGTAAATGGCATATCAGTGACATTAGTGTATGAAAGCTGTATAAGAAGGAAAGTACAGAAATAAACTTGGCAAAGTTCTTCGGCCTGATCCTGCTGTTTGTATAAAAAAAGATTCCCAGAGTAGTATGAGCTTGTGTCTTTTGACTGAAAGCTCCACAGATCCATAAATTTCTCACACAAATTAACTATTAAACTGCTTATTTATATGGTTTTATTTATAAGCAAATAGTTGATAATACATTCATAAAGAGATGAATAAATTAATTGTTAATACATGGTTTGGTAGGTTTTATTTTTTGAAAGAACCTGTTTCACATGAGGTACTGAATGTATGAGATGGGACTTACACTGTCACTAACTTTGTGCTCTTCCAAGCTGCATAATTCTGAAGTGTGAAAAGACTAATCTGATATTCACTCCAGTTATTTTTAATGCAAGCATTACAAATCTCTCAGAGGGAAGCCATTATACAATATTTATGCAAAGCTGTGTGAATACTCTGTTATCCCCTGCAAGCTTTGCTTCCTCTTGCTGGACATTATGTGTGACAATACCCAGGCAGCACTCACTTGTGGAATTTACAGAGAGATTATGTAGACCCTAAATTGAGTGGACCACAGGCAAGGCTTGGATGGTGCTAGGGAAATAAAGTAAAAAATGTGTTATCTTTTGTTCCCTCAGTAGTTGTTTAATATAAATTGCATTACTTTTGGTATTTAAATAAATTAACTGACAGCTGTAAGAGATCAGTTTTGTAACATTCAGCAAGGTATTTGATATTTGCAAACATAAAGGTCTTAGTAAAATATCCCTTAAAAACCTGAAAAAAAATGAATGTGGTACTTTGCAATCTGGGTTAAACAAGGTTCATGGGGAGATGTAAAACCTTTCACTAGACCTGCTGATATAATTAGAAAAAACAGACTTAAAAGGCATGAAAACCTTTCAGCCTTTGAAATATGAAGCATCAACCTTCAAAACTCAGCACTAGTGAAGAACAGTTGCTTGGAACTCAAGAGTCTGAGACAAAAGCTGATTAGTATCAATAGAGTAAGATGCTCCAAGGGAATATCGCAGCAAGGGAAGAGCCCAGGTGGAGCTGAGAGGGGAAGGAGAAAGAAATAATTTTTGATAACAAGTTTGATTAGTTAGAAGTTTAAAGGGGGAGGGGAAGGTAAATCACAGACTGACAGAAGAGTAGAATCTTTTTTGTGTTTTTGATAATGTTCAGGGCAGGTACAAATTTGGGTTTCTGTAGGGTAAAACTGCACTGTAATACAGTTACTCTTTTCCTGTGCAACAATATGTGCAATGTGTATTTAGCTAAAGAGGCATTTTTTAAAATCAGAAAAAGCTGTTATCTTTGACATAGTTAAGAAAACAAGCAAAATCTTTGATATAGTTAAGAAAACAAGCAAAGCACATGTCACATTATGTACTCCCAGAGGCTGGGGCCTTTTGGCATAGGCATTTCTACAGCCTAGGGGAATCAATGACACAGAGGATCACCAGGTTAAAAAAATATTTGCCCATCAATTTTATTAAAAAGCTGTGCATAGGATGCATGCCAGATAGAGTGTAGCTTTCCCTAGAGTCACTGAAGAAAAGTTTTTGCAAAGGGTGGATACTGTCTACAGGAGTTAGGGACTCTTGAAAAGATTTTTTTTTCCTCGGATAACTCATCAATGACCATCAGATTTTGTATGTGAGAAAAATAATCCTAGAAGTATTACATTCAAAAGTGGTCTCTGTTTCCACACAGAATAACTTTCACTTGAACTGAACTTTTGAACTGTTCTTTGTGACACGAGGTAAAGAAACCAATATCTCAGAATGCTAGGTCAAAAAGGTAAAATGACTAGATGGGGGTTATTTTTTATTTTGTGTATTGACATTTGTATGAACAGCAGAAGAGAGTTTTGCTGCCCACCCCTTCCCCAGTTTTATTTTTCCAAGTCTACAAATTGAAGAAATGCTAGCTCATGTGTATATGTCATTGTCTGTTGTACTACCACAACAGTGTTTGGTATTTTTATGTGTATGCAAGAAGAGGGTGAAAATGTTATTTCATGTGGGCATGGAAGAGGATTCAGCAGAAAGCTGTGTGTTTAAAGGAAGAAAGGATCAGTCCTGAGGGACAGGCTCAGGAAGAAAGGATTTATGCCTTAATCATGTCCACATTCTCCTACTACACTACAGAACTAATATTTTTTTCTGATATATTGAAGTTAGAGTTTTCAGGAGAAAGGAGCAATAACTGAGAACTGTCTGAATTTTAAGCTCAGCTGAATAATTCCTTCTAACTCTCTAGCAATGGAATGCTAAGCACAGATGGATTAGTGATATACTGGGATGGGGGAGCTGCCCAGACTGTTTATTGTTCCAAGTACTTGATTTTGTGAATAGCAATAAAGTCTTTTTCATTGACCTCTGAAGGATTAATTTCTTAATTTAGCACTCAGAGGCAAAGAAGCCTAGAGAAGAAAATATTGGATATACATGTAATGAATTGCAGTGTTTATAGTTTGTACAAGACACAAACCCCATAATCTGCTGATTGCAGTTGAATTTGAGAAGTGCTAATTCATGAGCTTTGACATTCCAATTATTTTGTTATTAATACATTCTGCATCCACCTGTGCTGCTGTTTTAGCATCACTTCAATGGCTCTGCTAAGCAACACTAAAGACAGACAATGGGAAAACCATATAACTGCATTTTCCTAAAGGAAAGTGTGGGAAGTTTAATGAGACTTTTATTTGATTTAAGGTGCCTGCTTTTCAAAGCAGAAATACAGGGTGTTGTTAAATTATGCTGACGAACGTAGAAAGTGAGCAAAAATTCAACTGCACTGAAATTTTAGACTTGTTAAAAAAAAATTGTGCTTGGCATATTTATTGGTGGTCTGATGCAAATGGCTCAATATTTCTTAAAAGTGTTGCATTCATTTTTAGTTATAAATTGTTCTTTTTCTTATTCTCTCTATTGGGTGGATTAAGCTACAAAGATAATTATCCAAGTCACATTGCCCTATAATTAAAACATATAAGAAGGGAAACAAATATAAAGGAATACAGATGATCACCAGAAAATGTTTTGCAGGGAGTAAATACTTCCTGATTACAATGGAGTTAGTACAGAAGTAAAACAATGATATAATTTCAAGGTTGTGACATGCAGACTGTGTAATATGATAATTCCAGATCACCTTTTTTAGAGACAAAAAAAAAAGCCAAGTTAAAATCAGATAAGAGTTAAGACCACACAACTGCCTGCATTTGCATATGGTGGGGCAGTCTGAGAGAATATCTAATTCTCTTATGTGAAACTAAAAGTTCTTCTGCTGATGTGACTCAGCCAATCTGCCTGCGCCATTCTAGAGACCTGATGCTCCCAGGTCCTGGAATGCTGCTCTGTGGCATTAGAGTGTACCAGGAGCAGGACTGCAACACGTAATAGGTCTGCAACCCCCTTAGGCAGGATTTTTTCAATCTTGAATATGACCTTATTGAATCTAGGTATTTTTTGCTCTGCTAGACAAACCTAGGAGGAGGAGAGATGGTTTTTAAACCACCCCTAGCTTGTCCTATATCGCTGTCTGGCACATGGAGAAACAAATGGGAAAAACCACATTTTATACCTAATGGCAAGGTCGGTGGCCCTGGAGATCCAACTTTTGCCCTCTGACCAAAATGATGTAAGATATGAAACTTCAACAACAAATGATATCATTTTTAGTTCTGCTGATAATTCCCCTTGGTAGCATTAAAGACTCACTTTTGTGGAAATTTCTATTCTGAACACCTCAGAGTTGAAGGTATATACACAAACTGGCCAAGAGGTAATAAGCTAGAGTCCCTACTTTTGTTCTCTTAATAATAATATTCTTAAGCAATTTAGTAGCATACTTTAAGTTGTTTTAAGTAACAAAATCAGGTGATTACTTTATTCCAAGGATGTTTTCTTGGTGCATATAATGGTGTG
This sequence comes from Orthonyx spaldingii, assembly GCA_013397795.1. NCBI lineage: Eukaryota > Metazoa > Chordata > Aves > Passeriformes > Orthonychidae > Orthonyx > Orthonyx spaldingii. Next base: position 1,985,147 of record VZTJ01011335.1, on the reverse strand, counting down.
GTGGTTTAGCAGATGTATGGAATTCATAGCATAAAACACATAACATAAAATCACCCTAGGACAAATGGTTACACAATTTTTCTGGGGTTACTTCTCAAGAAAGGGATTTGATTTTTCTTCCATAGCTAATATAACATTAAGATTGTTTATTTCTAGTGGTGAAAGAATGTTCATATGGACAAATATTTTCATTAACAGGAGCTAAAAAATAGACTTTCTAAAGACTGTTGTAATGTGTTTAATGAACACTTCAGTAATTACTTGGGTTGTATTTTTGTTTTGCCAAATAAAAAACTGCCTTCTTGGAGAACTTTACCAATAATTTTTTATTGCAAAGACAGCTGACCCCCTTTGGTGGGAGGAAAGAACTTTTTGTCTCTGGACATAATAATGTAGTAGGAATCGAATTATTAATATCAACATTCATGCATTTGTTACCAGCCCATTCTGCCTGTGAGTGACTGCAATAACCTCTCTTCTGGCATTTATGTGCATATTATATCAGAAGCACATTTAAGAATTCATTTGACTTCTTCAGGAGCTGGAGACAGGGAAAGTAATTTTCATAGCTCTCTGAAAAACAGCCTTTTTCTGCAGCTGCTCAGCCCAGGAATACTACTCAAGTCGATAACAATTTTGGCCCTAGTTTAAAAAAAAACCCCAGAGCCTTACAATTAGCCAGAACTAATGCTAAATATAAAAATAGTGGAAAAGTGTCATTTACAGATATTTTCTAGTCACCAAATCATATAATTTTCTTGAAATAGTTGTAATTATTAGTTGTGAGATTCTGTGACATTTTAAAATAAGTAGAATGATGAATATTTCCTGACTAGATGGAAATTAACTATTATTAAATACAAGAAATTAATATTTTTTCTGATCTCAATTTTGAAAACTACAAACAAAGTATTATCAAGTTGTACAAATTTTGATAAGTGCCATCCAAATTGAAAAAAATTATGGACCCACTCATGCACAACAGAACTTCCAATCAATAGCAGAAGATAAATTGATACAGATTATGATAAATCAATAGTTAAATGCTTCTATACAGATGATACAGTTTAAAAAATTACTGACTGCCTTGTGCTTTAGCCAGCCCAGTGATACCACACTCTCTCTTAGCCAGCTGAAGAATCCCGTGTTCCCCATCATCTGCAAAGTGTGGGCAGGACACGTCTTGCTGTGCAGCCCAGACGCCCCACACTGCACTGGCGGCCAATGCACCCACAGGCGGGAGAGGACGGCTGTGAATTGGCACCAGTGCTCCCCCAGCACATGGAACTGGGGAGGGCTTAACACTGCCTGCTGTTTCTTGGGTGAGGATGTGGCTTCCTCTCCCTACTCTCCTGCTTCCATTCCCCCAGCACCTGAGAAAGATAAGCCTTTTCTAACATGGCAGGATTTCTTCCAGGGTTCCGGTGGACTGCAACCTAGTTAAGTTTGGCATATTTTTGACATAGGAGTGCAGCCATTTTAAACTCTTGCTGTAGGTAATTGCAAGAAATAATTATGTCTCTGATGGCAATTTTCCCCTTTGGGTGCTGAATTGTCTTCTCCACTGAATAGAAGAACTTTAGAAAGACTGAGATAAAGTGTCGAGTTGGGTTTTATTCTGACTTTCCAGTTCTCTTAAGCGGTATACCTGGAGATAGAGGTGAGTTTCAAACCTCCACTTATGTGTGAATAAGAAACTTAGCTAAAGAATAGCACTGGCAAAAATGCTTTAACTGAGGAGAAATTAAGAAAAAACTTTTAATTCGTTTTATTAGTTATCAAGCCTGCTAAATGCAGCTTAGAAGATGAAATAAAATGCTGTCAATATTCAAATGAAAGTATGGAATCTGTTGGAAGAAAGACTTGCAAAGCATTAGTCACAGCAGAAAAGATAGTTTTAGATGTTAAAAAAAACCGTTAAAAATTAAGTTGCCCAGATTCCATCCAAACTAATTCTTAGCCAGACCAAGATGTATTTTTTCATCATTAAAATGAAGGAATATAGTTTTATGGAAATGAATTTTTTCAAAAAAATTGAATATACATTTGTACAAATTAAGTTTCCTTTGTGGATTATGTTGTTAATTATGAGTCTTAAAGCAGCTAGATATAAAAATTCCTTTACAAACTAAGGATTAACTATACACTTGGCAAATAGCAGGCCTAAAATCATCCAAAGAAAAAGACATTTTCTGGGAAAACTTTGCTTTTCTTGAGTAGATTGAAACACGTAGCCTTAAGGCCATAAACTTGGCTGATGTTCCCTGGATCCCAGTTCTTCAAGCAGGTTTGCACTGTAGGAAATTTCCCTGAAGTCTCATATGGTAAAAGCTATACTTCAGTCTAGAAATACTCAGGATAAAGTACTATTTTTATGAAAGTCAATGGCAAAGATTCTACTGGCTGTCATGTGGCCTGGATTTTAACAAAGTTTCTTTAATAATTGCCATTTCCTTCATAAAGCATCACCACCAAATGTGTATGAAGAGTGGAAATTTTAGTAGCAAACAAAGAATGGGAAGAAGTTGTGTCTCCAGGAGAATGAAAGACAAAGTCACTTAAAACTTTAAAATGATTGAGCAGAAAACCAGAATATACTTCAAACCATGGTAAGATTGCAATTTTTTATGTGTCTTTTTGGGAGATGGGGTGGGGTGGTTGGTGGATGGGCAATTCGATTTTTACTCCTTGTTTAATGGAATTAAGATCTTCTGCACATTTGTGCATATTCTGTTCTTTACAAGGAACCAATTAGAGGCCCACCAGACTCCTTTTGAGCTATGTACAGTAGAAAAACAACTTGCTCATTTGTTAATTTATTGAAAAGAAGGTCTCTAGTATGTAAAGGGTAGGCAGAAAAAAACCCAGAAGCATAAAGTAATTAAGAAACAACAACATGCCAGTTGCACCTAGCTCCCTGAACTGACAGGTTTCTGTCCAGTAAGTTGCAATTCTTTTCAAACAGGAAATTTTCCATTTTGGAAGTGTAGTTCAGAGACAGCTATTGTGAATATGCTGGTAACAATGGGAGTTTGAGGTACTGAGTTTTTCCATGAGTTCTGATCTATGTGGAGAAAACTCTTGCACAAAAAGCCTTCATTTTATGTACCACGCTATCTTTTACCGAGACTCACTGACTGAGATAAATAAGGAAATCGAGATTGACAGCATTTGCTACCAGCAGACTTGAGCCAGCTTCTAGTGTCTGGAATAGAAAATCAATCTCAGGACTGGAAAGAGAAAATGAAGCAATTAATGGGTAAATTGATTCCAACTGATCTACTTGGAAAAGTGGCTATCTCTTCTCAGACCTGGAAAGAGCTATGTTGTTGCAGCTCACAATTTACATTATCTGATGTATTTATTTACTATATTTATAGGTAAAGAAAGTATATAAATCTGGTATGAAAGAAGAAAGTGATTCTATTTTATTTTTTTTATTTGTTATACTTTACATTTTTTTACATAAGTGCAAGAAATCCCAACTCTTGGTGATGCAAAGATGTCTATATACTTGCCCTGAAAAGAAGATGGCTGTAGTTTTACACTGCACTGATATGGAAATTCACAGAAACACCCTATAATCAGCTTGATAAGGGATGACTCAAAATCAAGTACTTTTTAGAAAGACTTCTTTTTGACAATTTGAGGTTTAATCTGATGTAGTTAATCTTGGTACCCCTCTAATAGTAAGTGTTTATTTTCTGTACTAAAATGTTTTTTCACTAAAACAAATAAGCCTGATGATTTCCTACAGCTTCTCTTCTGTAGAATTAAAAATGCTTTTACGGTAACTTACAATGGGTCTCAACTAAAAATTCCTCTGGGACAAAAAAAAGAATTTCTTGACAGCTTATATTGATTTGTGAATGTCCATCTTGAGGGCCAAATGAAGTCCAAACTGTCTAGAGTCCGTAATTAAGTCTATCAGAACCTGATGAAGCTTCAGTAATGCTAATTGTCCCCAATGGCTTGTGAGTTTTGGTACTGCTGAATCTACACATTCACAAAAAGATGCCACTTCATCTGTAGAAAAAGGTTAAAAAGAACACTTTATGGTTGAAAGTCAATTCTTTAATCTTCCCTGCCATAATCTTCCCTGCTATATAAAAAACATCTGCTGCATTTGGCAATGATAGTTTTAGAAGTGAAAGGGTAGAAATGATGGCTATAATAATCATATATTTCATATCATGGTTAGTTAGGAGTTTGCAGTGAGGGAAAGGGATATCTTCACTGAGTCTGCTCATAGCAGAAAAGCCTGTCAAATATGTTACAAAGAGTGTTTTGATTTTGTATATTTTTAAAAAATTTATGATATTGAGGATCATTGTCATTGCATTTTTAATACTGTAAGAATGACTGCCCTTTATGTGTTATAAAAATCCTGAAGTAACTGCTAGACCTACTTAGGAAGGCTTTTATGTAAATACATGTATCTTTTTTTTCCTCCCTTTTTATTTTCTTGTGCATCAGAAATTGTGGTGGTCATTCCAGTTGGTGCTATCCTTGTTAGTATAGGACTGCATTCACCATGAGGGCATAGGAGTACTGTTCTCACCAATCCTGTGAGATTATGGGTTGAGTTTGGTGCAGATAAGAAGTGGTGTAAGTTACAGAAGTGGCCAATTAAGAGAAGGTAAGTGTCGCTGTTGAGCCGATGTCAAAACAGAGGCACATGAGAGAGACAGCCAAGAAAAGGGAATTATTTATTTAAATGCAGCTTTTATATACAAAATGAACGCTAACTGGGATTGGCCACAGCCCTCCGCCCCCTGGGGCTGATTGGCCACAGGCATTCCCGCCTATTCCAAAAGAGCTCTGAACACCTTATCTTCTGTTTACCATAAACAGATACATTTTCTCATGAGAAAGAGGTTCTGTGCTGTCACAGGTAAGAGCCTGTCATGCCCATGGGTCTCCTGTTCATGTGATAAATAGATGTCCATGGCTGGCTGTGCAGCACCCTAAGCATGTGCAGTGTAGATAGAGATGCTACTCCAGACTGGGGTGTCCATACTGGCACCTAAGAAAGCAATGCAGATGTGTGCAAACTTTTGAGTAAATGCCCTAGATGAAAATAAAAGGATCTGACACCTGACACAGTCTGGAAATGAGAGAAATCCTATTTTATTAATTGCAGACATATCTGATGAGAAAATTGTTCTGTTGTAAAGGGTTGTGTTTTTATGTGCCTCTTCAAGTCTGGAAGAGTAGAAATGAGAACGTGTAAGTGATGCCTTTTTTTTTCCTGTGCATTATTTTTAACCAAGATAATTTAGTGAGCTCCTTTACTGTGTGCCCTCTGCAAACTGTTCTTTTTGTCCATCTGTGAGAGTGTGATAAATGTCAACAGAGAAGCAAAGTAAGTGAAGTGGGAAAGCAAAAATCACTTAGAGTTTCCTTGAGCCAGATTTCCTTCCAAAAGCATACATTATGATAATACCCTTATATTTTTGAAATTTATTTAAGTTATAAACTAAAAGAGTTCTGATGACATGTAAATTCTGTTTATAAACTGGAATTGATCAAGAAATGGATTTATTTTCTTCTGTTGTTGATGGGTCCAGAATACTGTGTTCTTCACTGAAATAGGTCAAATATGGACATGAAAGTTTATGATATACAGAGATGCATAACATCATCCTAGTGTGCAAGGTGCTGAGAGACTTCTATCGGAAGCTGTTTTAATGAATTTTCTCATTTGTATTCCCACACTGTCTTTCACCCAGCAGAAGGGACCTGTTCCAGTTTCAAGCAGGGGATGGAGGATGCAAGATTAGAGTGTCTCAACTCAGTTAACATGCTTTTACCTGGGTTAGGGAATACCGAAGGCTGATGGTCGTCTGTCTGAAGTTCAAATAGTAACAAAGACATTTTCACAAGGGAAAATATATCCAGATTTAATTTTGAAAGGGCAACATTGTGGCAGAGCAAGAAAATGAGCTGACACTACATATGCTGATGACTACCCTTTTCAAAATCCGTCTGTTGGAACTGGCCAGGTAATTTGTGATGCTGAACCCAAGCCCATAAGCCTTGAGGATTAAGGTGGGAAGGAGTGACACAAACCCGTAGCCATCCACACACCCATCTTGTTTTTGGGAGAACAAAGGGTTTAGGTGCCTGGCTCCCATCAGACCTGCTTCACACGCACTGCAGAGGGTGATGATGACCTTTGTTTCAGCATGCGCATGGTAAGTCTGAGACATCACACGATGAACTCACTGTCTAGCCACTGTACAGTTCTTATGCGTATATTTCAGTCTCAGAAATCCCAGACAGAAATATGAGCCCCCAGGGATGTAAATCACCATTTTCTCATTGAATCCTAGGTCTGATGAAGCACAGGTTGGCTTCAAGCCTGTACAAGAACAATGGAGATGTTTGAGCTATGGTTTTAAATAAATCTCTAATATCTTCAGATTGTGGAGATTTCAGGTGTGGAAAAGGCATGACTAAAAGAGCTGAACAGATAGTAGATTTTTATACTTGTAAATACTTTTTGTATTCTTATTTCTTGAAGCCATTTGCCTGATCTTATTATGGAGTTTATCTTAAATGTCGAACTGTTCGTATTTCTAGGTAGGCAATCCTTTTCCTATCTCATTTTAGTCTAGTAAATTGGGACACATCTTTTTATTTCATCTCCACATCACAAGTCTTCTTGATTAAGTTCTTTCCCAAGCAGAAAAATTCCCATCTCCACATTGGCATGTTTCCAAATGTAGTGCCTTTCAGCCTACAAAAAAGAATAAGCCATCAATTCCTTTACATCTCAGAGCACTTTACTCAACGTACTCAGTGCATTCTTATACTGACTAAAGATGGATGAAAGTGGATCGAGTTGGTCTGTTTTGTTTGCTGTGAAACAGTTGTACTGCCAACAACTTGTTTTTCTAAATATCATCTTCCTTTTTTTTCCCTGTGACTGTGTATTTTTCATTTTAAGGAAATATTTTTTGCTCACTATTCAGAAGCATCAGAACTGAATATAAAACTATAGGTCTACTTCCAAGAATGTCATGAAAATATATGCTGTAATAGATTTTATCTTTCATGCTTCTCAAAGAAATAGTTCATACCATTCAAGGGAGACTAAAGAACCATTAGTGGAATTTCACTAAAAGTTTTGTTCCATATAGAAGCAATGTCGTGAAAAAACAAATGAAGTTCAATATCCAGGATGCTCTCCCTTCCACCATAGCATCACTCACCACCTCTGCCTGTGGGTGGTGTTTGCCTAATGATTATTACTATCATATCAAGAGTTCTGCTTCAAAACTGCTGTGAATGAGCTAGAGCTGAGTGCAGCCATGGAAATGAATGATAGTAGGAAAAGTATTAACAAGTTTCAAAGTTATGGATCCAAAAACTATGCTTCAGTGTCATCTTCTGTTCTACCCAAATAGCCACTACTGCTTCACAGCTGAGGAAATCTGCATGGGAGTTCTCTCCACCAGAAAATGGTCATTAGGAAAAAGTAAGAAAAATGAAGTTTTTCATCTCAGTACATTTGAATACATTGTCCATGATGATTGTATTCCTCTGCTATAGCGCTTTGCCTTCTGTCTGTTGTGAGCTTCAGAAACATACATGAACCATCTTAGCAGTTGCAAATCAAAGCTGAATTTTTCTTGTAATACTTATTTTTTCTCATGAAAGTTGTCATGTACTCTTAAAGAGGGGATTTTTCCTGGTGCTGGTGAAACAGGTTATCAGGTTGATTCAGATCAGTTACATGCTTAACTGCTTATGTTCAAGACTTGGATGCCTTTCCACAGAACAAGATGGAACACATAGAAAGGGAAGAGGAGCCCAAGCCATCTGATGGGCTGTGCTGCCCTGCCCCATGTTCACAAAATCAGCTGGCTGTGACTTCCAGCCACTTTCCTTAATCAAGCTATGAGACTTTGGTTTTTACTATGGGTAATGGGCTGGCAGAGCAGTTTGCTTAGCAATTCAAACCAGATGTGTAACTAAGGCTTAAAGCTATGGGGAGAGAGTATTGGCCTTTATGATGTTTGTAAGGTGTCACAACCATCCATAGCTTTAAAATGATATTTTTTCTTGTTTCTGGTGTTCAGCTCTAGTCATCGTGTCTTTTACAGGTTGTGTGACGCTCCAGAGTTACTGCAGAGAGGAGCTGGAATAGATTATCTTCAAGGTCCCCTTCCAACCCATAGCATTCTGTGATTCTGTAATACGTGTTCCGCCTTTGATAAAGATTCACAGCGTCACTTCCCATTGCAAGATTTTGTTTTCAGTTTCAGTTATGCTGCTGTATGTCTACACTTATTGTAGAGTTACGTTTGCATTATAGTCTGAAAAATTAATCAAAACCAACCCAATCATTTCAGAAAACAAACAAACAAAAAGATGGGCAGAAAATACTGTTTGTTTATAGTAAAGGTATTTAAATGAGAGGAATTTATTTGTGTCTTTCAAGGTGGTAACTGGAGGAATGGTTCGTTATTTCCTTTTGTTGCCAGGTAAAACTGCTTAAATAGGCAAAATCTGAGTATTTCAATTTAAAAGCTTTAGTAGAAACGTTTACCACATGTGAGAAAAGAAGATCAATGTCTTTCTACCAGAAAACAACTCTTCTTTTACAATATGAATTCATCCACTCACAGAAACCAGAAAATAAAAAAAATATTGAAACCGTATTCAGTGCTAGTCAGGTGCCTTTTTTTTCCACCCCCAATAAACAGTGGGTCAGACTTGGTTTTGTCTCAGAAAGGTTGTGCGGTTCTGGTTATTTGAAAAAAAAAAAAAAAAGCAAGCAAGCATGCAAGCTTGAAAAACTCTGCTATGGATAACAGTCATATCCATAGCATTTATTCTTAGGGTGCTCCTCATCCTGTGCACAGAACAAGACAGACATCCCTCAGAAGAAGAGGGTGGAAGCTTGTTTTTAAATACAGGATTACATCTGAGGGCTGAAGCACAGCATGCAAACACAAATGTGCCGTGACAAGCCATATGTTTCAATTCTTGATTTCGTCATTATAAGCAACTCAGAGAGTTAGAAGAAACAAGTATGCTTCTACACATTGTTTGTCATTCTACTCAATATCCATTTTTGGGATGTATGTTAAATTCCCCTGGAAAATGCAGCGTAAGTCACAGTGCAATTTTCCCACCTCATTTTACGTATAAAATTTTCCATTAGTGCATTAATAGTGCCTACACAGAAAACTCTGCTCCACTCATCCTCCTTTTTTATTTTTCTTCTCGGCTTGAAATTAGTAAAGTTTTAAATATTCTACCTGTCAGATTAGATTTATTATATAGTCATAAGATACATTAAAACAGTTAAGCTTTTTTTTTACTGTTCCTTACAAATACATCAGCACAACAGTGAATTTAATGACATTAGGTTTGGGCAGAAAGGACTAAGTAACAGGAAATAATCTACATTTCATGACTCCAAGTATCAAGCAAATAATATATATTACTCAATTTCCCTATTGTAGATATGACTTTTTTATTTTTGTAGGAACAAGAAATTAGAAAATTAAAAATGTCCTCTCATTTTAATGTTTTACTGGTATGAAATTTGATCATGTTGATCAGTGTTTAGGAATGGAGAAAAGAAACATTAAAAGCTATAGTTTACAGAGAAGCAAGAAAAGCAAGCAAGCTATTCAGCATAGGAATATTTTGTCTACTTAATGGGTTTCTGGTGATTGTACATCTTCATCTGGAGAACGTTAAAGAAAGAGCAATATGACACATATGTGTGGTGAGACTCAGGCACTGTAATGAATTACTTTCTAGGTGACATTTTGTGCCGTTTAAAGAATATTTTTTGTTTGTTATTGCCTTAAGCTTGTTCAATGTGCTCTATTTACGTTTTTTTTTCTCATGTGTCTTCTATAATAGGGGTTCTTTCAAATAGAAGGTAGTGAAGATGTCAAAGCTTACAATAAAAGAGGGTTTAGAAACAAAGTTTTAATCCAAGGCAGACAGGTCCTCACTTTTTCCAGCACTGAATACCAAATGGTTCCTGCTTATTTCAGGGTATAAGAAACACAGTTAATTTTCCCTCTGCCACAGGGTAACTACAATTTTTTCCTAACATGGTGCACTGGGAGGACAGCTGGACTGCAAGCCCTGGAAACCACTTAACTGGAGGGTGGTGTCACTGTGACAGGACTGGACAACTGGCCGTCACTAAACACAAGATATTTGCAAGCAACTTTACTTTTGAATTTATTAATTTTTACTATTACCCCTTAAAAACAGGTCTTTTCACCCAATTTCCATTGCTTCTCCTGTCCTTGTAATGCTGTACCCTGCAGAATGAGGGAGAGTTCAGTCAGACATGCAGGGCTAGTACCTGCCAAGTCTTTATCAGGCTCAGCACAAGGCTCCCACTTTGCTCTGTGGGGAGTTGGAGGGTGATGAAATGGGGATGAATTCTTTGCAGCACTTCTCCCCAGCAAAATCATGCCAGAAATTTATATGTAATCCCTAATGTGAGAGAAGGGGCCTTCTCATTCATAAAACTTTTCCCAGTTTTGTTCCAGGAAGCATTATGTAGTTCATCACTAGAGAGAGCTCATTTTAGCAGCCTGTAATATATTTGCATTTAAACATCTTGCCTGTGCCCTTACACCTCTATTCCACTGAGCACATTTCCTCCTGCAGGAAGATCTGTGGAATTTTGTTTGCAGTTTGTCAGTGGGAAAATTGCGTGAGAGTCAAACATTTCTCACTTCTTGGTTTGAATTACACTGTTATCCTGCTGTCGGCTGTGAAGTGTTTTTAAGTGGAGTGTTTACCGTTAGAGCCTCTCCATGTAAATTATTTACTATTGACAGTAGTAGCTAGTAGGGAACATTTTTGTGGGATATGGATTTATAATTACACTGTTAGTTTAAAGATTAAAGCTTTTTTTTGATGACTTACAGAGAGTGTTTTTTTTGGTTTTGAAACCATAGGGGATGTATGAGAAATCTGACCTATCATGTTGTCTCTGGCTCAGGAGAGGCAATGTGGAATGAATAATAATAATAAAAAGGCAAAGAATTATTTTCTCTAAAAGCACTTTAATCTGAATCCATGGAAAGATGGCCAAAGCAAAAATTGTTTTGTTAGTTTGAAAGGTTTGTGTGGCTGCCTGGAAGCTATTGTCCCTGCAGCAGGGCAGGCAGGGGGAGATGAGCAAATTCTCCTGGTGAGCTTCTCTGAGAAGTCAGCCAGATTCAATCAGGAGCCAAAGCACAATAACTTAAAAGCACAGCAGAAATACCTTCAACACGTGCATTTCCCTGCCACTCCAGATTTACCATGTACGTAGCGTGTGGAATGTCTGCACAAACTCCGGGCCAGGAGTGGAAAAACGGCTGCCATTCCAAAGGCACAGCTCCATGGGGTCCGTGTGCAGGATATCTGTGGGACCTGGGGCACAGTGAAAGCTGTTGAATGAAAGGCAAGAGTGAGAGGTGCTGCTGGGGTAGAGCTTTGGCACTTGGCTGAGGAGCAGTGCTACCATGATACCCTGCTCAGCTTCTTCACCAGGGAGTGTTTGCTTTGTGTGGGGCTAGCTCTGGCTATGATCGGAGATACGTTTGGCTGGAGCGCATATCAACGTGTAAAAGCCACACTAAGCTTTTATAAAAAAGTTTTGACTCTAACCTTGGAGCTTAGTATCCAAATGAAGTCTGTGAATAAGAAAGGTCTTAGTGACAGTGGAAGAAAGATAAAATATACAACTCTATTAGGTCCTCCTAAATTTATTCTCTCTGTTAAGTGCAATACTTTTAAATTATACTTTTTAATATTCATTTGGTGCATTATGACAAGGTGACAACCTTAGAAGGACCGCTTAATACTGTCCAGTACAAGACGGGTATGCATCTTGAAACAATCAGTGTGAAAGTGATTGCCTTCTAAAAGTGAAAAAAATCAGCTGTTCTCTGAATCAAAGTGCAAATCTTAATTTCTATTTTACTTTCTAACTGAAATAATGAAGGATAATGAGTGCAAATGTAGTTTTTGAATTAAACAATTGCAATTTTCCTTGCTTTTGGAAACCAGTGCAACTATGAAAAAATGAATTTCAGAACACCACAATCCACAAAATGTGAAATTGCCTCAGGAGGAAGTCAGGGTGCCAGAAGTGTACTACATTAACTTACAAACAATTTCTTGTTGTTGTAATGAAAATGACTGACTGTCTCTAACCATGTTACAAGCGGGTGTGATGCAGCCACCAATGACACAGCCTGGCAGTGACAGGCTCTGCTGCAAGAGCACCACTAATGGCTCAGGTGAAGCACCTGCTGGCCGCATGCTGATTGCTAACCTGGCTGTTAACTTTTAGAGTAAATAATAATTTTCCCAGCTACGGTAAAATGGTTCTGACAAATCAGAGAATCACAAAAGATGCTGAGTTGGAAGGAACCCACAAGGATCACTGAGTCCAACTCAGTCCTGTACAGGACCATCTCCAAGAATCACACCCTGTGCCTGAACTCTGGAGGCTTCATCAGGCTTGATGCTGTGACCACTTCCCTGGGGAGCCTCTTCCAGTGCTCAACCACCATCTGGGGGAAGAACATTTTTTCTAATATCCAACATAAACCTCCCCTGACACAATCTCAGGCCATTGCCTTGGTTCCTATCACTGGTCAGCACAGAGAAGAGATCAGTGTCTGACTCTCCTCTTCCCCTCATGAGGAAGCTGTAGACTGCAATGAGGTCTCACCTCAGTCTCCTCCAGGCTGAACAGCCCAAGCAATCTCAGTCACTCCTCACACAGCTTCCCCTCAGTGCCCTTCACCATCTTCATGGAACTCCTTTGGACACTCTCTAATAGCTTAATATCTTTCTTACATGGCAGTGACAGTGGCAGACCAAAATCTCTGACCAAATCTATTTTTCTGGAAATCTTACTTTTGAAAGTGACATAAAATAATGGACTTCCTCTGTGTTTGTATAAATGACTAAGGCACACATCATCAAACTGCTGAGTAGATTTTAAGTACATCCATTTTTAATATTATTTTTATTTTACAATGGTTTTCACAGTGAGCTGAGTGAAAAACACACATGAAGTGTGTGTTTTTGTTTAAATATTCTGATCAATCAAAAAGCCATTTTCCTAGGATGCTGTCTCAAGGCAGAAAGAAATGTGGCGACTGAATTATAAACCCTTGACAGTCATTTACAGCAAAAATGTTGATACAGCAGGAAATGTAATGCTGTGACCAATTTTTTGTAATATAAAGATTCTACTTTCCTTTTTTATTTTCCTTTTTCTACTTAACAGCTTGTTATAGGCTTTAACTAATGCAATTGAAACAAGCCACCGTCACCTCTTATTCTTGCTCTTCCAGAAAGAGAATTCCTTTTCCACAGGCACAATGAAAACTCGCTAATAAAAACAAGACTGTGAACTGAGAAAATAATCTTAAGATTGTCACAAACATTGCCTAACTCAGTTCTGGTAAGTTTGTGTCTGATTTACTGAGTTTTCACAGCATGTACTGCACTAATGAAGAGACTACTTAGTAAAAAAATGCAGCAAAAGATACCAGAGCAAAGAGGATGATAAGCAACTTTGTGTTTATAATATGCCATGAAGCAGAAAGGCAGAGTGGGTGTTGTTTTCTGGGTGAACACACAGCAATATACTCTGCAGATATTATATCTACATAGTATATTGACAACAGCAGATTAGAGTGATTCCAGATCCTGGGTTGCTTTTTACGTGTGACTAGATCTACCAAGGAACTGAGCAGATTTTCTGTGGTTCAGGGGAAAATCTCATTTGGTTTTGAGGTCTCTGTCACTGCCTTGACAGCAAATTTACAAAGAGTTAATCCTGTAGGGTCTGTATGCCAATAAAGCACTGTACTACCATTGTGCACAGTGCCTTTTCCTGTTGCAAACACTATCATAGGAAAAATACTACAAGAGACAACTGTCTCTGTTGTGGAAAAAAATTCAGATTGCCTTGATGTAGAAAGTCTTTGAAGTTCTTACAGCTGATCTCAAAACCCCTGTTATGTAATACTACAACCTGAAAACCGCAGGACTCAGAGTGGACAGTAATTTCTTGAAGGGTGAGATAATTCTGGTATTGGGCTAAAACAATGGAGAAAACTGTGGCTGTGCTGATGAAATCTGAAAAACAACAGTTCATACAAACTGTCTCTGCAGAGAACTGGGGATCTGCTGAGCCACTCACCAGGATGCTGGGCAGCGTGCCTATTCTGCAGCTACTGTGGAAGTAAAGAGAGTTGAAAGTGCTCAGGGCTTCATGACCAGAGTATTAATCAGTGAAAATGGGTGATGCAGAGAAACTTCATCTTTGCATATAATTAGCTGGCATTCAAGTTGCTGTCTCTGTGGGATTAGTTTTAGACTCCACCGAGGCAGCTGAGCTAGGCATGGTAATTCAGCACAGTTGCATGTGCAGATAGTAGCTCTCAGATGCTGGCTTGAGTCCTGAAAGCAGTACAGCAGTGTTGGCTATAAATAATACAGCAGGGAATATGCAGGCAATGCTGTTTTCAATACTCATGTTAATCTATTACAAGTTTGCTTTGGTATCTCTCCCTGACACAGCTTTATGTTGCTTAGACTTGCCCTTCATGTGCAAGCAGTAAAGCTCATTGGTTTTTCTGTGCTCAGGCAACATGTGGCTCCAGAGTCACAGTCTGGGAGCGGAAAGAACAGATGGGCTGAAAGTGAGCATGCTATGTTCAAAATTACAATTGAAATTTTATATTGCTTCTTGAGAAATACAAAACCAAGGTAAAAAAAGGCATCAGTTAATTTTTGTTCAGACTACCATATAAAAATGAAGACTGGGCCATGGTCTCACTGAAAGATACTGGAAGGAGAGTGCTGGCAATGAACAGTAGAGAGGCACAGATAACTTTGAAATACTGAAACCACTTTTTGTCATGATAGTATTGGACAGAGTATATTCAGTCTTGGGGTTACAGGCACGCTGTGATCATTTGAACATCATTTGTGGACTGCACAAGGAGCTTTGGCTGTGTTTGGAGACCTGAACCCTGGAAGTGACAATCTTCTAACTCCCATGGCAGGTGAGATGTGAGAGACTGAACATTGTGCCCCTAGTTGCCATAGTGGTAAACCCTTGTTACTGTTCTCAGATTTCTGACAAATTATAAACGAGAAAGTCACAGTGATGCCAAGAGGGAACATTTCTGTATCTTAATTTTGTTGTCTGTTTTATGTTATTTTGTGCCTGATTTGTGGAACTTAAAGTGGGAGAAGTCACAGGTGAGTACATGCATACCTGTGTGCCCATGTATATTCAATTCCTTAGAGTTGATAAAAAATCCTCTGATTACCAGGAAAAGAACATGCAGTTGCATGTATTACTGTACATTGTGGCAGTGGCATTATGATAAAATATAACAATACTGAAAAGTATTGAAAAAAACTCTGTCTGATTTTGTATGCAGTGCAAGAAGAGATAATGGCAACAACACTCATGTATGAGGTAGGTTGAAACTTGAAAGAAAAAGAGTAATGCAAATTTATTTCATCAGGCACATCTATTTCACTAAAATTTTCAAATTATTTTTTTTCTTTCTCAGCCAAGTGTTGCAAATCACTTATTTCTACTCAGAAGCCTCTCTGCAGCCAATAATATCTTGAGGGAACATCTTGCCAGGGAAGTTTGACACTTGAAGAAAAGGAAGGTGGAAGTAGGTAGGTCTGTGGTTTTCAGGCTGCCTACAAGCTTGCTGATAGCAGGGAAATGTTCCACAGATTGGAGGAAAACACAGGGTTGTATCCTGAGGCTTACAAGATCAGTGGCTCTGTGTAGGCCTCTTAATACATCTGCATAATAAGCTTTTCCTTTTTCATATTAATGTTTTTGAAGTGGTTTCTGATCTGTATTTGCATATGGATGCCAGATGATGATGCATTAAGTCTGCAAGCTGAACTGAGCACAAAAACATGCTCAAATGAAGCAGGGAAATATTGCTGTGTCAAAGCCACAGATAATATTACGTATGCAAAATTTACCTAGCAAGTTGCTAGAAAGAAGCCATCTCTTGAGTATTGCAGCAATGGGCTTAGCATTTAAGCAAACCAGGAAAATGTGTGATTGACAAAGAATGCATAGGAAAGTATTAGGACAGATCTTTAAAAGGACCTAAAATCTATCTAGCATTGGGAATCAGTTATGTAATGGATTTTGTCTAAAATGAAGTTATTATTATCATCTGATAAATCTATTTAGGAAAAAAACCAAGCAACTTGAATATGTAACTCACATTGTTTCTCAGATCACCTGAAATTTAAATATTAGGAGTATATTATGCAGGCCTTCTGATGATAATGTGATGTGCCACATTTGATTCTGCTGTATCTGGCCATTCTTACAGAGCTATTTCTAAAGTATGTGTTATCACCTCCAGTACACAGTGTTGCTCTAAATAATAGTGTGGGATGACTAGAGATTATGGTGTGCTGGAAATGGGATTTCCATTATTACAGACACCAAACAAGACTTATCTGAAAAGTCTGTTTCCTGATTCTGCAGGGTTTTCATTAATAACTGCAATAAGATACACAGTTTTCTTGTCTACTTCACAGAGAGAAAAGAGAGTACAATGGACCTTTCTATTTTCAAAGAAAAAGTTTGAAGTTATCTTTAGTGTTTCATTCTGAGAACTCTGATTTAGCAAGATCTCGCTTGAGTGTCTTCACAACTCAAGAGAGAGCAAGTACGTTTTGACTTATGAGGGACCAAACTCATTAGTGAAAATGCAGGAGGTCAGCAAAATGTATGGAATTGGGCTGCATCACAGACCTTGGCTCTGTAAATGCACTCGTGCTTCAATACCTCTTGTTTCCAAATTCAAAGCAGAAGATATCAGAACATGGAAAAAGTCAAGCAGGTGTCATTTTCATGTGTCCTTCCACTCATGACTCAGTACATTTTTATCACACCATAAAGTTTGTGTTGTGCATTATTCTGTCTTGAGCCTGAATCTCTCCCTTTTCTGTGTGAGATATTTCACTTGGTAAGTGTAAGCTTACTGGAACTAAAACGTATTTAAATTGCTGCAAAGTTCTAAGGGAATGACACTTTCTACTGAACAGCTTTTTCAACCTTACATAACAACCATCTGAAAGTCAAAGTGGTGTCTTTTTCCCAAGGACATAGTTTCAAAGCTGTCACCTGTAATTGTTATTAGGAAAGGAACTAATCAGATAGATAGTGTTCATCATTTGATTTCATACTTGTTCTGCAAGCTTTAAGCACAGGAAACCTATGAGAGATTTATTTCATTGCTCACTCATATCTTTACTGCACAGCATAAAGATGAATGTCTACAAAGAGATCTTTGAATTTATTCTTTCAATTGCCTGCAAGAAAGGATACCAGAAAGGTTTGTAACACTCCAGGAACTTAATTTCTATATATACCCGAGGGTGACTTCTGATCAAAGATGCCTTTTAAAAAGAAGGCTGGTGAAGATCCTTTAAATAAAGGCAAACTTCCTTCCCCAAGGACTGGAGAGGAGCAGGAGTGAGTCTATAAAGAGGGAACTGGACAGTGTTATTGGTAGAAGTGCACTGAAAAAAAAAAAATCCAAAAAAACCTGTTTTCTAAATGGAAAAGGGCTTTGTTTTAATAATCCAATACAAAATTTAGTAAACCTTGGGGAAAAGTCTCCATTTATAGATATTGCTGTGATAAACATCCCCAGCTAGCGTGGTTATAGCTGAAGTTTGTTCTGTTTTTTAACACAGTGGTATTTGCAAAGTTTCCATTGTGCTGTTTTTTAAGGGAATATCAGTGTCTGAGAACTGGAAGCTTCCCCTGAGCTAAGCTTCCTGGGACCATAAATTCACCCATATGCTGAGTGGTTGTCTGATTTCATAATTTGTATGTGTATATAATGCTGACACAATAAACTATTTTGAAATTCAGGGTCAGTACTATCCCCTTTCCTTCATGAGAAGCCAATCCATTGCCACTGGGCAGGAGGTGGCCTGGTAGGAGATAATAATAACACACACCTTGGTTTGTAACACCTCTTGGTACATTAGTATCTTTCCCTTTATAATATAGTAAAAATTTCTCCTTGATAATAACTGTTCCTCCTTTATTACCTTCTAGTTTGAATAGTATAGACACATTTCTTAAACTATTTATTGTTAGAAACTGTTTGCAAATTGATTTAATTTAAATACTTTTAAATAGTCTTGATTCATAGGAGCAGTGTCATTCAACCCTTAAGAAATACTGTAAAATCTAAGCTATCCCAGAATTCCATATATTCGACACATCTAGATTCCACTGGAAAACCAAAACATCAATACTTTCCTCAAACAGTATTGTAATTGAAGATTTGTGTGAAGAAGGCCTTTGGCATGGACATTTCATTATTTAAATGAGTATTGAAGCAAAGTATATTAAAAGTTGCAGGTAAGTCCTGAGTCTTGAGTTTTGCTCCTATTTGCTTTGTGTATAATCCAATTTTCTTCTACTTAGAGTTGTTCAGAAATCACCAACAGATCTCCTTGGTCTGACATGAGGCATTGCCAGATAGGATAGTGAACCTAGGCGCAGATTTCTTGGTCATCTGTATAAACATGATGTCGCTCCTGGGGCCTATTCTGGAGTCAACCAGCCAGCTTCTTCCAGAGCCAAGCCCAGGATGGCTGCAGGGAGCCTTTGCTCTGTGCGGGATGAGTGACACAGAACAAAGCTGGGCTCACAGGCACCCTGTGCAGCTGCCCAGTGCTAGAACAGGTAGCTTTCCACCTTTGCCTATGTGTCTTCACATGTCAGGGCCCAAAAAGGTCTTTAATATTTTACTATAGAACCATCATTTCTCCCTTGTAACATTACCCTGTAAGTGTCAGTGGCTACATCTCATGAGGGTCCCCCTCATCAGAGGATCTTCCAGCTGGTTTGAAGAAACCAGAACATTGGTCTCTATATACACTAAAATGTCCCAAAGATAGGAATGTTTTGCCTGTGTCTGGACCAGATTCCATACAGTGCTTATGAGCTGACAGAGATCTGACTGTGAATGCCACCCATCTGTTTCATAGTCTTTAGAGAGTCTAGGTCTCTCTCTATAGGACAGACAAAAGAAAATAAAAGCCTTTTTTTTTTTTTCTTTCTCTTCCCCCGCCCCTTTCTTTTTCAGCTTTGTTGATGACAAAAAGCAGAGCAAAGCAGAATGGTCTTGGAGTTCTGTGTTGCTGGTGCTGGTCCTAAAAGAGTACAAATTTAACCTTACCTGAATGTCTTCTGACGATTAAGTTTTTTATAACACATTGAAATGTTCCAACTGTTTCAGTGTTTTGGTATGTGTATCTGCCGAAAACCCTTGGGTTATAGAGGGCTTCAGAGACATGCAAAGTCTCCACTTTAGAAGAGAAGTTAATGCATTTAGGAAGTCAACAGAGGAAGACTTCTGGTTACACTGGGGCAAGGGAACCTGAAATATATCCTTAAATCTACTCTAGCTTTTAAAATAAGGAATACTTCAAATTACAGAGGAGAGTTGTTAATTTGTATTGACATATCTTCCATCTCAGGAGATTCTGCCAAAGAGTTATTCAAACTATTTAACAGCAGCAAGGTGCTTATGAACAGATCTCTTCAATTTTGCTGCTTTTTAACTACTGTCCCTGATTTTCCACATTTGCAAAAGACATTTTTAGTGTCTTCCAAAATTTTTTTTTAAAAATACACCCATTAATTTAAGTGAGAAAACTGAAATTCTCTCTGTTTGAAGGACACAGAAGAAACACTTGTGTTTTCCACCAGAGGAACAGTTGGGAATAATAGTGTTAACCTTCATGCTGCTTGATCTTTAGAAGGAAGGTAAAGAAATATTTTATTATTGGATTATTCTGAATTTTACTAGAAAGATCTGATTGTGAGGAATTGAAGGGTGGCAGACTACAGTTTGTGGAGCAGTTTCAGTGGTGGTGTGATCTCCAGACAACTTAGTGGCAGCCAATATCACCTTTTTGATTTACCGTACATGTATTTTCAGTGAGGTTTGGTTACAAAGTCATCCCTGACATGAGGATAGCCATACTCCTTTATCCAAAATCTCTGATCAAAATAATTTCAAGGATTCTATAAACTCCTCCAAATATAAACAAACACTGACATCTTTCAATGTATAGTAATTTCTTCTTTTCCAGTCCCGTAGCAAATAATGGATCCGTGTGGGTTTCATATCAACTTCTTAGTGATGTGAAAATGGAATCCTATCCCTATTTCTTTGCTTGTTGGTGAATCACCTCCGCTACTTCAGTTTTTCCAGAATGCCTGAAATATTTTACATTTTTAACTTTCCTATGAATTTTCTGTGCAGTGTTTAGTGATAGAGGCATTGCTCAATATATTACATATATTACATATATGTGAAATATGTAATAGACATATAGTCCCAGATATACTGAAAGGATTAAGCTATAAGTACCTTTTATATAGGCTAGAAAGATATTTTCCTTTTTTTTTTTGAAAATGGCATTACGATTTGCAGTATACTTCTAATCTTTTCCTGATGTATTTTTAAACTTTTTATTCCATTATTTGTATTTATGAATTCAGTGCTTTCCCTTCACATGTGGTTTACGTCATAAGTAACACAGCAGATATCAACTTCTTTGTCTCAGATGATTTATCATAGTTGTTAAGATAATTTTTTATTTTATGTCTCTTATCCAGAGAGCTTTCTGTTTGGTGTTATCTGGTTTTTTTTCCCCCCCAATATATTCTCTGTATAATATTTCACCTTAATGGAAATATTGAAGTCTTTAAGACATGGGACGTATCTCTGTAAGAATCTGTTCCTCTCCTTTTGGTAGAAAACAGACCTTGAACTATTCTTTATTCAACCTTCAGTACAGCAATTTTATCTAGAATATATTTCTCTAGTTTGATTATGAGGGTATCTTGTTGGTCACTGTCAAAAGCCATAATAAAGACAAGATATTTTCATGTTTCCCACTATCCACTCAGCCAATAATTTTACAAAGAAGGAAATTGTGTTGAGCACATTTTTTTTTGAAAATACATGTTAAATGATTCTTATGACCCTCTTGTGTTAACAAACTGATAGATTACTTTATCATTTATTCCACTATTCTTTGGGGTACTGAAGTTGAGTTGAATAGCCTCTAATTTCTTAGAAAGATCTTTTTCCCCTTTGAGAAGGATTTTCTTTTCATCCTCTTCCAGTCCTTTGGGATCTTCTAAGCATATTCAGAAATCCATGTTAATACTTCTGAGACTGCTCTGGCTACTGCTGTGAGTACTCACAGGAGGACATTTTGTCAGACCCTGCTGAGTTCATTATCTCTAACACTTAAATAATCTTCCATTCTTCTAGTTTATCTCCTTTCTCCTTGTTACTGATTCCACAATAATTTTGGTATGATTTACTGAGTGCCTGCACCGGTAGGTACTTTGGTTTGAAACAGCTGCAGTTCTCTGAGTGACTCCCCTCAAAGCCCAAGTGTTCACCAGAGACCCATGTTTATGTCAATGACTGGAAGTTCTAGGTTAGATCCGTGCCCTGCTCTCCTTTGCTGTCCCGGGAAGAGAAGTGCCAAGCTCCTCTCTGACATCCACAGGTATCTG
Organism: Orthonyx spaldingii; assembly: GCA_013397795.1. Classification (NCBI taxonomy): domain Eukaryota; kingdom Metazoa; phylum Chordata; class Aves; order Passeriformes; family Orthonychidae; genus Orthonyx; species Orthonyx spaldingii. Next base: position 1,963,519 of record VZTJ01011335.1, on the reverse strand, counting down.
AGGCTTCAGGAGCACTTCAGGAGCACCATACCTCCTTCAGATCTAATACACCTTGGCTCTCAGAAGAGTGATGGAGGCTTTGGTTTTCCTTTAAAGCAAAATTAATCTAATAGCTGAGCTGGGACCCAGAGGTGAAGTCCCAGTGCCCATGCTCTCCATAGCTCTGCAGCCCCTGTCATTCCTTTATGAGAGCCATTGTCATACCAGGGACACTCTGGGAGTACCCAGGAGGGAGGCAGAAAGGAATGGCCAGGACAAGAAGGAGCGAGACTTGTGCCGCTGTAGTGGTGTGCAGGAAAAGGAAAGGTTAATTCCTGGTCTTTGCTCCAAAGAAAATTCCTGTTTCTTTTGAACACATAGTTGTTAAGATTTAGGAAAGTTCCTTGTGGTAGAAGACATTGGCAATTTTTTTGAAAAGTTCATTTTGCAAAGTGTTACATTGTAAAATAATGTTTTAAATAAAATAATTTTGTTATTCAGTAGTATGTAAGTACTCATTGTGTCATATTTGTCATGCCTTCTGGCATAACAAATTTAGCATTTGCTGCAAGACACATTGTCTGCTGTCACAGGAGGTAGCAAAATTGATATAAAAGAGGGACAGCATATGGCAAAAATATCACTTTGGGAAAGGACATAATGCTACAATTAATAATAAAAGAAAAAAATAATCTTTTTGCAAAGAGAAATCTAATACATTTAAAGCACATCCCTGGAGCAGTTTGCTGTAGTTCCAGGCCTAGGTGAATTCTCCTAGGTGCAGTAATCTTTCAGCGTAATTTATTTTGTCAGGACTATGCCAAGCAGGAACACACAGTAGATATAACATAGAATATATAATAAGCTATAGCCTTTCCCTCCCTCTGAAGTCTTTTGGCCTGATGAACTTTTGTACCAAAGACTTTATTCTGTGAAAAAGAGAGCAGTATATATACTTTGGCTGGAATATCAGACTTCTTCCTTGCTGCTGCAACACAGTGAAATATTTTTTTATTTCCAGATTGCACTGGGTCTAATGGCATGTATTGACTTCTCTGAATTCTGTCTTGGCTATAAGTAATGCTGAAATGGGGAGGTCTCTGAAGAATTACTTCTTTTTGACCAGAGATAGGGAAAATAGCCCAATGTACATGAATTCAATAAAAAAGTGTCTAAAACTTCTCTCTAGAAGACCAGGTGGCTGGTGCAGGTCCACACAGAAAGTTATTCTAAAAGTTACAGCGAGTGAAAACACAAAGCAAAGTTCTCTGAAGAGCAGTTTAATTCCTATTTCTCCAGAGGATAAGGAGAGGCTATTTCAGCTCAAGACGAGAAGGAAGTTGACCTGCTAGATCCTTGCAATTGTTTTCAAGGACTTTTACTTGTTAGAGAACGAGGAGTGTGGGATAGGATAAGAATGGGTGTTTCACATCTTAAAGCTTTGAAAAGTGTATTTGACAGATTGCAAACATGTGAAAAGCACATTTCTGAGGCATTTTGGTGGGAGGCAAGAGAATTCTCTCAGGCAGTAGAGTTTATTAAAGTGAGTGGCTCCAATAGCTAATCTGTGCTGATTTCCATGGAGAAACTGCAGTAAATCCTTTAGAAACCTTCACACAGAATCCCCTAGAATATGCTGAATTGGAAGGGACCCACAAGGATCACGGAGTCTGACTCCTGGCCCTGCAAAGCACCAACCCCAAGAGTCACACCACGTGCCTGAGAGCATTGTCCAAACACTTCTGGAACTCTGTCAGGCTGGTGCTGTGACCACTGCTAGGAGGAGCCTGTTCCAGTGCCCAACACCCCTCTGGGTGAAAAACCTGTTCCTAATATCCAACCTAAACCTCCCCTGACACAACCTCAGGCCATTCCCTTGGATTCTGTCACTGATCATCGCAGAGAAGTGATCAGATTCCCTTTCCTCTTCCCTGCTTGACTTCTGACATTTGGGAATTGCCTGCTCCTGTGCCCTGAATAGGTGATGTTTAAAAAGTGGCCAACACTGATGGACCCCAGCACCTGAAAAAATATTTTCCCAGGGGACCTTGCTTACTAGTTCCTTGAGCAGCCTGAACACTGCCCTCCTCATATGCAGAGTTCAGGTTCTGGCACTTTTCCTCCTCTTAACAAGATTTTAAGCTCAATTGCTTTGTGGTCACTGTTGCCAAGATGGCCACCAATCTCCACTTCACTCATGAGATCCAAACTTTTGACAAGAAGGAAATCAAGGATGGCATCTTTCTGAGCTGGCTCCCTTAGGACCTGTTCCATAAAGGTGCTATCCAGGTTTTTAAGAATCTTCTGGCCCAGGTTGTACCAGCTGTCTGATGTTCCCAGTTAGTTTCTAGCAAGTTGAAGTCTCCCATAAGGACAAGGGCAGTTGATTTGGAAGAGTTCCCTTAGTTCCTCAAAGAATAATACGTCATTGTCCCAGCCAGGAGGTCTATAGTAGACTCCCATGATGGCATCTGCATTATTTGTTTGTCCTTTGATTCTTATGCAGAGGATCTCAATGGTGCCATTGTCAGCTGTGATGTCCCTACATTCTACCCCTTCTATTCCATACAGTGCTTAGCCTGGAGTTGATTAGCCTGGAGTTCCCCATGTTTGTCCCTCATGCTGGGTACATTAGTGTGGAGACATTTCAGGTGTGGTACATTGTACCCAACAACTCCTGAGGCAGATTGAGGGGTCCCATTAGTGCTCCTTTCCTCAGGTTTTGACACACCATCCCATCACTCATCACTGGCCAGCCTGGCTTTGGCCCTTTCCCCCTTCCAGGCTAGTTTTCAGCTCTGTCAGCGAGCCCTGCCAGCTCCTGTGTTAGGGCTCTTTTTCCTCTCTGATAGTGGTGTATCCCATCAGGTGTAAGTAGACCAGGTATTGAGTAGATTATCCCATGGTCAATAAATGCAAAGTTTTTCTACCAACATCAACCTTGGAGCCATTCACTGACCTGATTAATCTGCTTATTCCTATCAAAATTATTCCTTGTTGCCAGTAGAAGTGAGGAAATCGCTACCTTTGCTCCTGATCCTTCTCCCAATTGTCCCAGAGCCCTGATTTCTCTTTGGATTGCCCTCTGACTTCTCTTTTTTGTTTCATTGCTGCCAGTTTAAACAACTAATAGAGGACAGTTTTCGGAGGGCCTTACTAAACTGAAGAGTTTTCCAGTAATGTCCCTTATCCAAGGCCCTAGAGACAGCAGATTTGCCTGTGAGTTGGGTCTGGTCTAAATATCAGGCCCTCCGCTCCCATTAAGAAGGGAGTCTCCAACTACTACTACCCTTCTTTTCCTCTTGAGGAGGTTGTGGTGCCTGGTACAGGTGGTGCTGTTTCAGGAGGCCCCACTATCCCAGAAGGATCTTTGCCCACCTCATCAGCTGTCTGGCCTTCTAGTTCCAGACCCTCACACCTGTTGTACAAGGTTCCAGTCCTACTTGTCAAGTTCTGAGAAAGAGGAAGAACCTTCTCAGGCCTGCTTCCAGCCTTCATCTTTAATAGAGCCTTGGCTCACAATCCTTTGACTAATTACCCTGCAGGGTTCTGAGTCCACCTGCTTCTCCACTACAATGGAGGTTCGAGAGTCTTGAGACCATAGTGTCTCTGAAAATAACCTGTCTATTTGTTGTTCATTCACTCGAATACTACGTAGGGAGGTGGCGTCAGCTGCAGGTGCACAGAACAAAATGCACCTACAAAGTCATGCAGACTGAGGAGCACATAAAAGGCCATATGTAAAAACTATGCAAGTCCTCTGTATGTAGATCATCAGTTTCACACCAGACATCTCAATTGAGATTGTTCATAGGGCAGGGAAATGGAAGGACATTTAAAAAAGGCCACACTAAATCAAAAAGAAGAAAGCTTCCCAATTTTGAGAAGTTAACAACATGGTAAACTTCTTTAAAAGGTTGGTTCTCTCTAAGGAATGTGGTGATTTACTGATATGGTCAGACTACCTGTGGGTTTTCTAAAAATCTGTGGAAATGAGGTGCATAGACCTGGGGACAACTTATCTTTTCCTGGAATAAATCTCCTCTTAGATTTCCAAGGATGCAGTTTTTCAACAATTTCTCTGAAACACTGATAAGCTTTTTAAGAAGAGATTGGGAGAGTGAAGAATGAGAACTATATGAAAATGGCTTTTCTTTCTGCTTCATAGAAAATAGCATGAATGAGGTTAGGAAAGAATTCTTATTTATTTGACTTTAATAGTATGAATCCAGTCTTTCAGTTTATGATTAACCGTGTTTAGTTTACCCTGATAAATTGATTTACAACATTTGCACTTTATGCTAAGTACTAAGTCAAAAGAAAAATTAATTTATGCTCCTTTGTAATATTTTTATGAAAGATTATTTTTTGAGATTTGAAAACTAAGAGAATTTATGTCTTAAAATTGGAAAAAAAATGTAAAGTTATAAGAGTTTAAAAATGTTTTTATTTCAAGAGTATTGCTTTGCTTGTTTTCTATTTTGTAATAACAAAAAGAGTAGTGACTTCATCCCCAAACATATTTTTTTTTAACCTAATCCTTTTTAGGAGCAAACATGTCACAAAACTTCTTGAAGTAACGTATAAGCCATCAGGAGCTCAACAGAACCTGGTTGTTTCAAGCTGCCCAGAGCAACACCTTCAAAACAAAATCCCTAGAGGCAGCCCTGCTCTGCATAGCAAACAGTCAGACTGGCAGGAAAAACCATGACCTAATGCAAAAGAGCACGGAGAAAGATCCAGTAGAATGAGAATGAAAGGATTTTCATGCATTTCTACTGAAACGTCCATATCAGTTTGTACCAATCATATCATTGACACCTAAAAGCACAAACTGGCAGCAGAGAATGGAAACAAGTTTGTAAAGACTTAGTATTCACACTTGTTTGTCAAGAGAGAGGTGCAACACAGAACTGAACACAGGACAAAGAATTATTGACCTCTTTTGTATATATTCTCCTTAAATTTCTGCTAATGGAGTAAGACAAATATGGATGAGCTCACACCAGAATGAAGACATCAAATTAAGGCAGACATAATATTAATAATAATGTCTTTTTCTCATTATTAATAATTAATAATATATTTCCCTCTCCAGAGAATTAAAAGTGTAGAATGAGAGACCACAGATGCTTTTTTAAGCATTTTCCAGAGGATCATTTCTATGCTGTCAGATAATGGAGTCTGTTCCAGGGTGCTGTACCTAGGGGAATGACAATGTTGCACTGAAAGGTGCTGGGATCATTTTATGTTTTGATCCACATCTTCCCACTGCTATAAACTGTCAGGGCATTCAGGGCAAGGAGAAGCTTGCTGAAGAGTTACCCTGGCCATGTAGGAACGTTGCTGTACAGAGCAGATTGGAAGAACAGTCTTTGATTTGATCCACAAACACCACTCTTTCAGGAGGTTATTTGTGGGGGATGGTATATAATGCAAAAGTGTATTTCATAGGGGAACTCATTCACATAGCCACAGCTAACCTGAAGGTGATGGAAAAGCACCCATTATTAGGAAAGATGAAAATAATGCATTTATTTTCTTCCCTTTGGCAGAGAATTAGATTAATTTCTGTATCTGGGTTTGGATGAAATGTTCCTGCCCTTTGTTCAGCCCAGCAATAACTTCAAAGCATTTTGAAAATTTGGCTAGGTACAACAGTATTTTGTGTCATAAATCATGCATCACATTAGCTGGGCCATTCATGAACTCAGTAAGTAACAACAAATGGAAAGCTAAATTTGGCTTTCAATTGCACAGATGTAAATCTATTGTAGCTTTGAAATCTACAGAACATTCACTATGAAAAGAAACTTTATTTTCAATATTCCCAGAAGACATGCAAATCAAAGGACTGCTTTCAGATCACTAAAACTAGCCTGTAATATCAGATAAAATTCAAGAAATACAGAGATTTTGTGGAAAAGAAACATGTCTTCTAAATTTGTGTGTTTCAATAAATGTTGTCATAGTTAAGTGGTGGCAAATGTTTTGATTAGAAAATCTTAAACCTGAAGAGGCCTGAAAAGGGAATAAACATTGTTCTGAACATGTTCTGAATCAGTTTGTTTGGATATACCAATACCTCCTAGTTCTCTGCTCAGGTCTGGCAGGAAGACTTTGTTCCATTTTGGAGCTGTGTTGCATCCTGTTAGAAGAAAAAAGTCCTGACCTCATCTGAAAGGATGCTGTAGCTGATGCTCTGGACCCTATTTGAAGATCCAGTTCTGGGTGAGCATTTTTTCTTGTTTTCCTATAGCAGTAAGTCTGATTGCTGCTCTTAAATCAGGACCTGATTATTATACTCATAGTTGACATTTACAGAAAGGGAGATTAAGGATAATTAAATGAGATGGACAAGAAGGTGGTATAGTTCTATGTAAACAGGAAAGAAAAGAAAGACAAGACCTCCCTCATCCCTTAGTCCTGAGGTGCCAGAATTATGGCAGTTTTTGTGCCCTGTGAGCAGAGCAGGAGTGCTGAACAATATCTAGTCCTTCTCCAGGCACAGGTGTAGAGCTGACAGATTTTGGCATTTTAAGAATTACATCAGGTTTGACAGAAGTTTCCTCATGAGCACCTGTACACGTGGGTCTTGCAGGACTTAAACACACTGGCTCGGAGGAGCAGTCTGGAGTGCCTCCTCATTTGAATGCACCAAACACACAGCTGGTAAAACACCAGTGGCACAGAAAAGGAGCAGTAATTGGGTGCCAAACGTGCCAGACGTTACCTTGATGTAAAATAAGTCTGTGCAGAGATATGTATCAAGGATTTGTAGAGCTTTGGGGATGAATGTGGAACATGGATGCTTAAACACCCTTCAAAGGTGGATTAGTGTTGCTGTTGCCTAATTCATAAGGACTGGCAGTGTAAAGCTGCAGGTGCCTGGAACTAGCTCTTTACTAAGAGATCTGCAAGGTGTGCTCTAGTAGTGAGCAGTTCTGAGTGAAGAGGGGACATTGAACTATTCTGATGCAATACATCTAAGCTAATGCACATTCTTCCTTTGGTGTGTGAATAGGAGAGGCAGTGCTTCCACAGTGCTACATGCACAGATGGGGATGAAGCTGTCAAAATCCACGTGTAAGAGCAAGGCTGCTCCACTTCAGTGATACTTGGCTCCAGAGCAGAGGAGATGTGGAGAAGCATTTGAGTTATGCCTACTGCTAATCTGTATTAACAAAAAAGCACTGGAAGCTGTTTTCATTATCCTCTGCTTTCTCTTTGCTAATCCTTCACTAGTCAGAAAAAAAAGCAGAAGTATTTTGAAGGCTTAAATTTATTCGCATCTGTTCTGCAGATTTGCAAGTAGTGAGGAGCATGTGCTTAGAATATTCTCTATCCAGTCACTGCATAGATTCATCTATAGAACACTTTATTGACCGAATGAATTCCTAATTACTCAGATTGGTTGAACTTTTACCTCTGTTTTCTCTTCTGCCACTAGATTATATTTAAAGAGAACATTTTCTCAGACAGTCAGTCAGTCAGAACTTTTTATATTGGAATTGAACAACAATGCAGACTCTGACTTGTTGCCAAATTCCTTATGTAAACTGATAGCAATAATAAAAAAAGATACTTAACATTTACATCTTCCTGGCACTTGTCTTCTACAGAGCCCAAATCACCGATCAGCTCCAGTTTGTTCACCTGCAAATACAAGATTAATGATTTGTTCAAAATAACATGAATAATCATATCATTTTCCACCTGCATTTTCAGCATTACCATTAATCATCTAACATACTTCCTTTTATAGATGGTTTCAGAAGTCTATTCAACTTGATTCTAATGTAGTGATACAAAGTAATATTGGACCAAAATATTCAAGTTCAAAACACAATCCACAAACTTTCAGACATATCTGAATTTCAGCCATACCTACACTGTGTATCCTGGCAGTAAATAACTAGAACATCCCAGATGTTTTTGATGATGTGTGAGGAACAAACTGAGCAGGCACATCCAACAGATAAATGGAAAGATTTTGCAAAGCTAAAAGAGTACATGAGATTTAGAAAACTTGTATCTCTACATTTCATCAGAATGTTTTGATCCTATAGAATTTGAATTCTGCTGCAAACACTCTCAGAGCTTCATAAAAGAACCTATAGTGTCATATCAGTAAAATATCTGACACAAATATCTGAATTTATAGGTGTTTATTGAATCAGTACCAGAAAAACTTTCTTACTGAATCACATGGTGACAGTTGTTTGTAACAGAAAAGGAAAATGAGTTGAAATACACAGAAAAAGGGAAAGCTGAGCCAAAAAGGGGAATGGAGGAATGAAATAATAGAATAACAGTTGGCTGTGACATAGATGGGTTATGAGATCAGCTTTGACTGGTCTTATAAGTTTTAAAAAAAAGTCTTTTCCCCCAGCTTTCTCCTGTTCAGACTGATTCATCACACTATTTCTATTTTTCTGGCCTCAGATAAATTTCGTCTAAAGACTCCTTCAAAACATGTGAAGGAATCCCCTCTGGTGAGGTCTTGAATCGTTTGTGTCTGGAAAAGGCTATTCTGCCCTGCTGGCAGCCCTGCCTTCTTTCCTCAGGCTTTATTTCTCTGATACAAGAATTTGTTTGTTAGAAATTATCTGTTTTCTGCAATGACTCGGATAGTCTGACCTGCTTTTAACTGCCAAGAAAGCCTTTTTTTTCCATGAGCTAATGCAAGTCCATTCCAAAGGGACAGGCAATATGTTATGACATCCCTGTATTTTGTACGTTCTCTAAGAACATCAAACCTTCATGGGAGCCTGTTCTAGTTTAAAAAATTTTCTGTCTTTCTAATTAATTGAATCCTTCTGCCATTGTATAATAATTATCTTAGGTTCTCATATATGTATTTTGAATTGAGGGTACTATTTTGTTAATCTGTTGGCTGATGTTTGGTGATTCTGTTCTTTTCCTGGTGCTTTCCAATTAAGTAATTTTCTCAATCTTCTTTGAACTTCCTCTTCCATGATCTGCACTTCATTTTGATTAATCACATCACTCCATTCTCATAGGTTTTTTTAATCTCCTTTGCCAAAGGGTTACATGATGCCTTCCGTTCCCATGTTTCTTTCCAGAAGTCGTCATGCTTAGTTCATTTGTCACCATATTCTTCTCATCTTTCTACCTGACAGCTTGAAAGATTTCCTCTGGTCATCTCCACTTCACAGGTAATGGTGTTATTTGTATGTGTATTCCTTTAGTTCTCTTGTCTGTATCTGTAAATTCTCCCTCAACTCCACTTCAATTTCTGCAATGCTATGATATGAGATTAAGGTTTTCTTGTTTTCCCTGTGATTGCATTAGTATTGATCTACTTTTCAATTTCCCCTTATTCATGTCACCCCAAGTAAAGCTGCTGTCATTACAATGTTCCTATAGACATAGTGGGACATATGGTGCATATGATTTCGAGCCAGGCCTAAGATGTGTCATTTCATACACTGAAAAGCTTTGCAAGTGTACCCTGTGCAGTATCATGCCTATTTAGATCTGCTTCTGCTTATGGTTATGTCTTTTAAAGTAATGCTGTGCTATAAGCATTCTTCATGATTCTTTAGCAATTCTCTCAGGAATTGTCACCCCCTCAAACAGGTGAAATGCTATTGCATAAATGAATATAGAATGCTATATTTCACACTAAAGTGAGCAATTAAGGCACAAAATTCTACAGTAGGTTCTGTTTTTCTCTCCCCTGCTGTTCAAATGGATGACACAGGAAAGAAAAATGGCAAAATTCCTATGGCTTTCCCTTCACAACTTTGGTGTCACCTGGAAGCTGAGGTTTTTCAGAGTGAACATTAACATGCTGTCTGAAAAAAGTTTTTGAATTTGAAGAATAAATTATGAAGTGCTTGGGTTTCCCCTCTTCCGGATATCAGATGTTTTTTTAATCTGAAAAAAATCAATATTTTAATTGTACTTTGTTTCTGAAGTAGGTAACATAATTTAGAACTTGTTAGAGTGAGTGACTGACTATGTGGTTTAGGTCAGGATTGTCAACACATGTCAGGGAACCAGTTACTAAATGTATTAGGTTCTGGTAAATTAGCCAGAGAGAGATCTGTGTATGTTCTTTTAACACCGTTTGTTTCTATGCTTTTTGATAAGTATTACCCTATTTGCTTGATGGTAAAGGACCTATTTTATTTTAAAGTGGTCACTAACAGCTCATTGCAAGTAAAATATATTTTCTGAGACCTGTGCCTTGATAAAAAACCTGTTCTTTCTGTGAAAATAAAGTAGCTGACTTGCGTACAATATAGGGATACTAATTTAAATTTTAAATCTGCTTAGTGGAGAGAAGAATGTGTTTTGAAGCTACAGTTTCATAATTTGGAACTAGCTAGAGCATCTGTTCTTTTGCAGATAAAAGGCAAGTGAAGTCTGAATCAAAATTACATCAACCGTTACTTTATCTCTGTGTTGTTGGTATCCTTGCACGTATCCTCATCACTTCTGTATAAACTTCCGAATATTGAAACTGACTTGGTGGGAAATATTTTATTCCCACTTTAGGATTTAATTTGTTGTTTGCCATTTGTTTCGCTTTCATTCTTCTTCCCACTGACCTTAGCCAGCTCTTTAAAAAATGTATATTGTAAAACACATAATTAGTTAGAAGTCATATGACAAAGTGGAACTTCTACAACGTACCAATACTTTGGAATAAAACCCTGTTAACACATATATTTACCCTTTTTCTGTACTGCTTCCTCCCTCTCTGCATTAACTCTGTAAATGGAGATATATAAAAGTCATAACAAGTACTGTGTTTAAAAACTTCTGCTTTATGCAACCCAAGAAACACAGCATAAGAAAGCTACACATCCCCATCACAGTAAATTTTTGACCTTGTAGGGTCACTACAAGCTTCTCCTATGAATTCTTGTCCATTACAATTGAGGAGTGCCTAAACATTTTTTCTTGTGTGCTCTCTAAGCACTCTTGCTAGAGATCTTCGCTGCATAAATGTAGTTTGGTTAGTGATGTCTAGACTAGATTTAATACTGCAAAGCTGCTAGGAATGAAGAAAATTTTGGCAGTACCGTTGTTATTTCCCTTAATAAGTTCTCAGTATTTTTAATCACCATACTGCTGATTTCTGAGTAGATAAATTAATAGAAATTAGCTAAATCTTTAATGGTCCCTTTATATACCCACTGGTTTCAATGCCCTGGCATGAAGAGTTCCACACCTGAAATATCAAGCTGAATTATTAGAACTAGTCTTGGCTGTGAAACCAGTTGTTAAATCCTCTATGAAATGCCATAAAATCTCTCTGTCTCAGCTCTCCCAGCGTAAAACAAAATGAGAAATGCTTTCCTGTTGCCTTCTCTTTACTACCTGAGACTCTTAGCTTTGCTCTGCATTGTGTTTTATTTCCATCTTTACAGAGAATCAGTAGGAAATCCTGACTGGGGCACTCTGAGGCTGAAGTAGCCATTAGTGATCAGCTGTGGGTATAAAATGAGTCCGTCACATTATACCACCTCTATGCCACAGAGAATATGGAGGAGCTGTGGCTTCCCATTGGATTACCACTTGAATCTTCAAGTATTCTTTTATTCAGCAAAAGCGTGGTTAAAACTTTGCAAACCAAATGTGGCATGTAGGCACTCACCTTCCACTGAGATTAGAGCAGGTCCACTGCATTGCTAGGCAGTTGCCAGTCTTTGAGTTCTTTATGTGTCACTCTGGAGAATGAAGAGCTTTTAGACTAATGATTATAATGAGCATATTTTGACCAAGTTGTGCAAGAAAAACCTTCCTTTTTTTTCCCCAGAATATTGTGTTGGTGCTCAGCACAGGCTCTGAACATGGACATTTGAATAAAATGCATAAACAATAGGTAATGAGAAAAAAAAAAGACTGTGACTAACAGAAATGATCCCAAGCTGTGTCTGCAACTGTGGCACTATTTGCCAGTTTAAATAATGATGGTCTTGTCACTTCACTTAAAAATGAACTTATAACCACTTGGTTCAGTCCTCTGTATTCTAAAGTCTTTGCAAAGAAACAATTGAAAAATATTCTGCCCCCATGGGCTGAAGTATATTCCCTTTGGATGTTTGCTTGCATAAAGGTCATTCACTGCTGTCTGCACTGGTTAAATAGTAGGATTTGAGTATCTCTTTATCATAAGAAAAGGCATTGTTTGAGAGAGTAGGATGCTAACATGCCCTGTTCTGCAACTCTGCATACATTTCTGATCACTGTGCTTCTATATATGTTATTTGGTGGGAGATCTGAGAAAAGAAATTACCATGATGAGAGAACCAAAGAGCCAAAGAGACTGGCTTCCTAGAGGAGCTGAAGGGCCATGTGTACATACAGTAGCTTGGACAAGTGATTAATGGCTGCTGGGACTGACAGAGGTCTTCCGATATTTAACGGGTATTAACACAGAAGTGACAGAACATTTCAGGATAACGAAAGTAAAGAAAAGTGTAAATCTTTTGGGATGGGAAAATATTGTGTAAGAGATAGTATATTAGGTGCCTATTGAAGTAATCACTGTCAGTGTAACATTTTTGTAGGTTTTATTTGTACTTTTTACATGGCTGTTATAAATTTGCTTTAATAACAATAAGAAGAAATGAAGTCAAAGTAACAAGGAAAAAACCTCTCAATTTTGAGAGAAAAATCTTCCTGGCTGGCAATTTTCATGAGGTCTGAAAAGTAGTAAATCCTTGTCTCTTGGGACTATAGTAGGAAAATGGAAAGATGTAAGCAAATGTACAAAAGCACTTCTAGACTGACAAAGAACAGAGTTAAATTTGATCAGGTTTATTTATTTTAAATTGCACCAATAAGCAAAACCTTTAACTTTTTAAAACACATTACCCCTTGATGCATGTATAATGCAAAAGACACTAGAAAAGCCAAGCAAAAGTAATAAACAAAAAATTCTACTGTATTGAGGTATCCCTTCTTCTCTTTGTTCTTCTTCTGAGAACTGTGCCACAGAGGAAACAATGGCATGAATATCTTTCAAATTCATTCTGGAATATAAGCACCTTCACCTGGACTGGCATGCACTTGCCTTGCTTTACCTACCAGCAAGGATGACAAAATTTTATCCCCACTAAAACTTTTGCAGAATGACTGCAAACAGCCAGGCATATGATGCAGCATCTCAGAAGCTCATTCCTAGAAAGGGTGGGGCAGCAGCTGATGCTACCAAGCTTGGGACGGGCACCCATAGGGTGATGCCAGGGTGCTTGGACCATGCATACTGGTACTCTCCTTTTGGCCCAGGGAATAAATTTTCATTCCCAATCTGTCCTTCTGAGTTCAGAGACATGTTTGAATCTTGTCAGTTTTTCAGAATAGTGGGCTTGAATTGTTTTTGTGCTCTGACTGTAGTGATGAATTACAGGACTGTTTGACAGATACATTTGGACAGCACTGGCTGTGTAATTTGTACACATTATTGCCACATTTTTTGTTCCTTCCTTCCGTTTTCCATTCCTGCACCTAAATTTTTCTGCCCCAATCTTTTCCTAGATAAACAATGAATCCCTCACTACTTTCTCCCAGTTTGTGCTAGTTTTGGGATGTTGATACTCACCATTGTTATTTCTGTTACCATTCCTTAGGTAATCTTAATCTTATGTGTTCTTACTGCTCTAGTCATGCAGACACTGTTGACCTTGCAAGACTTGACTGCCCAGAGGTTTCCAGGGCTCCTCTCCAGTTGTGAAGTTTGGCACATGCCTTCTCCTTAACCACCTGTGAATTTCAGACCTGTTCTACAGTGCTTTCTGTAGCTTTTGATAGCATCTCACACTGTCATCTATCACATCCAAGGACTTCTCAGGTCAAGTTCATCCAGTAGGTTTTCATGCCCTGTCCAGCTTAACCTTACTGGAGTTCAGTCCAGTAGCCCTTGCACCTGCCTGCAGCCCACTCAATCTGTGCTTTTTCTGTCTTTCTCTTATTTTACTTCACTTGGCATATTTTACTCTTACTGAGGTTTGTTTCTTTTCCCTCTTTTCAGCTTTCTTCCACTTAAAAAAATCTTTCTATAAATAACCATAACCCAAACTTTGAAAGAGCAATGTATTGTGGCCTTAATTTACATCTGGCTGTAACTGCTGAAAGAAATAATGAGTCAGAGTCTGGAGTGCTCTGCATGAGCTCTGATGCCATGTGTGATTTCATATTACAGTATGATAAAGGAAAATGGGTAACAGGCTAAATTTCCTTGGCTTAGTGAAGAAATCTATGACCTTCTGCACTATTGCACCGTTATTGTGACTCATCCAGTAGAACGGTCCCAGCTCTAAAAGAGAAAACACAGAACCAGATCCCTCATGCATGCAAGGACAGAAAGACTGAGGGTTTGACATATCTGAATGAATAAACTTGCTAGTATGAATATAGCTTAGATCAACATGTCTAATATGTTAACTAGTGTTCTTATCAGAGCTGACTCCTGGACGACTCATTAGAGATCAGTCTAGTCCCAGATTCCCCCAAAGAATTAGGTCTCCCAAAATCAAAATTTCTAGTACTCTCAAAACCTCTGAAAAACGGAATCTGCCCTCAGTCATAAGTTGCTGTTTCACAGAGCATCACATACATTAAAAGTAGCCCAACTTTTGAAAAAGAATCTCTAAGCCTTTTTATGTTCATAAGAAAATAATAGACAGGGATTTAAGTGCTTACACATACAATTCTTTTTCCCTTCCCTAGAGAGAAGGAATGCCACAGTTGGTGAGAGTTAATGCTTGCAAAATTGCACTATTTAATATAATTTCTATTAGTGTTCCCAAATCTATTTTAAATTCTAAAGGTTTCTTTTGTAAAATAACACAGACCCTTTGTTTTCTTCTACTAAAACCCAAAACCTAATATATATATATATATGTATGTGTGTGTGTGTTTATATGTATGTGTCCTCTTTTAATCAGCAACAAAAACCTGCCTTCAGGGCAACATAGGCATTTATGAGGCAGAGGAGAGATGGATTATGCCCTTAATACTAGATATCATTTGCCAGTTGGGTGAGCTTTAACATACACTGTGAGTTAAGGACAAATTTGGCACCTTTTTGGACCTCAACTGCAAAAATGGTTTCTACAGTGTAGCTGACTTCCAATTTACACAGTACTGATGTGTTTTTCTTAAGATAAAATCCCAGTGCACTAAAAATGACTGGTGTTTGATTTCTGCTTTCCATTCCCCGTGTTTTCTCCAATTCTTATCAGTGCTGATTGACACTATTCAATATTTTTTATATTTCACTGTGATAAAGATCTCTGCCTTTCTTTTCTATTACCACATCTGGTCTTCTCACATATATTCCAATTCCATTAACAGCAACATTTGAAAAATTCGGTAATGCTTTTTCATTTCTTATTTTCTCTATCTTTGTGTCTTATGAAGATAACACTCCTCTCTTACTTGCTGCACATTACTGGCAACTTTCTAATGTAGTAATTTATAGTCCTCTCCAGACAGTTAGATGCATCAACTGAAACGTGATTTACAGTTAATGAGGCCAGGCCACACATTTTATTGTCTGAATTCACATTTTCCCTGTCATCTGTCTTCTATCTTTACATTGGCATATCTTATGCAAATCATCTACTTAGAGCAGTCATAGTTAAAACTTCAGGCTGTTCTGTCCTTCCTCCTTTGTCAGGTCACTTGTAATTTTCCAGTGTATTCAATGAGATTTCATAAAAGATACTCCATGTGGGATTTTTTCATCTCTTTCTGCTTGGGTATCTCTTCCTGTTGTCTAATGACCTATTGACAGAAGCAATATATTCTTCAGATAGTTTTGGTTTTGGTTCAGTAAGTCCTTCTCTCATAGTTTCCTGTCATTACTCATTGTATTCCCTGACATCCTTCACTGATCTCATCTTTTCTTCTGTACATTTCATGCCAACATAAAGTCACTTCAGGTCAGAGTTCATACAGTGCTAACTTCCTCCTGCTGCTTCTGTCAGATTCTCTTAAATCTACTTTTCATCAAGTCACTAATCCCAGGCATATGATCTAATTGGGTGGTATGTTACAGAGCCTTAAATATGCCTAAGCATTACTGAATTTTGTTTGAAAATATTCTTTGTTTTATTTGTTTGCTTGTGATAATTCTCCTCTCTTAAGCTCCTATATAAAGCTGTCTACATCCACACTCTTGTATAGCCCATGACTGTGGCATTTGTGCAATTCCTTTCAGTATCACAAGGCACTGTTAAATCTAAATACTAACTATAAAATCTCAGAAAATTTTCACTGAGGAATTAATATCAAGGAAAACCTGTATATTTTTAATCCCTGTAAAACATATGGAATTTTTTCTTCTAATTTTCCAGTAACTTTTCCTATACATTTCAGTATTTGCGACTTAAAAAAAAAAGCAAGTGAGAAAAGTAAGAGAAAAATAAACCTTTCCTAAACTATTGTATTGATCCATTCTTCTCTCCATGCAGCCTATTTCAAATTCTAATACCAGATGCCCTTAGAAGATTCAAACATATTGCACGTTTCTGTCAGTGTGATACTGTTGTGTTCTGCAGTGTAATTTACTCAACTCAACTGCAGGCTGCTTGGCAAAGCTTTTCTCTCCATGTCATCATTGTCTGCTATCTGACGGCTCTATACAAACTGAAACTTTGGCATCCTTCTTGTTCTTGAGGAATCCTACCAATGCTTTAAACATTCTTGAAATTTTCTTTTTTTTGCTATTCATGCAATTAATACAGCTCAGTTACACACAAATCATGGGGGAAAAAATATACACTTGCAATTATAGCTGCAGCATTTTACTTTGCAACAATATTTTTCATTAACATAATCTTTCTTGATGCCATTCAGGTGAATAAATGTTTTTGACAAATTTTGCATACATTTTCCAAGCAGATTTATGCTTGCAAAACTCTTAACTGATGATTCTAGATTCCCTTCATTCCCTTTTGCTTTCCCGTTAGGCAATTTTCTCTTCATACTCATCTGTGATTTGCTCTTTGTTTTTACTAACCACACCATGTTATTCATACTTTGTTTTTAATATCCACGTCTCAAAGAACTCTTTGTTTCCCTTCAATCAAGAAACAAATCATTCTTTCTCTTCAGCAGTTGTATTCTTCTTTGTTTCAGTCACCTGTCTAATTTCTTCTTTTCATTTGCAAAGAAGAACTTTTAACTTTTCATTAATTTTAGTGGAAGCGTCATCATTATAGACCAAGTTAATAGCAAAGTTGTCCCACATTTAGCAGCAATAAAAATAATATTACTGACTTTACATGTGCCCTTCTTCAAAATAAATTCCATGCTTTAAATTTAATTTTGTCATGGAAATTCTATGGCAAGAAAACAACATACTGATTTTTAATTGGAATGATAGTAACTCCTCAAATTGGTTAAAATGTCATGATTTGTTCAGGAATATATGGAACATGTCTTCTCTCATGTTTTTTGTGAATACAGCAAATCCACATCAAAGTTGATCTTTTCTGCTGGTGCTGCTTAAAATTCAAAGACTTTTTTTCCCAAGTAAAGGTATTTGAGAATCTTCCAGGCTCTGAGTGTTGGAAAAATTTGTTTCTCTGCCAGTCTCACAACTGCCAAAGAAAAGGGTGGGTTGGCATCCTACTGTGTTAGTACACAAAAAGCCTACATGACCTGCTCACACCCCTGGCTGCCTTTGCCGCAGAAAGTCTGGCAAGGAGCCCTTGATAAAGTTACCATCTGCTGGGCCCCTGCAGTTTCTCCACAAGGCTCTGACCCCCATAACCAAATCTCTATGGAGAAATCAGCATTGGACAGCACCATGCTTTGGCTTTCCATGTCAGTGCTGCAAAACGAGACCACTGATGACACAGAAAGGAATCAGGGTTTTGGCAACTGAGTGAGAGTTCATGGTGCTTGGCACCAAAGCATGTGATGAGGGTCACATAATTCAACATAAGACCTCTTAGTAATGTAGCAACGGGCCCAGAATTTGCTGACTTCTTGTTAGTTATTGAACAATCCCAAACTGTCTGACCAAAGTCCTACCCTATGTCTCCTCAGCTGCTTGTCCCAGATGACTAATGGCAACTGTTTTTGAAAGGGGTCCAGGAATGTCTTTGTAGTGCCTTTACTTTTCCACAGCTCTAGCCAAGTGACTATGTACCAAGAACCCTGAAATTCTGAGCCAAAACCTCTCCCTCCTGGTACAGCTTTCATAAACAAACTTTCTGTTGGATTTCAAATACAGCTAACACTGAAATATACCAGAAAAAGAAGCTTGAACAGAAGGATTAGTTGATTAGAAATTCTCTTAACATCTTAAAAAAATATAGCTTCTTCACTGTTACCTCTAGTACAAATAATATAGGGAGGAAGGAAAAAATGCAAACTCCTTACACAAACAAGAGGTAATAGTCTCTAAAGTCAGCTGTGAATAAAAAAAAAAAAAAATTGCAGTATTCCTGGTGTCTATTCCTGTATTTCTCTAAGTCTCCAGAGAAATTTGAGGAACAGAGAGTAGACATTATAATCTGATATGCATTTTTAGAGGTGGCACCTCTAAAAATTTATTTTTCAAATGTTTTTCTTTGGAAACTTGTACTTAATTTTGACAACTAAGAAAAAGGTCAGTAATTTTACAAAATCAGCTGCTAGTGACAGGGAAGTCACAGCAAAGGTTTGTTTTCTGAACAGATATCGGTCTTATTTCTGTCATACATTGCAAATGTTAATATTGGGAGGTTTATAACAGAAGAACAAAATTATTCATTGGTCAGCAATGCCCTGAACCAGTACCATCTGAAGAACCTGTCAAATAAGATCCTTGACTAATTAAATCAGAATTTTAATCCTCAAATATTGTTTGAGCACAAGCTTTATTCATATTCCGAGTTTTAATGATAACCATTGCAGCACAATTCAGAGACTTCACTTAAGAAAAGCTTTCCTTGCTTCCTTCTGTGATATTGTCACATCTACTACTTAAACCAAAGGAAAAAGCAATACTTACATTCCCTTCTTCAGCATAATAGAAATCAATATATCTTGAGCCTCTTCAGCACCTGAACCCCAGGAAGGTGTCCATAGAAGGGACTAAAAAGTCCTCCAATAGACTTTCTTGCTATTTCCTACACACTTAATGTGTCTATCAAGCTGGTAAAGCAATTTCATTTGCTTTTCCTCTCTCTCTCTCTCTCTCTCTCTCTGCCATTTCCTTTTTAATTCTGTTGATTTACTCTTTGCTTGGGAATTTGACCAGTAAATAATTTTGCTTCTTAACAAGCACTTTTATGCCACTAGATATCCTTTGTCTCTCCAGATGTCAAGTTAAAATCTTGGCCATTTCAGGTGGAACATTGGAATAGGTGAAAACAAGCAATTTTCTTCTGTTTTATAGTTAATAGTATGCCTTTCTCATAATTCCTCTCTTTGGTTTGATTACCTGCCATTTGAACATGTATTATTGCTCTATTTGCTAAAATATGTATGTTATTTTAATCTTTGTCTCCTCAGGCTTCATCTTCATACTAAAACAAATAGCAAGAGTCAGTAGAAGCAACGAAACAGTTATGCTCCTCTCCATGCCTCACTCCCGTCTCTTCTCTCAAATCTTCTACCTGGCTACATCAGAGAGCATTTCTTAACTCAGTTCCTGGGGAAGATTCCAGAACTGTGAGTTAGGTGGGAAGCTGTATCCTACAGTTTGGGAGAAAAGATAGAGACACCAGAATGGAACTGAAAAGGACCAACTGTGTGATCCACCCTGTGCAAGTCAATGGGAAATATTGAGAAGGGTGAGTTTTCTGATCTCTTCCTAGTTATTTTCAGGGCTGTGACTTTAGATAGGAACTTAGCAGCATAGCCTTGCAATGCCTTCTGGTAACAGACCCAAATAATGGTTCTTCCCAGGAAATGAACAGTGTTTATAATTTTTTTTTTTAACAGGAAGAGGATGATACATCACCTATTTTCTGTAGCAAAGTGTAGTTACTATGGGCATTCTGAGAAACAGAAGAAAATTCAGTATAGTCAGGCTGCTGCAAGTTCTTTGTATTGCATTTTGGATAGTTTTCTTCATCCTCTGTCTGGATCTATCCTTAAGACATGTCACTATTATAAGACTGTATGTGTTTTAAATTGTCATTGTACTGGTGAAAGTTGGAATTAAATTACCTATCTATGACATTTGACTGAAATTTTCTTGCCTTTTTGAGTTGGAAAATGTAATCTGTATTATCTGTTAGATAAGCTATGTTTAGCATTAATAATCAATATATTTCTGCAATATATGAACTGTAGCCTGCATCAGAAAGACCATGAAGGGAAAAGGAGGAAAGGTCAAAGAGTTATACTGAATTGTGTCTATTAGAGTTCAAAGAGCAAGATAATATTCCTGTGCAAGAATTCAGACAATATATCTGAGGTCTTAGAAATGTGCTGCATTTTTATTAATGCTCTCATTTCAAAGCTTGCATTTGCGTTGACAGCATCATGTGTAACCATTAAGCAGTTAAGAGGTGTACACATACTGTGAGAGAGTAGGGGAAAATGTCCTAAAAATATCAGCAGTGAGCTAAACACTTTTTCCTGATCTCTGTATACCCTTTCCCATTCAATTCTGGCACATAAAGTAAAATGTAACCTGGAAGGAAGAACATAGTTTTGCAACAGGCATTTTTCAGAATGACTGAAACCTCCAATTGCTCTCTTTGAATAACAATGGACACAGACAAGGGTCAAACACTGGGATAAGTTTCCATCTCTGGTAGTAGGATGAAGGGAGAAGCAGGTCCAAAGCATAAGATGATGAGGTTAAGAAAGACAATAAATAAAATCTAATTAATTTATCTTGACACTGTCAACTTTAGTAAGATAAGTTTGAACAAAGTTGAATATACCAGTATTTTAGCTAATCAGCTGCTTTAACATCTCTCCTCATCTCTTTTCAGTACAACCACTTGATCTGTGGCCTCAGATTCCCTTCTAGTTGTAACCTTCAAGGTTAACTTCCTTCTTTGTCATTCTCCCCTACAACTCTTTTTCCACAAGACATCCTGATCATGCTACTGAAATAATACTCCTCACAACAGTGTCTCCAAAACACACTCCAGGAAGACACAAACCAGGAAATACATTGTGTGGCTGCTTCTCTGGTATTTTGTCTACATCTTCTGTTCCCCCAGGGTTTGCTCTTTGAGCTTACGACAGGTCCACAATTGTGTCTACTCTAAAAGTAATGGGAATCCAGCACTGGCTGCCAATGGCTGTCAGATCTCAGACCCAGGAACAGATCTTTCCACTTAGGCTCTTTGCCAACATTTATAATTAATAATGTTTGTTAGAGAATTAGTTACGAATTCTTTAGGTTTTTGCATTATAGTTTGATCTAGAAAGACCAGCTGTGCTGATTAGACATTTAAACTCTAAGAGATACATTATTGTTTATCAAAATGAACTAAACCCCCATGATAATCAAAAAAATAAAACAGACATTGGTCCTGCCTTTTCTTTTTATGGGCATCCAATCTCTCATCTCAAGAGTTTCTTCTATTTTTATGGTGCCATGTGCTAACTAATGGGTGATAGGCCAATAATGTGACTAAAATCTGTGTAGTTATCATGCCAATTGAATCTGCAAAATGAGCCTGAAATTTTCCAAATATAACTCTATTAAGACTAGTTTATCGATTAAAGGCTGTGTTTTGTGCTAACTATCCACTTTACTGCTTCCCAAAGCAGAAGACTGCCATGTTGCAGTGCTCACACAAGGCATGACTGTCTTGATTGTAGATTGAAATGTATTCAGTTGAGTTAATACATATATAATTTACAGTTGTCATTTTTTTCTTGGACAATAGCT
The DNA here is from genome assembly GCA_013397795.1 of Orthonyx spaldingii. Classification (NCBI taxonomy): domain Eukaryota; kingdom Metazoa; phylum Chordata; class Aves; order Passeriformes; family Orthonychidae; genus Orthonyx; species Orthonyx spaldingii. Next base: position 1,941,702 of record VZTJ01011335.1, on the reverse strand, counting down.
TCATGGTATGTCACTTTCTCCTTTGCCTGAGTCTTTCTTTTGGTGAAGAACATGCCTCTGATGATAAAGAGTATGTTGCTTCTCCAGTGTTCTAGAGTTTAAGCACACAAGACACATTAAACTTTATCATTGTCATCTAATCATGATATAGACAGAGATGTGATAGACTAGAGACTAAAATCAGAGATTTCCAGTGCATGTGTGTTTTTGTATATTTTTTTGCTAATCTTTTCAGTATTCAGTAGGATAGAGAGAGAAATTCTAAACATCTGCTATTTCTTTCAAGATAACAGAAAAAAAATGAATGAAAGAAATGTAAATAAGTGCCATTGACCTTTCTTTCTTTGGTGTTTTTTAAAAAAATCATTCTGTGAATCTACTCTCAAAAATTCTTTTGGTTCAGAAGTTTCAGTTGTTGACTGCTATAAAAACAAACACTTCATAGGTAGGCAATGAATCACTTAAATTTTCGAATTGAGAGTGACTCTCCAAATAGGTACTGATGAGCAATCTGAACAACATGGGTTCTGAAAGTATCACTCTTGCTCAGTTGTGCTTCACTTTGCAAGCAAGCATTTGAAAGACTGAGGCTGCTTATGGAGTAAGGGTCAATTTGGCAGCGATGAGTTTATCATCATTTACTTTCATCATGGGTTTTAGAGAGTGCTTTATGTCTTCCAAGTAATGCTATTTTCAATCCCACAGAACTGAGGGCTTCTTGCCAATATTTGCAAGAAACCCTCAGTACTTACTGATTTCAGAAGAAGATACATGCTATTTCATGTTGATATTTGGTTTTCACCAAAAAAGGAGGAAATGTTTTGAAAAACTTTGGTCATGAAGCAAAAAGCAAGCTATTCCCCTTTCTTCACTTCAATGTTATTTTCTTCTTCACCCCATCCAGTACTGTCCCAGAAGGACATCCTTAGCAACCTTTCAAAGCAGTGTGGCAGTTTCTGAATCCTCATTTATAATATCACAGCTCACTCTAAGAGAAGGAATTATGTGTACCTTTCATGTAAAATATCTGGTTGTGTCTTTTATGTCAACAGAAATACAACAACAATAATAAATCGGATGCAATGCACATAAAACTAACTGAATTATTTAAAAAGTCTCATTTTGGCTACACGGTACCTGACTGCATTTCCCAGAAAGCTGCACATATGAATGTGGAATTTTAGCTCCTATCTGTTTTCCAGTAGGTGCTATGCTCTCAGATCCAAGATCAGCAGTATGTCACTGATAAACAATATGCAGACTGAAGGAATCCATGTGTATGTCATAGCCATCTAAATACGTGCTATGCCAAAGTTAAGTTATTCATAAGTGTGCAAACTTTTTGAAAATACCTTTCTTTTCTCAAGGAAATTGTCATTTATGTTTATTTCCCTTGTAAACCCACGGCTCCTTCAAGCAGACTGGACTACCTTTCACCATAAGCTTAATGGCATCTGGACTGCTGGAGAGAGTGTATTTACTCAATCTTTTTCTTATTAAGTACATATATATCACATTCTGATAAAGGTGATGTCTGAACTGATACAGATATGCAAGTTTCAAAAAACTAGAAGCTCATTCATTATAAGAAACAAATATGGTTATCAGAAGTTACTTTGATATTTAACCTGTGATTATCACAAATCACAAGAGGGAAATTGAAAAGTTTTGCCCACTGTTTAATGAATCAAATTTCCTTTCTCTGAAAGTGAAACCTTATACACCAATGCCTAGTTGACCGTGAATAAAAGAAATTGAAAATCTGAAATATGACTTCAAACTTAGATTATTATGTAGTAGCTTTTATGTTTATTTCAGAGCACAGAACAATGTAACTGAAAGAACACAGCTTTTTAGAATTTAAAATGATGCAATTTTTCTGTTCAATTGATATTTTTCAAGTTATTTGTACATAAACCTCTGTGTCTAAATGAGAGCTCCAACATGTTTGTGTCATATTCTCAAATGATAAGCTATATAATGGAATTATATATTTGTCCTTGATGATAGAAATAATCTTCAATTTGGGCATGTAACTATGTGCTCAATTAATTCAGGACATGGAACTGTCCCATCAGGGCTGCAGGCTGACTTAAACCCATTTATTTTAAACAAACAACGAAGTTCCTCCTAATATTCTTTATTGCCTTAGTTGAAGAACATGTCACATCTCTCCTCAGCAAAAAAAAGTGACAAAGTTTGAAAAAGCCCTTTGTCTTCTGCTGTCCAGAGAGCTCCAACCCCAAGGAGGAGGCAGAGTAATGCCTTAGGGCAGAGCACTGCCTTAGTAACTGGTTTTAAGCCATGGTTGACTTCAAATCTAAAATTTAGCTTTGCAGTGAAATAAAGAAAACCAGATGGGAGTAGGTGGTGAAGAAAGATCCTCACAGGTTATTCTGATTGAGAATCTCAAGGGTTTTTGCCTTTGCTCAAACTCAGATGTGATCCTGGTATAAAACAACAGAACCACTTAGTTAAAAAGGGTAATACTGACTTCTCCAGTTGAAAAACTGATCTGTATTTCCTGTCTTGTCTCTCTCAAACTTTATTGAACTCGTTGACACTTAGAGAACTAGACAAAAATAACTAGAAACCTTTTCTGCCTCCACCTTTAATTTAATAGAAAAAAGCTAGAAGTTTTCTTTTTCATGGTGTTATGGTCTGAGAAGTGTCCTACTGGGAATCTGCCCTGCAGCCTGATTGTACAAGCTTTGGATTTTTAAAACCAGCTGGTATATCTGGCCTTGCTATTGACCTATCTGTTTGAAGTGTGTGCATATTAGTTGAGGCTAAACTTATGTTCGCAGAGAATTGACACAGCTCAGAGAGAAATCTCATGCTGTCTTACTGACCCAGCACAGCATACTGATGGCAAAGCTACCTTTTTCTGGAAGCTAATGGCTGTCTTTCAGCTTGTTGCTATAATTTTTCATATTGCTGTTCTTGCAAATTAACTGATTTTTTTTTCTTTTATAGGATCTTTTACACAGACTTATGAGCTCAATTGCATCTTATGTAATTATTTTTATTTATAACAGATTTTATTGAAAAACGTTTTGGTTTGTGACATTGCATCATATTAAATGTATAATATGAAGTGAATCTTGTGTTCTTGAATGATTATCATCCATATAGTTGATGTCAGCCTTAAGAATAATGGACCCTAACACTGGATAAGGAAATAGCAACAGTGCAAGGGACAAAAGATGCAAAATGTTCTTGTGCATCTCTCCAGCAATGTTGTGAAATGAATGATTAGAATCAAAAGTGCCTCATGAACTGTGGATCTCCTGAGAACCTTGGTTTTGCAGCCTTGACTGGCATCTTTCTGTATTCTCTCCCTCTCTTGAAGAAAATGTTGCTTTGCTGACAGAAAGCAACAGTTTACAGCTTACCTTGGTAGGTGTATCTTCTGCTGACATAGGGTTGCTGTCTCATGCACCCCCCAGTTCCTAGAAAGGTCACCTTTCCAGCTCTTGGCTAGGACTGGAAAATCTGCTTCTCTCCAGGAGTGTCTATGTAGTTTCTTTGCCCAACAAAGCAACAGATCTGCTTTTGGGATACCCTCATAATGCATCAGCTGCCATTGACTGAGTCATGAGCAATTCTGTCCTGCTCCATCAGGGAGAGGCTGTAAACCAAGCTACCAGTGCACAGCTGCTGCCAAGGCTGACAGCCAGTCAGCTAATGCCTGTTGTGATGTCTTTTCCTTGTGACACCTGTACATAGAAACAAGCCAGCAAGCATCACTTAACTGCTCTCATCCTCAGTTACAACACCCCAGTCACCTATACTTCTAAAGCAGACCATATAAACTGTGAACAACCACATCTTTTGGAGAAACAGTTATGGGAAAAAAGGATTTTGCAGTAGGTATTAATAATTGTATTTGAGAAATACAGTGTGGCAATGATAAATGTAGTTGTCTGTAAACAAATTGTTCAATTGAACTAATGGTTTAAGTTATTTTTATAGCATTAAGTTTGGTAAATACTGAAACTGCAAAAGTAATCTGGCAACTCAGTAAAAAGTTCCTTTTATTTACAGTGATCTAAACCAAAAACATCTGCTGCTACTGTTCTTGTTCTTTACAAGTTCCCTTCTGTGCAGCACGTTTCTTTGCTTTTTACTGAAACACAGACTGTGCTGAAGACCATAAAACAACAACCTAATTGCTGTGTTGATGCTTTCTTGGATCCCACTGATTTTCTTGGGCAGCCTATGAGACTGATCAGAATGTAGAAATTTGGCACACCATAGTTGTGTGAAATGCTTGGGGACAGGAGAAGGGCAGGAAGAAAATGTGGAGTTGATGTAACAGAGAAGAATCAGCTCACCAACTTCAAGGCAAAATAAATATACTAATTGACAACAAGTGCTTTCTAAAGAGTTTGAACTAATTCAAATGACAACCAAATAAACAAATCTTAGTGTCGATAAATTCTGAGGAAGGATTTTTTTTTGTAGGAAACCTCTATGAAGTGGGGTAAATGTACTGAGAGGGGAAGACCTTCATTCCTCCACCCTTGCCTTGGATTCTTAGCTGATTCTGTTCTACAGCTGATAGACAGTACCTCAGGTGAGAGAAACAGAAAACAGGGGAAATTCATTTCTACTGTAATAGCAAGAAACTCAAGACTGAGCTTCCAGAGAGATTACTGCTTTTCACAGGTGGTTGAAGCTGCTTGGCTTGCAGCCCTCATGCCTTATACAACCCAGGGAACTGCAATTGCCTAAAACCTAAAATCACACTGCCAGTCTTACGGTTTCATTATAGCTTGGGTTTGCTAGTTACTTCTCTCCATTTTTTTTCCTACAAAAAAAAAAATTAGGATTTTTTGTATTTGGAATGATGGATAATGACAAGTAGGATATCAATGTGTTAAATCTGTTTGCTAAATTATTACAAATATTTTTTAAACTCTACACTATTTACAAATATTCTTTAGATGATATTTACAGATACTGATATGGGCAATGTAGTTTGTTCTCTCTTTGAGTTTGTTTTTGTAAAAACTGAAAGGATTAAAAAGATGTTTGGAATTACATTATTTGAGTAATGTAGGGTTAGTACATTTTCAGTTCCACTGCTTTAATGTACTGCTAAATAATAAAAGCAAAAGGTTTATTTTCAATAAACTGCTAGTATTGAACTTCCAGCTATCACTGGTTTTACTTAAGAGTATAAAAACTACCAGATGTGTAAACATCCTGATAAGAAAGGACCCTAACAGAGCTAAAATGCTGAAGAATTTAATTTAGAGAAAACAATTCAAATCTTGCGTTGACACTTGTTTTTCTAAATGGATGTTTTTCTTCTTAGAATAACAAGAGAAAATACATTTAGGTTAATAAAATTCTAGTCATATAAGCACAATGAAGGAAAGGGAAATACATGCTAATTGGAAACTGTAAGCTTAAGGATTTATTTTATGTGAAAGATTTTGAAAATCTACAGGAAAAAATTCTTAAATTATTAAGTATATTTATGAAATTAGACAGTTTTTGCAATCAACATAATTCTAATGCTACACAGTCAAGACAGAAAGATCACTGTTGCTCCATCCAAAGGAACAGATGTGTATCCGTTTCTTTGATGAATTGTTCCTCAATACTGCATTAATTTGGGCATATGTGTTCCTGAAGGAAATCCACCAAAGGATATAATGTATCTATATATTGCTGGCAGTGTTTGTCAGTTTTCTTTCTCCATGAAATAGATCAGTTTTTGTTAAGAAAAATAGCTCTCCCAAGAACAACAAAACTCTCCATACTCCATAAATGTTATAGTGAAAATATTATCTTTTTTTTCCAGCTCAGCCTTCAAATCTCAACTTGGTACCTGGCTTGGGAAATTTACAGGTTGAGATTAAAAAATATAAAACCACTGTCCTCCTAGGAGGGAGTTGGATTAGTGTTAGCACCTTTCCAAAGGGTGTCTTCTGTCTCTCAGGTAGCATAGGCATTTCTCTGATTTCTCTATCTCAAGAGGGCACAGGAGTTTGTAGTTTGGGTGGTGGGATTGATGTGAACGCTGAAACTGACTGCAAAACACATGATGAATTTTTGACAGATCCAGCATTAAATATCAGCTTAAGATAATTGAATCTTTTAATTCTTGAGCAGGCAGGTAGGTGTTCACTCACAAATGAGTGAGCTTTTTCCTTCTGTTTTAAAATAATCTGATGCAGTACTTTAGGGTGTACAGGTCCTAACCTTTCTTCATTAACAGGGAAAGAAAATTAATTTAAGGCACCTTCATGTTTTTGCAATATTTTAAAATACTAAAGTTCAGTCTTTAGTAGTTTGAAAAATCAAGCAAAAGGATTAAACTTTTAGCATGACCTTTTATGTGATTACATCTGCAGCACCAGAAGGAACAGTACTGTATCTCACTGAAGCATACGACCTTGAGGACCTCTTTCACTTGTGAGCTTGCTGCTGAGACCTGTGTGTTACACTGCCTGTATAAATCCTGGGAGGGACATTTCATATTCCTTGCTGTCAAACCTTTAAGTTATCTAATCATCCACTTCGAATTTGTCATGTACACAGAGAATTCAAATGTGTTGGAGAAAACATGCAACCCACAATTTTAGTTGTGTTTAGTGCTATTATGAAGCACACAGTTTAGAGAGATTTATCTTCATAAATCTTCTATCTTCTCCCTCTTTATCTATATGGTTGCAATCTCTACCTTATCAATAGAAGACAAATCATTAAGATAAAAAAAGCCCCTTGCCTATTAGGATGACTGGATTTATTTTATGCTAAATCTCATATTTGGATATTATAATTTACTAAGAACACACTGAGATCATAAACATGTTTGTGATTTTTCAATCTGTTTATGAATATTTATTTTCAAGAGAGTTGCACTAGTGTGTTTGCCAGCATTGTGGTTTTAACTTTAAGGGGTACATATTTTGAAATCAGCAGAGGAGAGAATGTCTGAATCCCACTAACAGCAAGAAAATAATAGCTAATCATTATTTAGGTTTGATTACTGTACCCAAGGCACAACCAAAAAATAACATCTTTCTGAACATTAAAGAATTTGGGCAGAGTTACCAATAGTGACTCTGAAAAGCAGCTGCAGTTCTCAGGACAGTAAAGTTTCATTCAGTCAGCTGGAGCTTTCACAAGCAGCACTTAAATGGGGGCCCAACACTTTCTCTATAACTTTAAGAAATTGAATTTCTTTTACCCATGTGGTAGGTCTGGGTTCTTATCCAAATTCTGCTTGAAAGGAATCATAATTGATATTACTAACTAAAGAATTGATGCATGACAGGCATGTCCCTGGGTGAGCAAGCCAGCCAGTAGACAGAGGAGCTGGGAAGCCTTTATTTGGACTTACTTCAAAGATACCAAGGTTTACTGGAGCCCAGAGAACAAAGCGAGGATCTAGCATTTCTAATTCAAAAGAGAGACAGACAATGCATTAAAAAATAGTCCTATTACTTTGAAAAAACAAAATACTGAATGCTCTTTATACACAAGCATTAAAGAATGGAAAATGGATCTTTTGCTTTGTAGGTCACCTTTAAGACTTCTGGCTGTTAAAGAGAATTTTGCCTTAAGAAATTACAGATCTACTGCTTTTGAATAACTTGTTTTCAGACAAAATAATTTTTCACTTTGATAGCAGTTGGAATGCACTGGCAAATTTGTCACTGGACAAAGACAGCAAGAAGAAACAGTATTTATCAAAGTTATGTGCAAACAGTATTTAACAAAGTTATGTGCTGGGGGAAGCATATAAAGGTTAAAGGTTGTTATGTACATCAAGAAGATGAGAGGATTTGACTCTCTAAGTTTCTTTTTGCCGTTTGATATCTGCCCAGAACTGTATTAGGAATACTGCCAAAATGGAGTCTTTCAGACAGGCTTCTCTTCTCAGCTTCCTAAGTGGGTGGTTTAAGCCTTGCTTCCATGATTATTATGGATCAAGGTGTTGAGCCCCAACATATGCACAGGAACACACTATGGACAAATTGGGATATTTCACAGGGGTTGGTTAACCCCCTTTCCTAAAGCAAGCTCCTAGAGTTAAGATGCTGCCACATTCACAGCATGGCAAGGACAGCATTTCTTTGTCCTTGAACCCCCTAGGTGGTCAGGGCATAGTGATTTTCCCAGGATCACAGATGAGGAAACAGGTGGGTAATCAGGGCATTGCATGGAACTCTCCCAGATCTGTAATGGCCACTAAATGTACTTTTTCTTGTCATCTGACTGTATTTATCAGCTATATATGACTCTCCAGGGTAGAAACCACCATGTTCATGCTATCAGCAGTGACAAAAGGAAAGGATAACCTTCAAGACAACCCTTATTCTTCTTAAAACAAAGAAAACTCCCTCCTTGCCTTCTGCAAAAAGAAGCTGATAAATATGTCTTTTTGTCCTCTTTCACTCTGCTTATTCAGAAACATGTAGACACTGAACTGATATCTATCTGCAGTGTTTTAATATAACTGTTGAAGGCAAGTAGTAAAAAAGAACAAGGACAAAAAAAGCTTTTTCTTCAGTTGTTCGTAATAGTGCCAATGGCAAGTTTTTCTTTAATAACAAAAGGAACACTTCTGCTGCCTGTTGAAGCAGAAAGAATATATTGCTGAAGAAAATAAATCAATGTAAATTATTTTAAATGTCCTGCATTATATTACTCTAAGTCAGACAAAAAAGGTGAAAACGATGCTGTATGAGGTGGAGAAAGGATGTAGCTAAATACAGAAAGGCATGAATTATTTAAAGGCTAATAGATGACAATTCAACACGGTTGCACATGACTTATGATCTGAGAATTTGCCTTACAAGCTTATATTATGAAGAGAAGTAGTTGGGTACTAGGGCAGTCAGGTGATGTGAAATGATAATGAATTAGAAGGAAAAGAACAGCAGATGAGAAACCAACATCTGTGCAATGTAGTGAAATCTCTGCTTCCAGCAAGTCACTTTTGCCACAAGCCTTTAAGCAGAAGACACTGATGGGTCCCAAACTCTGGGTCTCTGAGGCTGTACTAACCTCTCAGTGATATATCTGTGGGACTCCATAGTCCAAGGAAAGCCTACTTGATAGAGGGTTTTCAGTTGCAATGTAGTGCTGGCCTTTCCCCACCACCTGTGACCTGCAGTCCTTCCTCATCACCTCTCTGGCCATTGGAGATGCCATAGAGAAGTGGACAAAAGTAGAGGGGCCTTTGAAATTGCTGTGGCTTGGTTCTCTCTCAGAGAACAAGGACAAGAGCTGCTCTGCTCCACAGAACACAGAAGTGTTACTGCTGTTGAATGACTTAGATGCCTTAAGCTACCTGGGATTCTTTCTGCCAGGATGCTGCAGTCAGCACATGCAGTCAGCAGGTTGAGCGAGGTGAAAAAATTGCTGTGGTAATAAAGCCCATAAGGCTGCTGCAAAATCACTCACACAGCAGCTTTTGGAGTCAGGGAGCTCTATCCCCTCAGAGGTATGGCAGCTTCCCCATTGCCCCAAAACACACCTTCAAAGCTACATAAGCCAAAACTTTCTTGTTTGTCAAGTTTCAAGTGACTGCAGTACAGCTGCTTAAACAACATGCAGCCTAACTAAAGATGTCAGCTTTGTTATATCTTAGTGTGTAAATAATGAATTGTTAATAAATGGAAGTTTAAACAGTCATGTGTAAGTTAACATGAGTGATATTACAGCATAACAATTTTAAAGAAATCAATTAACTAAAACAAATATCATCAGGCAAATCAGAGAAGATTTATTAGAAGGAAGTTCTTGTGTCAGATGTCTAACTAATGATAGCAGTAGAAATTATGAAATGTAAAAGTGACCATAAAATTGCTCAGGGATACCCTACCCAGCAATCCTACCCCCTGTGCAAACACTGTAAGTAAGAATGAAACTCAAGTAGTAACATGCATTTGCGTGTGTATATATGCTTGATTTTGATGGGTCTGTATATCAGACGAAATAGCCTGAGGAAAGCAGCTGCCCTTAAGTATAACTAAATCTGAAAAGTTGTGGTTTATTTATGTCTAAATCACTAGCCTTAATCAGAGATCTTAGGTAATGTGTAATGTATAGCTCAATGAGATTTGCCCCTGTGACTCAGCTGTAAGGAGTTGCCCTTGTTATGGAACATTTTGTTAGGGAGAATGTGATATGATGTTGCCTACTTTATGTCTGTCTACTTTAGATTGTTGCTCAGGGGATACTAAAAATGAGGAATGGCTAGCTTGAACATCACACTGATTTGATTTGTGCTGTTTTCTTCTTCTGAGATGTGCACACTTAACTTTATATGTTAAATCATCAAGCATTTGGCTGCAACAGACATTTTTACCAAGCTGTACCTGTGTTATCAGCAATCACATTAATTGGAGTGCAATAGCAGCGTATAATGTGGACAGGCCATAAGCAAGGCTCCACGAGAGAAGTGTGTGCACATTTCAGATCGTTAACTGCACATTCTGGTTTTGCTTTCTGTACAATAAGGGACTGACTGCACCTCCTGGACGTCTCAGCCTACATCAAGATGTATGAATGTGTGAAGCACTTGAGGGAGAAGAAAGGAACAACACCATAGTGAGAAAAAAATTCCCTGACATTCTGGAAGAGTTATAAACACGTGTGTGAAGGACATTCAGAAGTAAAATAACCTTGGCTACCTTTTTCACACTCATGTAGGTGTTTCCAGAAGAAGAATAATGATGAGTATGGGAACAATGATGAGCTGAAATGACAAAGTGTCGATAAGCCCCTTAAAATTTGGCTTTTTAAAGGTCAAAAAAGTTTTTAACATTAGAACATTGAAGGACTGGAAAATAGTATAGCACATGCTATAAATCTTCTAGTAGATGCCTGAAGAAAGCTATAAAAAAAATCAGTATTACAACATACATATGATTGAATTTCAATGAATCATCATTTTATAGTGGCCATGACATGAAATCTCCATCTGCCTCAGAAATTGAAGGTTAAGAATGATACACTATTTTACATTGCCCTGATATTTACATAGAATTCTGAAAACAGCATGAAGGAAAGCAGAAAAATAAAGCAGACATATTAAAAACCTTGTAAGATAACAGGGAAACCACTGTTCTGTTATACAGAATATTGTTTTGTTATTGATATTTAGTGAACTGGAAAAAATCCCCACCTTAAATTAGTGTTTTAATGCATTCCATTACTGTAACAACCTAGACTGCCTTTCTTTGGGTGCTGTAGCTTTATATGTGACATGCCTAAAAAATATGTCCAAAGATTTTTAGACTTTAGCCACCTGAGAATTGCAATATAGAATCACCATGAAATGCTCAGCCTGAAATGTTCACTTATAATAAAAGTGAACAGATGAAAAAAGGAGAAGTTATAGATTCACACATTCATTAGACTTTATAGACTCAAGTGGTCCATTTCATGAATCAGATCAGGACATATCAGTTACCTCTGCTTGTCTGAAAATCTTATTAACAGTGTATAATGTTTTTCCTGTCACAATTATTGTTTTAAGTAAGGCTGGGTCATAATAAGATCTTGTATAAAAATGACCCCTTCTTATTCAATGGGTTTGGTTCCATGTTTAGCTCATCTGTATAATAATATATATGGTTAAGTAGGGTGGGTTTGTAATTATTGCTTTGCTCCAAGCAGCACAATTTGTCGAGGCAATAAAAGTAAGCTGGAATGTAGCCCTTCTCACACTTCATCAGCAGATTGTTTCCTGCAGCCCAGCTCCTGGAGGAGTGCTAGATGTGAGCAAATCCATCGAGGGCAATCAAAATGCACAGGTATTACTCAAAGCTGAAAAAGAAAACAACATGCCTGCCCAGACCTCTGACATCAGCATTCAGCCTTATGTGACCTGCTTTACTGGAGCTGATGTTTAGGGAGGAAAACTGCCACATAGACCTTCAAGGTCCAGCAATGATTTTTCTGGAGTAATACTTGGTCAAAAATATAATTAGGTTGATATCTTATAAGCAATTTTTTTTTTTTTTGAGTTACCCTTCAAAATATATGGGTACTAACACTGTTACCAGAAGATTTGTATTATGACTCTATATTAGTCCAGGGTTATAATTTTTTAAGATAATTTTTTTTTTGTCGGAGCCTTTGCTGTGAGGATCATCTCATTTAATTTGGCAACATAACCAGTTTAACATAACCATATTAATCCATGGTGTGAGCCATTCACCAATATGAATTTGGCTTGGTATGCTCTGCTTTGTTTTTGGGAAACAAAGTGGATTTTTTAAAATGTATTTTAAATTAGTAGATTTAGAAGTTAATTTCAACTATTTTTTTCCTGAAGCTTTTACTGAGTTCAAGAGCTTACACTGAATTCCTCCCAGATAAATTTCTTCCCTTGTGCTCCATTTCACTAAAGTGAGAGATTCCATTTTATGGTAAACTAACTAATTTAGAAATCTATTTAGCTATCCGTAAGTCCCCAAATGAATCCAGCGTTTTCTTTGCCCTAGTTCTTATTAATCTATAGGCCAGATGCATTATCTCACTTCCAGTTCCATTGAATTGAGAAAGAGGATTACTTTTTTTAATTCCCATTTGCCATCAGTGCAGCAGTCCTGGAGCATTAGAAGTCCATCTCTCCATTTATTTTTAGTACTCTGATTATTGCCCACAGTTTGGAAACAAGTTCTACAATACCCAGTGCTGCAATGTGGATCTCCATTCAAGTATTAACCAGCCTATCTTGGGCTCAATTACCATTTTGACAAAATTAAATTGGCAATGTTGAGTTTGAGTTTTATTTGAGAGCAGTAGAAATAAAGTGAATTTTTGCTGCTCAAAACTAGGGAAACCTTATAAGGAAAGTCTAGCTTTTTTTTTTTTTTTTTTTTAATGTAGAGATAAAAGACTGGCCCTTTGATTATAATGCTGGGCACAGCATTGCTTGAGTTACTAATGATAGAATGCATTACCAATGGAATACCAATCTTGAAAGCCTGACTGTATCTGTAGCCAGCACTTCAGGATTCCTTCCAGGGTTGTCCTGTAAAGACACTTCATTACTTTCTGGCACATCTGTAAGGATGGATATGAAGAATACCTGGTTTTGCTGTTGTTGTTCAAATTACACTTGGATTTTGAGCCATTAGAGAACCAGACACTGCTCTTTCTTGCTGTTTCCACCCATATTCCTCTTGTATTCATTTACCTGCCCATGCTCCCACTTTGACTCGCTTACCTAGTTAAGCTGGCTCACTCTTCTAAAGCCTGGGAGCTCTTGTTAGCAGTCCAGAGATAAGGTTGTGTTTTGCAGTTTGCAGTATTGTCCCCACAAAAGCACAGAAGAAAAACTTGAGCACTGGAAATCTCAGGCTTTGCAGCAGAAAACTTAGAGGTGTAAAAGACTTGGTTACAGCAGCTCCATGGTAACAGGTGAGCCCATAGGAGCTTCCTTTGGCCGTGCTTCAAATCAGATAAATATGATCTAGCTGGGTACATGATGTGGTGCATTTGTGACATTACCAGGGTGAGATTATGCTGACTTGTTTTAGGAGCTCACTTAATATAGATTTTAAAATAAATTACTGTGGTTTCTTTAATGTGTGCATTTTAAATTGTTTCCCTGAGATTTTAAAGCGCTTGAGGTACAAGAACAACTTATAATTTTTTCTTCACTTGTGTTACTGTCCACTCAGCCCTGTTAAGAATCCTCAGGGTGTGTGCACTTTCATGATGGAAATTTTATCAATCTGAACATTTCTGTGCTAGTTAGCACTGAAAAAAAAGAGAAAAGAAACTGTAAGTCGGTGAGAAATTCACCTCAGCCTCTTTCAACTGCATTTGGTTGTGCTTGCTTTGTGTATGGTTTCTCTGCTTCCTGTTCTCTTTTTTCACTTCCATGCCAATAAGGTTGATACTGAAAATGCACCAGGGATCCAAATCTTGCCAAGGTAAATCCTGACTGATATGACTGGGAACTGGATTTTGCACGGCTGTTTATTGCAGGGTTTCTGAGGCCAATGATGAAGTGAGGAGTGCTTCATTGCCACCAGTCAAACCACCACTACCACCACCACCAGAAATGGTGGTGAGAAGTGCACATTTTATGCCTGCTGGGTTTCTGTCTCTGTCGTGACAAGAGCAGAGGTGACTAATCACCTCTGGTGTGCTGTACCCTTAAGGTGATGTGGTGGCATGTATCCCCTCCTGCTGAAGCCCAGCCTCTAGCCTTTGCCCACACTGATGACCAGCTGTCAACTGCTCCCATGTTAAAGCTTCCTGTAAGCAATTCACCTACTGGCACTCATTGTGAGGATGTGCTTATTACCAGAGCAACCTGCTACCTCATCAATTTCTGCTTGGACAGTCATCAAATCAGAAAATTCCCTTTGTAAGCTGGATCTCTGTTTTCCCTTTTAATGCAATTGCATGTGCTTCAATGCTGGGAACTTCACTGGTTGTTCGCAAGGTTTTCCTGATGGGGATTGTGTCTCTGTTTAAGTCATACATGAGCATGACACAAATTTTCATCCTGAGAAAAGTTGTATATTGCATTACATAACCCCTTAAAAGAAAAAGAAAAGAGCAACAGCTAAAGCAGCACTTATATTTATGAGCAGTATTTTATGGTATTAGCTCCACTTAGGCTGTAATGCTTCTCTGATACAGATGCTTAATCTGCGCTTTATTTTCAAGAAAGCCATGTGAATGTCATCCAATAATTCTCATCTCAAATCTACTAGCACACTCCCCCCAGCCCTTTGACTAATCACTGTGATAAATATTTTTTCAGAAATCTCTCCTTTCAGATACTGCACAGAATTAGCTGAGCATTTTTGTTGTTGTTGTTGTTTGTTTTGTTTTGTTTAGGTTGGAGTTTTTGTTGGAAATGGTGAAGAAGAAGAGTGTCTGCTGTGCAGAGGCAGAGGGGAAGTCATCTTCCAGGTCACCATGGCTGATGTATCTGCTCCAAAGGAAGAAAGCAGCAAACGGCACAGTGTCTAAGCTGACCTGGGTATTCACAGGTTTCAATACAGTGACCAGGTGTACCATTAATCTCTCCTCTTTCTCTCCTGGTGTGCATCCCTTTGCCTCCCTAGGAGGTTCTGTTCAGCTGAAGCACCCTGTTTCCGGGCACTTCAGTAACTGATGACTCTTTAGGGCTTGTGTACTCCAATTTAATATCAGTAGAAGAGAACTAAACCTTTGCCTTCATTCAGCCATTGTGGTCAGTGGTATGATCAATGAAGAAGGATGCTTGCTAGTGTATTTAAATATAACTCACTTTTTTTTCCTTTCTCCCTTTGAACTTAGTTTTTGGTAACAAGTGTGAAAAATCGCTTGTAGTTGGGATTTTTATCTATAAGTTTATTTTTTAGTATTTATGCGCCTTTGTTAAATATTTGCTTAAAATATTTGAAACTTTAGCAGTGAATTTCATGCTAATGTCAAAGATTAATTAAATATGGAAAATTATTTTTTAAATATCTAAAATGCTTTTACTAAAAATATACACCACAACAGAATGGCATGCTACATGCAATCAACAGGGGAAACACTAATGCTATCAATCCACATAGGATTTCATATATTGAAACTTAATGAAAAAGGTTTGCCTTTTATTCATATTTTGGGCTGCTATGATTATAGCTTCATGGAAAATGAAAGACAACTTCTCCTTTATTGAGATGAAATGTACTGCCCTCTATTTAATACTCAGAATCATTCCACAAAAACTTTTGTGAAAATATTTGAGCATTAGCAGATCAGGTGAGGAGTATTTCTTTCCTGAGCATGGTTTTACACATTCTTTTCCCATTACCACACGGAACAATTGACATTCATTTGCAGTACTTCAGCTGAGCTCTCTACATGCTGTACAACTACTAATATCCACTGCAGGGAGAAAGAAGGAACAAAAACACAGAGCTCAGAGTTTCTCTAAGCCAAAGCATCATTATTCAATGTAGAGACAGGTGACAGAACTTTTACTAAAACAACTGTGTCTATAAACCTTGGGTTGTTTATACATTATCTTAGAAGTGGAAAAGCTGACAGATTTCCAGTCTGCAATAGGCAGTGGCTGGAGAGAAGACACAGACTAGGCAAATAAAAGCTCCATACATCATTTAGTTCCCAAAGTACAAGGTGACTGTTCTAAACCATTAGAATAGATGACAGCTAGACCAGCCTCCACACAGCACTTCATTGCTTCTGCAGTGAAGGGTTCATCTGATTTCATTATTGTCTTGCTCAGGATTTCCTGTTCTGCAGCAGGGAGAAAAGTTTGGCTTTTCTTTGTGTATGTGTCTGCACATTCTTTCGTGCTCGTGATGCTCATCACAGATGCCTCAGCATCCTGCAGGAATGCTTTACCTCTCCTCACTCCTAAGGCACCTAGCAAGTTAGGGAACAGCACACTGTGATGTAGAGCTTTTCCACATCAACTCCAGGAGCTAAATTCCCAAGAAAGTGTTTTGAAGGAAATGTATACCTAAATCAATATATTGGTGAACTGCATTCCTGAGGATGACGCTGATGAAAAATGACATAACATAAATGGGCAAGGTTGTCTTATGTCCTGTCTGTTGCTACTAAAATAGCAGCACATGCCTGAAAATCCACATCCTAGTGATTGTGGGAATCTAGCATCCCTTATTTAACTGTATATTTGAGACAAAGGCACAACCCGAAACTGCTTGCTACTTCTACAATTTCCAGTGACACCTCTAGACTGGAAAATTTACATCCTTAGCAAAATTTTTAGATATCTGATCTTATCTAAAAGATTGTAATCACTTCCCAGGTTTCTTGTCATGTCTGGTTCCCTCTACGCAGAAATCTGCAGGCCAAGATAACCCCTGATCACTTGTCACCTTTCACTGACATGCTCACCTGCGCTTCAGGCGAGGAGGACAGAGTTCTGGGAGGAGATCTGTCAGATCCTCACCCCAGGGCTCAAAGTGTGCTGCAGAGATACGGAATGAACCAACTTGTGTCATCTTTTATGGTAACAGAGCGCTCTTGCTCTGAGAAAGCACTTGAAACCCAAAACGCATGGTTGACAGCAACTGGAAGGAGCGGGTGAGTGTGAGGGTGTGCAAGCTGTGTGTGCATGGCCGCAGGAGGCTGTCCTGCACGCAGCAAAGGCCGTGCTCACTCTGCGGTGACCACCTCGTGGGGTTGCTGAGGAGATCCTTGGCTAGTGCTCAGCACTGACAAATCAGAGGCTGGCACAAGGTCACCCTCTTTTTATGAAGAGTTCAAGCCTTAGTGAGGTGCCACTGCCTTTTTGCTTTCCAAGCAGGAATGGCACCTGCAGTCCTTCAAACATCCCCTGCCCTGCCCTGCCCTCATCCTGCCCACAGCCCATGTTAGAGAGGGGCTGTGGAGGGGTCAGGCCCCAGCTGGAAGTAATTTCATTCATTGATAGTACAGCTACACATAGTTTATGTTTTACAGAATTAGTTATTTTCAGTCACACTCTGTCTGTAACCTAGACTGCCAGACTCATCTCTCTAGGAAGAGGATTCCTTCTGGAAACAGGCCATTGTGAAAATGCCCACATATCCATGAAAGGCACACCATTTTCTTTTGAAGAGCTTAATCTTGTCACTAAAACAGTGGTGTAACCCTGATATCCTCATAGGTAAGTCTGAGCTGGAAAGTTATAAAGTGAAAAACTTTAATAAAGGACATCATTGATGATGTGTAGTCAAATCTGACACTCAGATTTATGGTATCTTTTGCTGCTTCCCAAAACAAAATTTAGCAATTCTTATTGAAACAAACAAACAAAAAAAAGGTCTAGTAATAAAACCAACAGTCCAAACATAGCTAGACGGGACCAAGTAATAATTCTAATAGCCTCCAGATATCTGATGAAACATTGTGCCACCCAAGCAGTCAATAAACCAAATTTCTTTCTAGCTAACATTAGCAATTAACAAAACAGCCTTTTTGTTTTTAAGTAGCAGCTACACCAAAGGAAATAATGCAAACTGCATGAGAAGAGTTTAATTAATATCCCTAAACACTGTCTTCCCAGAGACCACAGAGACAACAGGCATCTATATTAATTAATTGGGTAAAATTATCAGCTTAGTTAAATGGATGTAATTAAGAGTACTGTCTTGAGGTCTGTCTTTTAAAGTCATTTTGCTACTTTAAAAAAAATATCTGGGACAAGTTTTCCATTGAAGAGATCAGTAGTTTGTTTGACCAAAATGTCTAAGCAAAAGGTTTCCAAGAGATTCCCATGAATTAGCCTGCTAATTCATGTGGACAGAATCCAGTCAATAACAGGAAAATCTACCTTCAAATAGTCCTATTAACCAGAACCCAGATAAAGAGGAAAAGTCAAGTGAAGCTTTTTTTGGATAGAGGCTTATTTTGAGTGATACCAAAAGTGGTCATGATGACACATCATTCAGACCTTAAAGGATTGCAAGAAAGCAAAGTAGTGAGAATGTAGAGTTAAGTCAGAGGTGAAGAACCAAATAATAAAAAAGTAAGACAGGAGATAGATATTGAAAAATCTTGCAAGAGAAAGAGTACTGTGTTAAAAAGTGTGAAGAGTCCTGAGAAAGACTGTGGAGTTAGCATGAGACCCACTAAAATGAGTTGTTCACGGGGGAGCAACTATTCTGGTCGGGAAAGAACTGGTTCAGGAGATGAGACTCTGTTCCTGTCAGAAAGATACTTTATTCTACGTGGCATCCTCAAGTGTTTTCTTCTCCACAAAAAATTAAAAAGTTGAGAAAATCTCTTAAGATTTGACAATAAACTGGTAGTTAAAGGACAGCTTTAGATTTATGATATTGTTTAAATCAAGTCCAATCAGCTCACAGACTTGAATATTTTATCAGTGCTCCAGCCGTAGGGATATTGGCTGCTCTGATAAAACTAAACTGATTTGTTTCTCCCAGTTTTATGCAAGCTGCATCCTGCTGTGTCATATTTGGCTTCTGATAAAACGATACTGGCACACAATTCCACCTCAAAATGCTGCCTGTGGCTCAAGCCATTTTTCCCTATGGAGTGACATAAACCATCCATGAGGTGAAATATGGACTCATGTAGATTTAGGCAGAAGCTAGTGGTTCTGATGACTTTTTTTTTATTTTTAAATTATAGAGCTGGGCATGAAGAAAGACCTCATGTGTTTTCACTCAGTGCCACTGGCACACAGTACCAATGTTCTTAAGGGTGTAAGGTTCCTTGCTGTACCTTTAGAGCATCTGGGAATACTAAAACTCCTTTCCTTCTGCATTTTTTCCCTTCTCCTACTCAAAAAAACCAAACCCAGCTTACCATTACATCCATAAAGAAATTAGTAGCAGGTACCAGTTCTTGAAATCTCTGTCTAAAACATGAGAATTAGGGTTAATGCTACCCTGTTGGTCAGTAACATTTATTTATGGAGTTTTTTAGGCTTCAAGCTTCAAGCAGTTTTCTGCAAAAAGGCAGAGGCACAATTGTCAGAATTCCAATTATCTTAGGCTGAACAACACTGCTTGCTGCTGGTCTTTCTCCTCACTGGAGGCAATAAATTCCCCAAGATAAAAAATTTTGATCTGAGCCAAATTTGTGCTCTATTCCAGTTCTTCTCCTAATGGCTAATGCTGTGGTCATAGGCACTATGACTTTGTGCAGCTATCTTCTAGGTGAATGTCAAATCTTGTCTTTATACAAAGCTTCATTCAGAACAGAAAATAATAACACAGATATTGTTTTCTTCACCGTATGTACTCAAAGTAAAAATTCCTTTTGGTGATCTGTGGACTGGAACATGATCCAACATGGACTACTCTGTATGCTCTAGTCACCCACTTATTTTGTGAAAATCTGCCAGCTCCTGACAACTGCTTGCAGAACCTTGATTAGAGATTCTATACAAATGAAATTATGTGTTACAATTTACAGTTTCTTTTGCTTATCCAAGAGGTTCTCTAATAGAATATAGAAATATTTTCTTGTTTCCTTGGAACTCTTTTCACTTTACAGAAAAGAATATCTCTTGCATGCTCACTGGCAAACCGAGTTAACCCTTCCTTTTCCATTGCTTCCACATTTGGATTGCAAACTAATGGCTCGACTGCTCAGATGTCTCAGGTGCTTTTGTAGTGAGATTTTATGGTTTGAACTCTGCTAAGAAAAATGGTGATGTTTGCAAAGTCAAATATTCTGTTCAGCTTGTGCAAATTTAATTTGGCTTCCACAATTTCTCAAAATACAGTGATGTATTATCTTTTCTCCCAGAATTCCAGCAGAGACATTAGTTGTAAAGATGAGCTTGATCTGAAGGTGAATTATAATGCTGCATGGAAGTAGGTTGCCACTTACAAGACATCTATATCGCTTGCAGCAGAAGCTGTAGTGAATGAGAAGGGCAATTATAAGAAAAAGAAAAGCTATTTCATACGGTGTTCTCTGGAAAATTGACTCCCTTCACAGGAGTGCTCAGAGCAGAAATAAATCAAGGTGTATACTTCCCTTGGTTATAATGCTGATGGTTAAGGAAGAAAAGTTAATGAAAAAAGAAGTCTTCTGAAAAGGCTTTGAATGGTATGCAACAAAGTGCAATAAAATTTGAGCAAGGAGGAGAAAAATATGAAATAGCTGTTTCTTGTGAAGAATCTGTGTTCTCTTACTCCACTACATCATAGGATGCACTGAGAAACATAGAAAGCAATTAAATAAGATCACATCAATATAAGTATGCACATGGGAATGAAATTACAATTCTACTTCTTCAGCAATTCCACAATTTCTTAATATATGAATACAAACTTGGAAATGGTAGGGTCTTTTCTGAACAATTTCTGTGTGTGAGATATATCTATATATACACACACATATATCTATACACACACACACACACACACACACACACACACACACACACACACACATATATATACATATGTATTGGATTTAGTGTTTCATCTTAATGATATTAAAAGCTGCTTAGTAATGTGCCTTGAGTCCTTAGAGTTTAAATTTTCCTTTTTCTCTGTGGAAGAGGATGAGTAGAAGCAGAGCACTGAGAGTATTAGGCATTATGGAACAATTGACACTAAAATGGAAAATGACAAAAAACAACGTGAGTGATCTTTCAGTACTTAAATTGTGTTAGATACATAAATTTGTAGGGAAGCTTAAGAGTTAAAATAACTGTTGGGATAAATGACTCTGTAAATAAGCATTTTTCTGAGTTAGATTCAAATGAAGGACCACTGGGAATGCTAGCGAAGCCACTGTTTCAGACACTTGGATGGAAATTTATAACTGTTGAATAACATTTCAGCTGGATTTCTGAGAGATGACATTTTTTTCGGTCTGGATCAATTAAACCTACTGCTTTACAAAAATATAAGAATAGGATTCTCAGTTAATCTCAATATTTTATCACACCTCTAGATTAATGTTTGTATAATTTTTAATGTGGCAATTTTAATTATTAAAAAATTAGAAAACCAGATGGAATTACAAAACAGCAACAGATTACTTAATTAACTTTTGCCTACCGGGATAAATAGAACATACCACAGAATATATCAAAGCAGACACCAATGAGACACTATACATCCATTAGTATGCAGGAGGTTTTCTCTTCAGATGGCAGTTCTTATCAGACATAAGCATATGCCTATCAATCATATTAAATAAACCCAGCAACTCCTCATGTTATAATCCACAGCATAGAACATCACGGCAAAAATCTGAAGAAGTAGACTATGATGCTCCCACAGACCAGTGAAATCTCCCACCAAAGTATGTGAGGTGGTCAAAGAATGAAAAAAATTTGCTATTATTTTATGAAGGAGTACAACATGTATACTGCAAATACTAACAAACATCCTTCAGCTGTGAAAGAGGGCCTTAAACTAAAAGTAATCAAAAGACCAGATTTTAAAATTGTCATATTTGTCTAATCATATTACAAATACTTTGTCAGCTCCATTGCATGACATGTATTACATACCTGGGTAAAAATATGAGTGAATCAGATGAAGAGCAGACCTGTAAACCCATAATATTATAAATCTTCTTTACTTATATAAAATACGCCTTGAACTTATTGCAGTACTATGTAGATGTTTGTAAATTTCTTAGCATAATTTGCTAAGATGTGCTCCGAAATAAAAATTATCTCAAGTGGGATTCCAGAAGCTCTACAATTGCTTCTTTTGGCCAAGGAACCCTAGCTGACTTCCAAGAATCCCAGGAAAACTGATGATAATTATTGCACACCAAATACGTTCCTAAATGATGTGCACTGGTACCTCTTTATTTAATAAAAATGAGTGTCACCATATATATGTGCATACATTTGGTTATTGCTATCAGAATTAACAGCCTGCAATTTAACCCCAGCCTATTAGAAAAAGGGTTCAGCAGACCCACACAAATTGAAATGACTACTTGCCACAGGTTTTTCACCAGGCTTCAAGACAATGTGTTTGTTAGTACCTTCAGATTAATACCAGTTAGTTTTTGAACAGTTTCAATCTCATGCTAGATGATTTAAACCAGATGAAAATAAAAGGGTGTTACCCAAAATAAAAGAATACAGAAAATACAGTATTGTAGTATTTACTGAACAAAATAACAAAAATCATCTTTGCTTTTTTTTTAAACAGCATTAAGTAATCAAATTTAGGCCATACAAGCATCAACAAGAAATGTAAGTAACTGTACTATTAAGGTGGTATCTACAACTTTTTTAAACTGCTCAAAATCCAAAACCACAAATGTTGTATACCTCACTTTAAAATCATTCAAGTGCCTTGCACAGTATGTAAAAAAATTTGATATTCAATGACTGCTATGAAATGTACACGCAGTACCTGAATTTTATATTTCAATTCTCTGGCCCAGATCATCAAAGCATTTAGGTTTCCACTCCTCAGGGAAGCTCTGGGTCTCCATGTATATTAACCCCTTCCGCAAAAGGAGTAACAGTTTTTGATGGTGTGAATTTATAGTGTTGTCTTTCCCCATGCAGGGAGGGAAAGGGTCGATTTTACAGAAAGAATGGTTCCAATAGGCAGAAAGTTTATGGCACTGCAACGACATGAACCACCTTCCCTACACAACATAAAAATATTCTAATATTAAGGATTATTTTACAACTCAGTGGAAATATGCAGTAATGCAATTCATTTCCTTTGTCTGGATGACAAAAATGCAGTCTTAACAGTCACAAGAACCCGCCTTGTGTTAGCTATAAAAAAAAATATATTTATATATATATTTATGCAACTACTATGTGCATTAAACAAAACCACTGTATGAATCAGCAGGGTTCAATAACACTTGTATCTGAATCTCTGGAAGGGGTGCATTGAAATCTATGGTGCTTCTCAGTAAGGACTCACAATGAAATGGCAAAGAATAGAAACCCATTTACTTTAAATCTTATTTTTCTTACTCCATTGCATAAGAAATAGTCCACGAGCTCTCTGGCAGCTAAAGGGATCTGTTGTCTTTACTCCAACCTACTGCTGAGGAATGAAAGATATACCTTAAAACAAACCTGATAATTCATTTTTAGTAAACACTGAAACTGAAAATCAGCCCAACATCATTGTGAACTCTCATGAAATAATTTCACCATTGTGTGAATTCTCTGTCGTCTTCAGTTCTTACCAATCTGTATATCATGAGTTGTTTAGCAGGCTAGTAATCAGCAATGTACAAGAAACATTGTATTACTCCTGGAAAGCATTTACATTATGACTCACTCAGTTAGGTTGGTAGGTTAATTTAGAATTGAAAAGTGTGTGTATTTCACATCTGCTTATATAAATGTTGGAAAATTCCTTTTTCTCTTCTTTATCTGTCTTAAGATACTTTTCTCAATCACCTGTGAACACTGATCAGTG
Organism: Orthonyx spaldingii; assembly: GCA_013397795.1. Classification (NCBI taxonomy): domain Eukaryota; kingdom Metazoa; phylum Chordata; class Aves; order Passeriformes; family Orthonychidae; genus Orthonyx; species Orthonyx spaldingii. Next base: position 1,917,844 of record VZTJ01011335.1, on the reverse strand, counting down.
CCCTTTGCACTGAAATGCTACAGATTTTCCCCTCAGTCTTTGAGATAACAGAGAAGAAGACTTGAACCAAAGGGCAGTACCCTTGCGCACCAAAGCTTTATTATATTTCCGGTTACTGTGCATCCCCATACCTAAAGCAAATAACATGGCACTTGTGCCATAGTTCTGATACTGTAGGTGTCCACTGACAAGTGTTCTGCATGAACCATTGTGTCTCAGTCCACTAACAAAAACTACTGTGCAGTAGTAATCTGGTATCTTAGATAGTTTTTCTTCTTGGACAAAGTTTATCCAGAATCTTCTTTCTATCAGGCTACAGCAGCTTAGGGCTCCTTTTCTTTAAAGAGAGGCAAAGTAAATGTCTTACACCTGTAGGCCAGTACTGGTGTTCTGTCCCAGAAATTTTAGCACTGCTCTGATACAATGAACCCTTCTTTTTCTCCGACTGGTTCCACCTCAGCATAGGCAGGATGTCCAGATCCTCTTCTGAATTTCATTGCTGGCCATCTGCTCGGACGTCGCTACAACAGCAACAACAAAATAAACTTTCAGAATATGAAGGGTACTACAATAAATTGTTAATAAAAAGATCTAACAATATGCTGCAATTTTGACCTCTCATACTAAACCCCAGTTCCTGTAGTTGTTACAGGAATAGAGAAGTACAGTTCAGCAGCAACAAAAGTCAGAGGAATTCATTCCTCTTTTTAAATTTGTGAGTGATGCCTATTCTCAAAGATGCAAATAATTACCACTAGTCTTAGCAATGAAGAGGATGAAATAGCTCCCGTCTAAAAGGGTTGATTATCATATTTGTCACATAAGGAACTGCTGATCCACTAACCTCTAGAGGATCTATCAAATGCTCTTCCTTCCCAGTTCTGCACAGGAATTTGCTAACATACTCTATTCCATGGGAAAATATGTGGCAGAATTGACACACACTTTAATTTTAAAAATTATGTAGGACAAAATTCTGGCAGGCTTATGCAGGACTCTCAAAATAATGACTTTCTATTTCAAGTGCCAAAATTTCTGCTTGAGTAGTTTACTTTGATGGTTCAAATAGAAGCAACATTTTTATTGAAACTTTTAAGAACCTTGGGTACAAAAGCCTTAAGAAGTTCTAACCAATTTCCACTAGGATCTAGGGTGCCTGCTTTAAAAACAGCTAATAAACAGAGAAAATAAACAGTTATTTTCTAGGGCAGATAAAACAATTTCTATACTATTATGACATCTCTAGGGAGGAAAAGTGCTTTAAGCAATTTGTATTTTCAAACTAATGAATGTCAGGTAAGGCTCAGATTTTGGGTGACCATTCTGAGATTATGTCAAAGGGAATAGCTTTCAGGAAAATAGGGTAACTCCTTCATAGAGTCAGTGAGAAGAAAAAGTTCTCCTAAAAAGATTGTTCCCTATTGAAAATTTTATCTGCCAAATACACTGATTTATTTTTCCTTACTGACAAGAGTTACAATGTGCTTGGAAGGAGGGCTAGAAGATACAGCAACTTATATAGAAACATTGCAGGAAAATGAGAGGAGAATCAATGAAAATAAGTTACAGCCTATATTTTCATTGACAGCTCAAAAGCTAAATAATTTTACTTTATGACCTTTCTTCTGAATAAAAACACTGCATTTGATTTTCTGTCCCCATAATACCCCATTTTTATTTCCTTTCAATCACAAAGGATGCTTCAGGCTGCTGATGGGTGGTGTTGGTGACCATGGCACAGCCACAGCCATGATGTTTTGCTGGGACTCATGGTGCTGTTGGGCAGGAGTCACAAAAGAACTCTTGAGGTGCCACTGAATCTTGTTCCCAAGAAACCACACAGCTGACTGCAGGTACAGCACAAAGTCTTCCTCAGTGATCATTGTTGGGAAGATACCACATAAAAGCAACTGCTTCCTTTTCCTCCTGTTGCAGGATCAGGTTACTTTTGAGGCATTCGGAGTTAAATTCTGTTTGGCAGGTAATTTAAAATCCCAGGCCTTTCAGTGCAGCACCTTCCTACAAAGTAGGAAGGCAGAACACTGTCTTCTTTAATGGACGTCTCTTCCTAACAAGAAAACTTAGTCTATTCAAACTTTGGAGAGTTTTTTCTACCCAAGCTTGATTCTGTGTGTTTTCAAAATTGAGAAGGACAGTTTGGTTGCTGCTAAAGAAAAAGGGTCATATTCTGTTCTCAGGTTCACTAAAGTAAATCAAGAATAATGCAATTAAACTAAAGGGTTTATTTCAGATATACACTGGTACAAATAAGAAAGGAATTTGACAGAGAGCTCTCTAATGAAAAAGGAAAATGAAAACCCACTGCAGAACTAGCAGGAAAAAAATAACTAGAAATAGTATCAAATGGTGACATGTAAGGATAAGCTGGGTTTTAACTTAATAAGTTGCTTCCTCATTTAATTTTAAGGTATACCTATGACTAGTTACTACTTCCTTGCTACATTGCTGATAGAGACTAAATTTACCATTTTGTGCTACTCTTTTTAATTGGCCTTTCCAGATGATTGGTTATGGAACAGATGTGTATCGGTTTTAATGATACAAAGCCATAAGACATAAATATGAGCTGCTTTTCCAGAAACAAAGCAATAGACTTGAAGGTCATCTTCTAATATTGCAGCTACAGATTCCTGTGGTTTCTTGTCACGACTGAGGTGAGATTTTCCCTGTATAGTGATTATTTAATTTCAGCTTCTTTATGTGCATATGAGTGGTTGACAGTTTTAAAAGAGAGCACTGACAAACTATCAGTTCATTGCCTTATGTAACCCCTTGGAAACTGTAAAAATATTTCAGCTTTAACTGAAAAAACAAAAGGTAACTTGATAGATATTGGGAGATACAAAGTTCCTTCAGTTTCTGAAGCAGCTCAGGAAATACTAATGCATTCTTCCTCTTTGTTCTCTGTGAAGACTAATAAGAAAAGACAAAAAACTCTACCCCCCAAAAAAACAACCAAAAAAAATACACCAAAAAACCCTACCAAACCCAAACCAAACTGGGAGAAAGCAAACTGGGTAATTAATTCCCCATTTTAGCAGGAAAAAATATGTTTCTTCCTCTGGAATTAGAACACTTAAAGGAAATCCTCTGAGCTGTGTCTGGAGAGTTGTAACTCCTGCTTCCTTTTAGTGTATTACAAAGCAGGAAAACAGGACTAAGTATTTTTTTCATGGGACTGAAGCTTCCTTGAGTTCACTATTTTAAGTAATGAAGTTGAGAGAAAAGCACTTGTGACCCTACACGACCAGGATGCAGAACAAACATTTTAAGATGCAGGAAAATAATTTATGATGCACATTTAAAAAGTTAGTTCCTATTGAAGATCAGTAAGATAAAAGGGAAAAAAATCTAGCAGTTGGATTATCCATGGAAAGTGAGGTCTATCTTTGACATTTCCTACATTATGTCTCTCTACACCACTGCTGGTGACTGTGCAGGATGTTTGACTTCCTGCAGCAATACAAAGACTAAAATAAATATATTTACATCCGTCTTGCAGTAAAGGCAAAATTTATACCATTTGTCTTACTTCTGAGGGAAAAACAGAGGGGATTCCACCTGTTAAAACTAAGGGGTAGAAACTGGAGTAACTTCTCAACTCTTGTTGCATGGAAAGGTCTGCAAGTATATTCTTCTTTTTGACCAGTTTCTTATTTTGACATCTTTCAACATCAGGGAATTTTGAGCCTTATAGGGCCTCCTTTGTTCATGAAAATCATATGATCCCATTTAGACATTATAAAAAAAAAAATGGTTTGATACATATCTGAGTGCAGTTAATTGAATATAGTCTAAATAAAACTCGGTTGTTATGATCTGAACATGATTTCCAGTGTTATAGTCTATGATTTTTTTAAGGTTGCTAGCTGTAGACCATCTTATTTCCTGCTGAACAGTAACCAATATTATAAGATCAGTTACAGGAGGATGGAGAGTTGTGTAAAGTTGTGTTGAAATACTGGTATCTGAAGATTGATATCCTGTTTCTGAGAGTTTTTGATGCTGACATTATCACATTATCTCTAGAATTTATGTCACCTAACACTTTTAATCTGAGATGATAATTCATCAAAAGCAACTGTAATCATGTATATTTTGTTAGCTGAAGCAATTATAAGCTTTTACATGTACTTTCATACATCTGCATGAAGACAAGTTTCTACCAGTAACGGACAGAAGGAACTTGGCAACAGGTATTACATATTTGATATTCTTACATTCTATCCTCTATTATCCTCAACTCATCTTTATTCTATCCTTCCCTGAGTACATAAAAATGGAATGAGAACAATTCTGTACAGATCTGCAGTGTCAGAAGAGCAGTGAAACAGTAATGAAATATCTGTCCCTCAGTCATCTCCTTAACCCTGCCACACACATTTTATTCTGAAAGATTTCTAAAACACTATCAAAAGTTTCTTTGTATATTTCAACCAGCATAAAACCCCAGAGTGCTTGTGCATGGATCATCTCTTCATTCCTACTTAGCACTAGTCTTGAGCAGTGGGTTTCATCAAGACATGCTCACACTCTTTTTTTATAAACTGAATTTACATGAGTATAAAAAGTTGACTTAGCATGGCAAGGTCAATCTTTCAAAGTCTTGACTCTCCAGAGCTTCCTAGTAAACTTGATTTCCCATTAAACTACACAAAAGCTGAAGTTACTGAATATATTTTAGGCTGAAAGCTCTGGCACAACTTTGTCTATCTATTGATTATTTTTCTATATTTCAATCTTTCAAACTTTCAGAGGACTGGTTCACTGTTTCTACTGAAGGGCTGCATTACATTTCCACTGATGTCAAGTTCTTTGTCTAATTCAAGAGTGTAAACACATTTAAATCCATTTAAAAGCTGTATTCTTTAACCACATTTTGTCAAGAAAGTTTATTTAACTCTCCTAATACGGGAATATGCAAATATGGAGCTATTCAAATTCTGGGTCAACTGTCAGAACTCCAGAAAAACTGTTATGACTTACTAAAATAGATACAGAAAAAGGGAATAAAACTATAGTGAGGTCTTACTAAATGGCTCAATGACTAAATGTTAATCTGATACTATTCATGACCCATTAGTCTAAGTACTTGTCCAGTGTTAATTTACCTCAGTAGTTAGGACTTTGGTTTCTCATGAGAACTGAAGATCTTTCTGTTACCAATTACCTTGCCCATAACATGTATTTTTGTGCTCAAAGTTACCTGAAACTTGTACATCAGCCTTTAGTCTCTTCTATAAACACACAATTTATTTGGAAAATCACAGTCAGAAGTGGATTAGGCTACAAATACCTGAAACTATACTTCTGACATGTATTTCCAGGAATAACAAAAGATCAATTGCCTGACACCATGTTAAACTCTTATTTTGAAGAAACTGTTTTCAAATAAGGATCGCTTCAGACTTAAGGTTCAGTAGAACCATTTACTGGCTTCATTTATTTTTCTTTTTGATAGAAGTACTTGTTTAAAGTATCTTTTTGTGATTTAAACCATCTTTCTATAATGGTTCTGCAGTCTTATGTCCATCTGAGGAGCTGGCTGCTGAAGGATGAGAAACAGAAAGCCTCCTTCCTCTACACCTTTGACTTTTATTGTCAGTGTTGATTATTTATTTTAGTGCTTCTCCCTTGTGGTCGATTTAGGTTTCCCTTGCTGAACTGCTGGTTCCTGCTGAGCTGGATAAGCTTTGGAAAAAATAACTTTACTATCAGTACTAGGCAATGACAGTGAGATCAATGACAATACTCTAAATGCTAGGATACTGCAGGACTTTGAAAGAAGAGAAAAATGATACCTGTTCTCTTCTTTTTAATCATGAACTTCATGGAATGTAATTCAGCCTGAACATCTGGACAAAAACTAATTGATGATCATGTGAAGCCTATTTCAAACTAAAAGCATAATCCCTTGTGAAAAACAATGCACCATATCCCAGAAGAAAACAGCAGAGCTGTGCCAGCTCCATCAGCTGGCTTAGACAGCTGAGGATCTAATTCTTTTTACAAAAACTCTTCTTTTTTTTTAAATCTGTCTCCTATTTACTTCTCATTTGTTTGAAGACATACACTGCATTTGTGACATTAATGCAGAAATCTGGAAATGGTGCATGGAAAACATAGCTGGATGTTAAATCTGGCTCTTATTTGTGATGTGCTGTTATAAGCAGAGAAGTATAATGGTGAGTCAGAAACGTCCATTAATTTCCTGAGCTCTGAAGCAACAAGAACTGTCCCCAGCATTTTAAACTATTTTCTTATATTATTTCTTTCCTCTAAGTAGACAGGGGATGAGCAGAAGGTCAAAATCTGAAGAAAATCTACTGCTAGATGTGTGTGCCAGTGAATGTTTCCAGATACCAAAATACAATACCCTATGCAGCCCATCATTAAAAAAACCCCCAATAATTAGTGCTTTCTCACACCACCCCAGCTAGGGCTCAGTATTCAGAAATCATCCTCAGTCCATGCTAATAGTCTACATGCTGTCAGCTTTAGGTGAGGCAGGGTTAAATGACAGGAATGTAGATCCTTTCATGCTGTTTAGTCTTTATGCTAAAAACCAGTCCCAGCCTTACTTAATTTACTAGCAAAGATGTAATTTAAGTTAAATCAAGAGGAGTCAAGGTGCATCCTCCATGCTCTGATAACACACTATTATTTATATGCTGAAGATCTGCAGCTGTTTGTTTCTTCCTCCCTCCCTGTCTTTTTCCTGAAGGTCACTCCCTGGCTCAATAGCACCAACTCAACTCTCTGTGTGGCCTTTTAAACAGATTCCTGAAATTATCCATCTTAAATCTCCAAGATGAAGTAAAACAAATAACTAAAAAGACATAGGTATATGCATGTGTGTGTGTAAGCGTACATGTACGTTTCTAAGCAGCTGAACCAGCAAAATAAAGCTCTGGAATACCTCCAAGGAGGGTGGGAACATGAAGGCAAAAGCTGTGACCTTCAAAATAGGATCTCAACTCAAAAGAATGTTAATTTTAAACCAGAAACACCCACACGGCTCTTCAGTGTGTGACATATTAACTACTATTAATACATAAGAGCCACTAATACATGAGCTCTGAATTCATTAATATTCTTACAGCCTCAGAGTCCACATATTTTAATAAGTTCTGTACCTATAAGCTGAATACAAGAGAAAGGCTCTTTTGCCTGAGTTTAAGAAGTCCTAATTTGCAATGTCACTTTAGAATCCTTAAAATCCCTTACCCCCAGAGAATTGACAAAGTAAAATTTTATTCAGCTGGTATCAGGCCTCCCATAATCATGCTTGGCAATGTTATCAATGTGTCCATCTGAGAAGAGACATCGCAATGTCTTACTTCTTATCTTCATATCACAGAATCACAGAATCTGCTGAGTTGGAAGGGACAATTGAGTCCAACTCCCAGGCCTGCACAGCACCATACCCAAGAGTCACACCCTGTGCCTGTGAGTACTGTCCAAATGCTCCTTGAACTCTGTCATGCTTGGTGCTGTGACCACTTCCCTGGGGAGCTGTTCTAGTGCTCAACCACCCTCTGGGTAAAGAACATTGTCCAACCTAAACCTCCCCTGGGCACAACCTCAGACCATTCCCTCAGGTTCTGTCACTGGTCACCACAGAGAAGAGATCAGTGCCTGTCCCTCCTCTTTCCCTCATGAGGAAGTTGTAGACTGCAATGAGATCTCCCCTCAGTCTCCTCCAGGCTGAGCAGACCAAGCAATCCAAGCCACCATCTTTGTTGTCCTCCTTTGGAGTCTCTCTAGTAGTTTAATACCTTTCTTACATTGTGGCAACCAGAACTGCCCCCAGCACTCGAGGTGAGGCTCTGCACCCAGTGCAGAGCAGAGCGGGACAATCCCCTCCCTTGTCCGGCTGGCCGTGCTGTGCCTGACACCCCCCAGGACAGGCTTGGCTCTTCTGCCTGCCAGGGAACTGCTGGCTCATGTTCAACTTGCCATGGACCAGGACCCCCAGGTCCCTTTCTGTGGCACTTCTCTTCAGCCTCTCATTCCTTGTTCTGTCTGTACATCCAGGGTTGTCCCATCCCAGGTGCAGAATCCAGCACTTTCCCGTGTTGAGCTTCATATGGTTAGTGATTGCCCAGCCCTCTGATTTGTCAAGGTCTCTCTGCAGGGCCTCCCTACCTTCAAGAGAGTCAACAGCTCCTGCCAGTTTTGTATCATCTGCAAACTTGCTTAGTGTCCCTTCCAGTCCTGTGTCCAAGTCATTGATGAAGCTGTTGAAGAGCACAGGGCCAAGGATGAAGCCCTGTGGAACTCCACTAGTGACCGGTCACCAGCCTGATTCACCCCATTCACTGTAACTCTTTGTGCCCGATCCATGAGCCAGTTGCTCACCCATCTCATGATGTGTTTATCCAGCTGTGAGCTGGACATCTTGTCCAGAAGGACCCTGTGAGAGACAGCATTGAAAGCTTTACTGAAATCCAAAATTTCATTACATCAACTGGATCTCCTTGATCAATCAGTTCTGCTACCTTGTCATAAAAGAAAATCAGTTTTGATAAGGAGGACTTTCCCCTCATGGAGCCGCGCTGGCTGTGACCAGTGACTGTGCTGTCTTTCAGGTATTTTTCAAGACCTCCCAGAATAATCTTCTCCATAACTTTACCAGGCACTGAAGTGACACTGACAGGCCTGTAGTTTACAGGGTCCTCCTTCCTGCCCTTCTTGAAAGTTCAGACAACATACACCAGCTTCCAGTCAGCTGGGACCTTTCCATATTCCCAAGACTGCTCAAAAATCATTGAGAGAGGTTTTGCAATGACACCATCCAGCTCTTTGACGATTCGTGGATGAATCTCATCAGGCCCCATAGATTTGTAGGGATTCGGATGGAGCAGCAGATCCCACATAATATCAGGGCCAGGTGGGAGTTAATCATTCTTGCAGTCATGGTCCTCCAGCTCAGGGCACCCTTGGTTCATCATCCTTGTTGAAGACAGAGGCAAAGAATGTGTTAAACACCTCTGCCTTATCTTTGTCCCTGTTTGTGAGGAGACCATCCTCATCCTGTAATGGGACAATGTTGTTTTTACACTGCCCAATATCAATATATTTGAAAAAACTCTTTTTATTGTCCTCCCCAATTCTGCTCAGCTGAGCTTTGGCCACATGAGTTTTCTCCCTATAGTGGCCAGCAGCAGCTCTGTGTTTTTCCCATGTCACCTGACTTTGCTTCCACTGGACATACAGCTGCCTTTTTTGACTTATTTCCAGGAGAAGATTCCTGTTCAGCCAACCCAGCCTTCTGCCTCACCTGTTTGACTTCTGACATTTGGGAATTGCCTGCTCTGGGGCACTTCAGAGGTGATTAAACAGTGACCAGTACTGATCGACCCCAGCAACTGCACAAACATTTTCCCAGAGTATCTTACTCACTAATTCCCTGAGCAGTCTGAGGTCTGCTCTCCTCAGGTCCAGAGTTGAGGTTTTGGCACTTTTCCTTCTGTCAACAGAGATTTTAAACTCAATTGCTGCATGGTCACTGTGGCCAAGATGGCCACCAATCTCCACTTGCTCACAAGATCCACTCTGTTGACAACCAGGAGATGAAAGAAGGCATCTTTCCAAGCTGGGTCCCTTAAGACCTGTTCCATAAAGTTGTCATCCAGGGTTTTTAGGAATCTTCTGGCCTGGGTTGTACCAGCTATGTGATGCTCCCAATTAATTTCTGGCAAGTTGAAGTCTCCCATAAGGACAAGGGCAGTTCACTTGGAAGAGTCCCTTAGTTCCTCAAAGAACACTCTGTCCCGGCCAGGAGGTCTATAGGAGACTCCCACGATGGCATCTGCATTATTTGTTTGTCCTTTGATTCTTATCCAGAGGCTCTCAATGGTGCTGTTGCCAGCTGTGATCTCCATACATTCTACCCCTTCTATTCCATACAGTGCTACCCCTCCACCTCTCCTGCTGTGCCTGTCCCTCCTGAAGAGCCTGTAACTATCCAACAGGGCACTCCAGGCACAGGACTCATCCCACCAGGTTTCACTTCTCAGCTGTGGCCAGATCATATTGCCTTTGGTCTCCGATGGCAGAGCACTGTGATGACAGCTGAGGTAAGTTTCAAGCCTTAAAAGGACTTTGGATCACAACATAAGGAAGGAAGGTAAGAAAAACACAAATAACGTATGCAAGTGAAAACTTGTGTCATGTGTAATCCTTCTGTCCACAGATAACTGTGTGCAAATACGTGAAAGACAACTGAATAAAAAGTAATCAGACTTATACCTTGTTTTTCAATTTGTTAAATGTTCCCTTGACATTAATTGCTCTCAATACTCAAGTTCAAACACATATGTAAGTAATTAGAGATTAAAAATAAAGGAAAAAGAAAGAACATGAGGGAAAAGAAAGGAAGAATTCAAATATAAAACTAAAGCTGCAATTTGTCCACAACTCTTTGAAATCTGAGCAAATCCATCTGACTCAGCTGGGAATTTCTTTACTCCTTTTTGCGTTGATTTCCAGACATCCAAATCATATGTGCATATCACAGGTATGCAATCCATGACATTCAGGACATCATGATTGGCTTCTTGGCCATCAAACTTCACATTCTGAATGCCCATATACTACATAGGTTAGTAAATAAATCAATCACTTTTTAATTTTGCTGTAGTTAGTGTGTAGTTATATATGTTATAGCTAGATTTCTGACATAAGGGTTGTTGATTAAGTCATGAAGAGCACTATTTGACATGTATCCTACTTCACAAAAATCATTCCAAATCTGCTCAAAGTATACTCAAGAGACACAGGATTCCTCAAGGTAAGAGGATGTAATGTGATTAAAGACAGGAAACCATTGGTAACTAAATAAAATTCCATGGAGAGGAAATACTGCAAGGTTAATGATAAGGAAATAGAACACCAAGGCATGCAACATCTCTTCTGTCACTCTGCAAGCTAATCTTTAGTCAATATTTACTCTTAGCTCTTAGGAAGAGCCTGCATTCATTGGAACTTTGACTGAAGCTCCCTTGACTTTAAAAGCTGATAATTCATTCTGTCTTTGGGCCACCACAGAAATGTCAAACCTAAACAATGAAACACATGTTGCACAGTGTGGAGGCTGGAAGAAACGGGAAAACAGTGCATTTTGATTTGAATCTTCTACACACTTAAGAAAAAGTGGAACTTTTTTGAAAATCTGTTGAACTGTTTGGATGGTATTGTTTTAAAATTGCACACTACCATAGGCAAATTGAATAGCACTGATATTTAAGACTTCTCAAACTCTCTGTTCAAAAATAGCTATTTTTATTCCAGATAGGGCTGCACATGTGTGTTCTGCTCAACAGGTATGAACCCCAGGGAAGCATTTTCTTCAGGCTTAAAGTGTAAAAAAGTAATAGAATGTTAGTACATTCTAAGACAACAGCTTTTGTAATAAATTGTATTTTCCTTGGCTTCTGTGTATCGCTTATTTAAACCAACTAGTGCACTCAGGATATCATTTTATGGTGTTCAGAGGTGCCACAAGAGATTGCCTTTATCAATGAAAGGGTAAACAACACAAAGTGTGGGTGTATTTATTATCTGGGAGAGCTTACTTCATGACAAACATGAGTTGGATTTGAGATGAGCTATGTGAGAACCTGAGAGAGGAGGTAAGTGAATATTGGGTGATATCTGCAAACAACACAAGGAAGAAAGAGACTTAAAGCCTCAGATATAGGATCAGTTTATTATACTGTTCTTTATTCAGTAACCAGTCATGACTATAAAACAAATCACCTAAAAATTCCTTACACAGCCCTTAACCAAAAAAAACCCAACAAAATCTGATTGAAAATGACATTTTACCTACCAAATCATGACAGTACCTTAGATGTAAAAAGAAGTTTCTCTATTCATTTTATGAGAGTTTTAAATTAATGTTATGTTTAATGTCTATATGATGCCTCCATAAAGTAACTTCTTTAAAAGTAAACACAAATGTACCAGGTTCCTGTTCCTTCTTTTGGCCAGCCTTAGAGTTATATTAATTACTAATGAGAGATAAACTGATGCAGATCTTGATTTGGCTTGAAGACTTGATGGCAGACTACAGTGTACTTGTAATTTTTTAGACAACTGCAGGAGGGAGCTGCCTGTCCATCTGTCACATCTTGTTTTAACTGTGCAATGTGCTTATTAATCAAGAGACTCATAGAAGACAGTATTATTTTCTAAAATATTTATGTGCTTATTCTTGTTTCATGACCAAGCCCATGACAATCCTCTTGAGCTCTTTTCCTAGAACGGTAACATCAGATCCATAATTCATTCATTTCCCATAAATACTGCTGCTTGCCTTCTGTGGTAAGTGAGCTATCATGTCATCTGTAACAGTTTACTCAAGTATTTTTCAATTGCACAAATGCAATAAAGATTCCTCGCAACACTGGCCTATTTATACCAGTTTTGCCTAATTATTTTTTGTACTTCATTTTCAAAAGGCATGTTTGAGAAGATGTTTTCTTCTTTGCACTGGAAACATGTAAATTCTATAGATCAGATGACTATAGGAATACTAAATTCTACTTATTCTTTGAAAATTAAATTATTAAACTTATTAAAAGCAATTTGATTTCCAGAATGGATTACCTTGTTCTGTTCTAGGTTTATGATACCAAAAATGGTTTTAAAGTTTTGAAATCTGGGTAAGTGTTCTGAAATGCAGTCATCCCCTATTCCATCCCTTGTGATTTTCCCACTATATCAGTGTTTGTACCACTCACAGGGAAAGGCCCCTTCATGACTAGTATTTTCTACAGTTCTTGCTAATGCTGATTCTTCACAAGTACCACAATTATCCTATTAACCGATAGAGAATGTATTTTATACCCTGTTTTGCATAAATTTTGACTGATTTTTCCTTTATTTTATATAGAAAGTTTATGTTTTTCTATTTATTTTAAATGACTACATTGCTTGCTAAAAGACCTTTTAGCTTTGACAAATAACAGATTAATAGAATGATTAATGGCACCTAAAGATTAAATTAATTGGAATGAGTTTAACAACACTGATTAAGGCACCTCTGTTTGCATGATGAGTATGATATCAATGAAAGAAATAAATTAACATGCCCTTACTACGTTTACAACAAAAATCAATAAATAAATGTGTATTGTAAGTTGGTATTCTTCTCTTCTTAAAAAGTGGCGTTGTCATTTACTTAGCATTTTCCATCACATCATGACAGATAAGAAACTTGCTTTTACTCGAGTGAAAGAACAGAAATTCAATCTGTGTAAATTTAATCTGTGTGTGAAAAAAAGAAAGGGACAAAAACTTCAGTCCTTTCATAGAAGGACTTCAGTGGAATTTTGTTTGTCTGCATCAATAGTGAACTGGCTTGAAATGCTACATAAACATGAGAGAAAACTATGTGTTATTATATGGATTCTGATCCCTGATGGTTAACACAGTTACATTACTAGAGCCTGGAATACTGATAAACAATTCATTTTGATTTCTGTCACTACTATTCCATCTAAGAAGTATTTTTATTATAACATGATGCTAAAGATGAATCATTCCATTCATATTCATGTCTCACTTCAATTCTCATTGCTGTCACTAAGAATAAATGTCTACATCTTCCTGGTCCAGGCTTTTACCTAAACAATCCCTAAGGTATATCCCTAGTGACACTTCCAGTGGTTTTGCATCTTCACTGTTGTCCAGTAGTAAGTGCCTGGGCTCTTAATAGCAAGGGAATACTATAAGTGGAGGTTATGAACAGTCATCCCTTTCTTTCATGTTCAGCAAATCTATACATATCACAAGGCAGAGGAATGTTGCTGAGTTGTAAAAGAAACCACAAGGAGGTGTAGGTATTCATGGGTTTTTGTAGACTTAAATGCCTATGGAGAATTTTCCTTATATTTTTGTCTACAGTGGAGCTGAACTGACTAAATGTCAGCATCTGCAATGTCGGTACTGGCACCTAAGGTAGCTATCTGTATTTGAGGGAGAAAAATGTCAATTTATCTAATCCTAAAGGGGATGTCTCAAATAGGTCAGATGAATCATGGCCTAAAAGAGTCTGTTTCTCTCTACACTAATAAAAAAGCAGAAGAAATGATAGATGTTAAAAATTAGGCGAAAATAATTTTTTCCACCCTGTGAGACAAAGTGTTAAAAGATTCCTTTTAATGATGTAAGGAACAGCTAATACAGTTTTCCAGCTAATAACTTTATATAAGTCAGCTCTTCTGTAGAATTAAGAATGAATACTTTTTTCTTTCCTCCACAGGAAAATTATAGAAAAACTATATGTCCTGAAATAAAATTACAGTGCACAGGAAATGTAAAGGAAAAATGCTGTTGTGAGGAAAATGAAGGATAGGAAGGAGAAGTGGTGTGGTATCTGACTCTTAGATATATGTCCTGTCTAAAAGCTAAAAAAGTAATAGCAATGGTATTTAAAGGAGCTGAGTGACAAACATGCTAAGAACAAAACAACATTGCCTGCTAGGAGAGCTCCGTTTCTTCAGAGATTACACTACGAACACAAAGACACTTTCTGATTTAGTTAAGAAAGACCTATTTTGGAGACCCCAAATACCTTAGCCAAGAGACAGGACTAGAGACAGAACATGTTGGTCTTGTCTTACCTCTATGAAGAAGAGACTAGCTGCTGATGTTGGGTGATGGTACATGTAGGCGGTGACGAGGATGGCTGCAGCCACAATGAGGACCAGGACCAGAATGCCGACAATCAAGCCGGCGTGGAGCGCTCCACCCTTCTTCTCCGCTGCACTGTCATCTGTTGAAGCTGCACAAAGAGCACACTTCTTAGCACGGTCACTTGTGCCCTACCCACTCCATTACACAGATGGCAATTGAGCATTTGCTTTCTCTGTGTTACACAGACCTCATTTTCTACAGCCCAAGTTGGAAAAAGATATTAGGTGTCTCTTTTGCACAACCAGGTACTCCCAGAATCTTAATGAAGAGACTTTCAAATGTTTTACTGATTCTATTTCAATAAACAATATTAATATCCTTTCATTTGAATGTAAAATGGACAGTCTGAAGTTCCTAAGTATCTTCATAATAAATTTTGCTTTTGTTTTCTTATAAAATGATTGCAATTTTCCCACAGAAAAAAAGTACTAATTGAATACATTTTGAACGTTTTATTTTTCTTTAAATATTCCAGTTGAATCATGCCACAAAACCTTGTGAGGTCTAGCTATTAAACACATTCTGAAAGCCTTATTCATTAGCTTGTAGAAGAGTTTGGAACCACTCTTTGCAACTGAATCAGACATCCGTAAGTGCAACAGATGGATGCAAATGATCCAGCAATATTTTGATCTTGGTCTGAATGGAACACTCATCATACCAAAGTATTACGGAACACCATCCATTTGCTAAACTTGATACCAAGAGGCCACTCATGCTGTGCTTCTGTCAGGATAAAAGAAGGACGTCTCTGTCACACAAACAACTTGTCAGCCATGCTTCCAAATAAGTTACTGAAAGTCTTTCAACAACACTGTAACCTTTGGGGGCAAAGCTTCTCAATATATCAACCAACAGCTGTAGAACTGCTTGTTCTTCCTCATACTCTTGCATAAAAGAATTACTGGTCTGCCCACTTCTGCAGGCAAAAGAGCCATCCAGAAGTCCTAGGTTTAAGAAACACCAGAACAGCAGTGGTAATTCGACTTCACAAACTTCCATAACTCTCCTAAAAGTTCTCCACCCAGAGGGTGGCTGAAAGTGGTCACATCACCAAGCCTGACAGAGTTCAAGAAGCATTTGGACAATGCTCTCAGGCACATGCTGTGGCTCTTGGGGATGGTTCAGTACAGGACCAGGAGTTAGACACAATGGTCTTTGTGAGTCCCTTCCAACTCAGCATATTCTGTGAGTCTGTGTGATATTCCCACTGCTTTCTGCTTTTCTGGAAATCCTTCTAATCACTTCCATGCCTTACTCCACATGATACCTGTCTCTGGTCTTGCTTATAGGAAATTTTCTTTCAGTTCCACTTTTAAATTTCCTCTCACCATGCTTGTTTGGCAAGCTGACTATAATGAAAATCATTGATATCTGCAATCATCCTTTTTGCTGTGCCATCTCCTTGAACTATTTGTTTGATTGTCTTAGAGTGCTATGTTCTCTGAGGTCAGACACTCCCTTTTATTTGTTCTTTGAAGACAGATACTGGGTTATGAGTGTCAGTTCAAACAAATCACTTTTATTGTTATTAACAGTAACAACAACAACAACAACAATAGCAATAAGTGTACATGGTGTTTTACCATTCATCTGATTGCAGTAGAACACTTCATGTTAATGTTAAAATAGAGAATTGGAAAATAATAGAAGAAAGGCATATAGATACAGGTACTGGCAAACGCCTTGTGTGAGGGGCAATAAAAGAAAAGAGAAACAGTTAATCTATGTGAGTGTTGCAGCACATACATCCATGTATGGCAGCACATTTCTCACCAGACTAAGGAAGGCTGCATGGCTCATCACCCAGCAGATTGCATGGCACCGGGGCAACAATAGGGAGAAAAGGAAAATGAAGATGCATTATCTTAGCCAAGACATATATCTGACTATTTCTCCATGTAATAGTTATGAATCTCTGGGGGTAGAGAAGGCATTCATGTATATATCCCTTGTTTTTGTCCGTTTTTCCTCAGTCTTGATTCAGGACAGTCAAAACCCCACAGTGTTGCTCTGCTGTTTCCCATAAAGTCAGCGACACTTTGTGGAGTAAGGACCTGAGTAACAGAATCAGAGGATAAATAAAAATATCCCAGTAAACTGGGAAGTTAAACTAGGGTGTGGGAAACATTAATAATTTTAATAAAAAATTCCAAGCATGAGCCCCACTCAGGTCCAGACTAATCCTGAAGGTATCTTTCATTTTAGACGTTCATGAATATCTGTTCACACAGGAACTTCAGTTTTAATTGTACTGATTTTGGACATGAATTTTGAGTTTACACATGAACAGCATCCAAGAATCAAGTCCCTTTCTGCCTAAATCCTACAAAGAGATTTACTTTGCTTTCTTAGAGCTTGGTTCACACAAATGTATAGGAGTTTTGAAATGGAAAAGTAGTGTCAGCCCTGTTTGATTTTATTTTATTTTTAATTTTTTTTAATCACAGTGAAAATTTCCAGGCCATTCTTTATACTGAAGTGGAAGAAAGGAGATATTACTAGAATCTGGAAGTTCTATTTTCAAATTTTCAAAATTGTCTCCCAAAGGGTCATTAAAATACTTCCTAGTAGCTAGAGCACTATATAAAAAAGATGCAAGATTCATGGAGAAGACAGGAAAGAAAGATGACTCAAAAAAAGATTCCTCTTATTTTCAGACAGCAGAATCTTGTACTTGACATAGCCATTACTATTCACTTCATCACAGAACAGACAAATGTACAAAAGACACTACTCTTAGTTTCTGTTCATGCACTGTAACAATATTTAGTACTTGTACATATATTTCAAATTGCAATACAAATGGAAATTAAGTAACTGAAAGGCCATCAGAAAAGGCCTACTTGGTTGTACATCCTCTTGGTTGGACTATTAATTCCCACTGGCGAACAGTTAGTTGTGAGTCATGCTACTGAGAAGCAACTGCTCCCACAAAGGAGCAGAGGATTCACAGCTTGTTTGTCTCATAATTGTCTTTTTAACTGTTTCATACTCTTTACTTCAATGTCTTACTTTGATGATTCATGCATCAAAAACTACTTTGCCATTTGTACCCATTTTCAGGCCTATTTACACTAAATGTATTTACACTAAATGTAAACTATTTGTATTGTTACTGTGTTGTGGTTGAAGGCATAACATCATGTTCTGCATATTAAAAAATGCTGGACTTCAGCAAAGGTCCTCACCACTTTGTAAAGGTCATCAATTCAATCCCTTCTGATCTGATATTTTCTTAGCTTTCAGCATCCAGCTTTGCAAACTAGAACACCTTCTCTTTGAAACAACACAGGTGCCAATGACTGCCCGTATTTCTACTACTCGAGGGTGGAGCACTGTGTGGACATCAGTACAGTGATCAGAATTCCAAATGCAAAATTTAATGAAGCAAAAGAAATGTTTTCCTTAAATTACAACAAGTTTAAGTAACTTGTAATTTCCATGATTGAAATTCAGTCCATTGACCCCAGGGCTCAAATACTCATGAGAAATTGATTTCACTCTCTTTGCACAGAGACAATAAACAGTGTTGTCAACATTGAAAATAGTCTTTGCTGCAAAATCAACTGTCAGTTCTTTTAAAAAGCCACCAAGGGAAATAGATGAAAAAAAAAGGACTTGGAGACTTTTTTTCAGGTGTAGAAATCTTACTAAGATTATCACAGCACATCTGTTTTTCCAGGCAAGGCTAAACCCATGGGAGGCTGTTTGTTTTATGACCAATCCTTTCCCAAAAGGAGTATTCTCAGTGGAACCTTCCCCAAACTTTTCTTTCCTTATGCTCAAGAAGCAATTGTTACATATAATATACTCTATATTTATAATGTCTTCTCAAACTCTTAAATGAATAAAACTTTTAATCAGAAGGTGCCTGTTAATATCTCCAAGGTCAGTCTGCTTCTCATTAGGTGCTAAATGATTGGATAGAAAGAGCAAATAACCATTTTTTCCCTAATATAAAGGCACAGAACCCAAACATGAAATAACTGTTCTGCTGCTGGAATGTTGTCTAAAAAATAAAAGTTAAAACACAGTAAAAATGTTCTCATTGTTTTAATGATAAACACATGAAGACTATAAAAATTTTGATTTAAAATAAATGTATTATGTCTCCAGTTACTGTTGGGCTAGCTTCTTTTGGAGTAGGAAAACAGAAAAAACTCAAGGAATGAAAATCTTGTCTTGCCATGGCACACATGGACTGCGATGCTGTCTTTAACAGAACAAAGCTGTCTGCAAACTGAGACTGCTTTTTAGTGTTTACAAACTGCTACTTGCTGTTTGTAAACACATTGAGGATACATTGCCAACATTATTTTTCTCATAACTGCATATTAACCCTTGAGGTCTGTAAAATAATGAAATACATTGTTTTCTATTATCTAAATATATGGTTTACAATAAGTTTCTACTGTGAGAGTTTTAAATATGAGAAAATAAAATTGTGATACATACATTTATATATCTTATGATATGAGATGGAAAAGAGTTTAATTTCCAGAGATTACTATCCCTGTCCGTGAGAGCAGAGAAATAAAATATTTTACTGGAAAACTGAGAAAAAGTAGACAACCTTCTGGTACTTCCTGGATAGAAAATTTCCTTTATATAAGGTGACGTGGAACAAAATGTGAATAACAGACAAAAAAGTAGAATTTCATTGTGTACACTTGGAAAATGAAATTTTGCTTTTCCATCTGAAAGCCATGGCATTCCTTTTTACTGTTGCATTTTGATCAGATGGTAAAAGACCATCTGGAAGAACACCATAGGAGTTGAACCTCCAATTCAAACTCACTTATATGAACATGAATCATTAAGGGATAAAACACAACACCTTATTTGACCCTCCTGACTGACACACAAAGCCAGAGATACAGATGATTTAAATAGCAGCAATCAGCCTGAAGATGATAACTCAGTATTAAACTTTGTTCTTGTCTCCCCTCTTTTTGCCAGAAAAATGAATTTTCTCCTTTTTAGTCCACCAAAGAGCAGAAACCTTCTCTTGCTGCATGATCTGGGGTTAACATGCAACTAAAGATCAAGTTCACTCAGCAGCCCTCCACCCTATTACACATGTCATTTCTAGCCTGGGAACTGTATCGCTCCTATTGGCATGACTGTGGAGTTGAGTTAATAGGCTCCTGCCAGGAGGGAGGACATAATGTTTCGGACAGCTGAGCACACAGTTACAGGTACAGTGAGCTCAGTACAGCCACCAGATTTTTCCCGTCTTCTGGGCCTCCATTTCCATCTGGAATGTGAATCTACCTGGAGACTCCTTGTTTTATGGGGCAGGTATATAGTTCTTCAAACCCAAGCTTTTTCCCCTGCACATAATGCAGATTCCTGAAAAGATGATTAATGACCTGTGGGAGGGAATAAGGGAATGTGCAGTTGGAAGGATTCTCCAGAGACTGAAGGGAATCCTCATAAAAATTTTCTCTATACCTCTTTTAGGAACAGCATGCTCTGGAGTTTTCAACTTATTCACAGTAATGGTGTGTGATTTTCTTAACTCGTGAGTTCAATCCCTTAGCATTTGTTAACATTTTGAGGTTAAGCCATTGCTTCACTTGGTTTCATGATGATTTATAAAGTTATGCCTCAGCTAATGCTTTAAAAATTGATTTCCAATTGCATGTAAGAAATGAAAGGTGGTCTCTGAGTGCGAATATTAAGAACTATAACACACAAAATCAGAATTCAGTATCTGGCTTTGCTATCAATTTTCTGTAGTACCCGGGGCGACTCAGTAAGTCTCTCCAAGACTGATCAACTGTTTAGTGTAGTAAATTGATGAGAGTGCATTACAATCAAATCCCTCTGTTTATAGGATGACAGTACTCTAAACATGTTAGCTAAGGGCTTTCATTCTTCTGCTCTAAAATATCACCTAATGCTACAACAGTTGCCATCTGTTTTAATTTTAGTTTGAGATGCTTGAGACCATGTAAGCCATTTCAATACTTAGCACCAAACAGTTGTCATCATGAAGCTCAATATTGTACCATGAAGGACCACACCATTCTCCTGTAAAGGCAGCTGACTCAAATCCAGAGGAGCAAAAAGTTAGCTATTTATAAGAATTTCAATTCTGTCACCCCATTGACTCCTCTTAACCCTACTGAAAGCAAACACAAGACAATAAGGTAATGTTCCTCTCTAATGCTTGTAGAGTTACTCACTACAGTGCTCACCACACCTTTTGGAGACAGAATAACTTCAGGTACTTCAATGCAAAATATACAACTATATTAGTCTTCTTTCACCTCACCTTCATTTTTCCTATTCTTTACAGTGACCCGTGCACACTGATGTCAAAGATGAGTGAGCAGTGTAGAGAAGATTGGAAGAGGTTGCTAACTGCAAAACTGGGTTAACTCCACGTAGAATGGGAACTTAAAAAGACAGAAGATCACAGGACCTTTGTGTGCCCTAGCTCTCACACTGCCATAGCACTGACAACAACACGAGTAGATGATCAGATAAAACACTAAGTAAAGCAGCTTTTTCTTAAGAGTTTATCCAGTTTTTTACTCCTTTAGATCTGCATTTAGAGCTACCTGGGGTTTTCACGTTAACCCTTTGATCTGGTACAAAGTCAACAAAATGTAAATGTGTAACAAAGTCAGCTGCGTGCCTTTACAGCAGAGTCATGACAACTGTCAGAGTAGGACACCATATATCATTTTATGTCTGTCTTGGAAAACCAAAGAGAAACTAAACTAGTATAAACAAGCTAGACTTCAATATAAGTTGAAGTGTCTACACAATGCTGTTCTGGTTTTTTAACATCACGCTTCTTTAATATAACATTTGATATGATGCAAAAAATCCCTTTTGTGCTCGAGCAGGAAGTGATATTTTCTTTCCAGGGGTTATTTACATGCCAGTGCCACTACTTTGGAAAACCTCTGCCATTATTTGATTGGCTTTCTGCTGATTGGATTGATGGCTTTTTTACATATCTTGTGATCATACCTGTAATAAGATGATGACAACAAAACTGGGATGGAGATGCAAAAATTCTGGAAAAGGTACAAATGTCTTGTTCTAAGAAACATTTTAGTACAATTCAAAGTACCATGAAACAAATGGAAAACAACAGAGTTTATTAATGCCAATATGAATAAAGATTATTAATGCAATATTCTATTTTTTTAACCAGAATGGATGAGTTCAACACTTTTCATTTGTACTTGCTTTAAAAAACATGCATGCATCCTATGAATACATTTCTCTCCATCACCCCCTATTCCACTTCTCTCTGTTCTGATACTTTTCTCTTTTTTCTTCTTCTATTTACAAGAACGTTGATAGAAACCATTTCAAAATTGCACTTTGGTAAGATTTTGTTTATACAAATACAACATATGGCACAGCATAGATAAAGTTTATGACCAGTTTTCTTCAAGGAAATCCTTGCTTGACTAATTGCGTGAACCCTGCAATTTTAAGGGAACACCAGCAGTTTTGAGTAAATGGAACATACAGAAGTAAACATATAATTACATAATCCATTACTTAATCTCTATAGGATTTTTGCAATAATGATATAAACCTTAAATCCTCTCTTTTTCATGAGAAAAGACTGGCAGAAAAGGTCTGAATCTTGGCCTGCAGGTTTCTGGACAGCAATGGGAAAAAAACCACATTAGTTAGGACACCCAGAAGAGAATTAATTTAAGGAAACCTTGGGTACCTACAAGTAGGATGCCCACTCTTAGTATGTAATTTAGATTTTTCTCTGTAGCTGGTAGAGTTAGGCACTCCTATATAACATATATCACAGTTTGGGCACTTTTAGCATGATATTAATTACTTTCTCTTGCCTACTGCTTGCCACTGGCTAGGAGAAAGGCCTAAAAGAACAGCTTGTGGCTTCCTGGGTAACACCAGATGAGACGAAGCCTCTGGAAGGTCATTTCCTGTGGCTAGGCTAAGTTCTGGCAACAAAACAAAGCCATGTCTTGTCAATCTTATCTTATACAAAGTCCACTTTAAAACATTTTTAAGCCACCACAAAGGTTACATTTATAATTTTTTAAATTTATTATGATTTACTTTAAAATTGGGGAAGACTCAGCTAATTCATCGTTACTTGTTAAGATGACTCACTTGGTTTTGGAATGTGTGGTCACAATAACTATGCCTATGTCAAAAATGTTTGTTTTGCCTAAAAGGTTGGCTTATTTCTTTGGTGAAATAGTTCTAATTTTCTGACTCATGTAGAAACTTAACATATTAGAAAGCAATAAGTTATATGATTTATCAGGCATTAGCTGGTATTAAACGTCTTGCAGCTGGAGTTCAGGGTACACAAGAGAAAAAGGACTATGTTTTCTCCATAATTTAGAACAGCTCAGACTTCAATTTTTAAGAGAAATTAGGAAGACAGATGACTAATGGAAGCTAGTTTCCAGGAATAGGACACTACTGGAAAAAATTATCTTGGATAAGTTTATCACTGTGCATAAAGTATATAAGAGTACTCTTTTTTCAAAAACTTTGTCTACATTTTGGTCATTTGTTACTGAGTTTCCTAATCTTTCACAATCAGATTAAGCTCTATATAGTACAGGTCTTAATCCTGTACATTGCTGTTATTTGTATCTAGACCATCTTTGAAAATGTCCAGATGAGAGTGAAAATAGCATGATACTGACATTTCTGAGAACTACATATGCTGGGATGAACTTGTTAACAAATAACTAAAACAGTTTTCTTCCTCAGGAAGGTTATTTTTTTGAAGAGCTTACCTATTTTTGAAATAGAAATTTCTGTACACGTTGATGAATGAGAAGTGTATCACTTTGTCCAACAGACATAGATTTTTCTTTTGAGTTTTAAAGCTGAAGAACTGGGGGGGGGGAGCGGGTCTCACAGCAATCATATCCTCACAACAAAGTGTCTAAAAAGGTCCACTAAAATGTCTAGATGTGCTGGCCAATCATCTAAATCATCCACCAAAGAGTTCTCAACAAGAAAATACTACATTATGGGATACCCATGGCCAACTACTCACAATTTTTATGAAAATAGGCCATTAAACTGTTTAGTGAGTTGTGTTAAATTTAAAGAAAAAGGAAAAAACAACAGAATATTAAATTAGTAACAAAAATAGTACATCTTTAGTGTTGGACATCTCAGAACTTTAAAATGCTTTTGATTTTAAGGAGAACCAAGATATAACAAAAAATATGATGGCATACCAGCTGTATTTTAAAATAGTTTAGGCATGTATGTAAAAGGTATCTGTCACGTCTGTAAAGAAAGAGGGCAGGTAGAAGAAACAAAAACAAGCAAATTTGAAATGTACATTAAGATATGCCACAAAATTGTGGATGGTTTATAGTACAGTTGCAAAAGATTTTCTCACATAATTAAAAGCTCAAAGCAGTATGACCAGAACAAAAAACTTAATTTAAATTTACAATAATTTATAAATTTGTAATATTTGGTTTCAAAAGTTCTAGACAGAGGTGAGATGCAGAATTTCTCTGGAATCCTTCTGTTCTGCCTGACCAGATATTGACTGCTATCACCCAAGGACACATCAAACTATAGGCAATCATTGATCCAATATAGCTTTGGTTTTCCATTATAAAGGGTTCCCTTTCATTAGAGTTTTAAAGGATTTAGTGTGAGAAAGTAAAGACCCTGTATTCGTGACCTGGAATAATCTACTCTTTATGAAAGGCTGACAAACCACAGAGAATCAAAGAATGTGCCTGCGGCTGCAGAGGTTTTATCTGAGTCTAATCTAGGGGACACTGGAAAATTCAATGCATAATTGAAGATTCATCAAAAAGAACTTCTCAGATTAAAAGCTACGTTTACTGTTTGAATGAGAAATCCTGGAGTGTTACTTTGCTTTTGTGTTGTTTAAAGTAATTTTATTTTTTTTTTTAAACTTCAAGAATAAAAGGAACAGTTCAAGGAAAATGAATAATCACATCAGGTGTTGGTTTGTCCTCCTAAAATGCAGCAGGTTTCTCTGTGGAAATTTCTATATATAACCGATGCCTCAAACCCTACACCTCACCACCAAGTAGGCCACAGCCATCTATCACTTGCTGTAGGATTCAACACTTTTACAGAGTTTTTCTTTCAGATCTTGGGCACAGAATAGACAAGTAAAAAAATAATCCTGTTGCAATTCCCAAACTGGTGAAACTTGTATGTGTTTTCTAAACACCACTTTTTGAACTGATTTTTAAATAACAGCATACTATTTTGAGCTGTGTATGAGATGTTCATGATGAAGAGCTGCCTGGTTCTGGATCAGCCACCTGCCATGGAGCGTTGGCTCACAGGGCAGAGTGTGGGCACAGTTCAGGCTCCAGTACAGAGCAGAAATGGAACAGGACAATGAAGTACTAACTATTGACCTCTAAGAACACTGAAGCACTTTTCACAATAAAATAAAAAGCAATTTGATTTCAAGAGAGAAAGAAAGTTTCAGGGACATTTCCACATACAAAATGCCTGAAAGTACCACTCTGAGTTTACAGATCACCTTATTCCAAGGGATCACTTATGTGTCAAAGCAACGTCAAACAACACCACCACCACCAAATGGACAATTCAATGCTCAGTACTGCGTGTGACCAGCCATGCTGTGGCTAGTGACAGGAAAACGACAGAGGGGAGGCTAGCAAGCAAGAGGATGACAACTGACCCCTGTGGAGTGAACAGATCTCTACTTTGAGGAAAGGAAGAAATAATGGCTGAATATGACTGAAAAACCCATGATAGGAAAACAGACCAACAAGCGAAGCAGCATCTGCACTCTGTGTTTTTTCAAAACTTGAATAATTCTCCACTCTATCTCGGCTGTTCTGGACTGCTGTATATGGGACCTCTGCACATGATGTTGGGGTCTCCATGTAAGCTCAGACCCAAACCTAAGTTATGTTGTAGATGAACCTGTATTCAGTCCCATCTCTGATCTTGCATCCTGCACCAATGATGAAGGTAGCTTGTCTCCTTGGATGGAGTCAAGCCATGGACCATGTCTCCTTGGATGAACTTTGGAGCTGTTTATCCTTTTGCTGCTGCAGAATCCCTGTGTAGACCTGGTTCATCATCTCACCTTCTCTGGGACTACTGATGGGAGGTGCTTCCTCTGGTCTTTTCCTGGGCTCTCTGTCGGCAGCTGTGCCACTTTGCTACCTCGCTGCTCCCTTCCTGCCTTGCCAACCTGGCTTCCTGCCTTGCCCCTGGGTCTGCCTCATTGCTGCAGACTCAGCTGAAGGTCACCAGACTAGGGTTGACCCCAGTTGCTTCCCCTGAGCTGCTGGACTTGCCCTGTGCCCTGCCTGTGCCTGCTGCCACACTTGGCTACCTGTTCCCCCGACCAATGAGAGAAACTTGGTGCTGCCTGCTTGGAAAGGCAATCAGAGACAATAATATTCTCCTTTATATTAGTGGAAATATGATTTATTTAGATTTGCTCAGAAAATCATCCTCTGTTTCGATAGACCATTCTGAAGCCTTCAAAATGAACCCAAATCTTCCTTTTCACCTCAGCAAGCTCTACTTTGGCAGTGAACACAGGCGCAGGCGACGCCTAACAACTCAGTCCTGTTCTGGTAGGGGAACTCTCATCCACTTCAAAGGGAGAAGGAACAAACTTCAGGTTTCAGTCCTTGAAATCACAAAGAAGATGAGAAAAGCAGTCCCCTGCAGAGCCTCATTTAACAGGGGCCTTTATCGGTATGACAAGGTGATCTTATTAACTTTCACAGGGAATGTGCATGGAGAAATACAGAATCTCTGCTAGTACAGACATAGATATAAAATGGGTATGCTTATTAACAAAATATCATGTAATAATTCACTACTATGAATGGCTTTATAGCACAATATTATTATTTAGAACTAGCACCATATACTCTCTTAATACAGTTAAATAAAACTGCATTATTATAGTCAATAACTGTATTAATACAATTAAAATTGACTTAATATGTCCATGACTGAACCTGGTCTTTTGTTATAGAATTATAAAAAGTAAATGTTTAGTTTCCTAAGCAGTTCCTAAGGTTATTTGCCCTACTTATCTTCCACACAGATGTGGGATGCTGGAGTCCCTTGAGAGTCTGGTAAAAACTATTTCTACAATCTGATTTTGATTAATGAAGTTCAGCGGGGTATAATTTGACAAAATAGTGACACTACAGACAAAAAAAAAATCTCTTACCTCCATTATCTTTTAGGTGCAGTGCTATCTTGGTGTCATCTATAAAGGAAATTCACAGTTAGTTGAAGGAAAATGTATTTTTCTAGGTCATGAATCATTTTAGGAATCAGTTTCTAATGTCCATAACAAAAAAATTATTTGGTACTCAACTCGCTGAGAACTAGATTGTGGTGTTTCTTATGTTGAGCAATTTCTTACCACTAAAAAAAAGCATTTATGACAGTGTTAAAGCATTCAGGAGGATTCAAAACACTGGCAAGTAAGGTTATTAGAGTCTGTCTCATAATGTTTACAAATAATATACACGTTACATGTTCATACATAGCTTGAGCATTCTACCATATTAAGGACTACATGAAGCAACATAATGACAACAAAGTAAGACAACGACTTAGCTCCTTTTTAAAGAATCTTGAAAAGGTCTACTAATATGAAACCCTATTTACTTCTATATTCCTCTTTTTCTTGTGAATTTTAATGAACAGAATGCTAGAGAATATTCCTTCTAATGCAGTCCAAATGCTGCACTGACAGTTTCTAAACTTTTATTACTTTAAGAAAAAACAGCCTTTTTTATTAGTAGATTCCCTCCTTGAAATGCCTTCAGCTCAGATTTTCCTGTCACAGGCCACTGTCTGTACCTAGTACCTTTTCTTGTGTTAACATACAATTTCAACAAATGTGCACGTGCGCGCGCGCGCACACACTCACACACACACACTTTAGAGATGTTCCTTGATTAATCTGAGTTAGCTTTCTTGCACAGGTGAATTTCCTCCAAAAGCAGGAAAGCAGGATATCTCAAGCTCAAAAAAGGCAAGATTTAAGCAGCCAGTGGTACGAGGATGAGAACTGACCCACTGTTACTTACCCAGTTAATTTGGTTCAGAAGCCTAGAGAAACTATTTCGCAACAGTGAGCACTACATGAAAAGAACAGTCCCAACTGACTGAAAAAAAGTAAACAGGCATATTTCAAAGAGGTTTTTTATTTGGGTTAGCTATAATTTTCACCTGGTTAAATAGAATCCATGAAAGAATTAAAAATTCATTAAGTCTGTGACGGGAATTTCTTCTAGATTTAGCAGGGACCTTTACTACTATTATTTCAGCAGGTTTTGGATTATGGCCTGGACAGAAAGGAACATGAAGAAGTCATTGTAACCTCCAGTTTTCTTGAAGTCTACCTGACTTCTTCTTGCTTCTCCAGCAGCAACCTCTCCTCCAGCCCTCATCCCTTTTGCACCTTACTGGTGCAATTTAAAAGCAGCAGCAGTGAAAGTCTTGACAGCAATTCCTAACTTCTTCTACTGCCCCAGAGGGAAAAGGTCATCATCAACACACACTTAAAGGAAATAAATTTCTTTCTGAGTTGTAAATTACTTTTTTTCAAGTGTAAAAATGCAGTGTATGCACATCACCTTCTGTGGGCAGGCTAGTTGGCAGGTGGGAAGTGGTGGATCCTCTGGTGGTTGTTAAAACTCTGAACCTTGTGGTGGTTGGCAGAACGGTGGTGGTGGAGTACAGAGGTGTTTCAGTTGTGTCTATATTCTTCTCACAAATCTTATCTTTTGACTGTCGGAAAACAACAGAAACAAGGAAGAGAAAATTAATTCTCAGTGGAAACTGTCAAGAATGAAGAATTTAATCATGGACAAGCTGCTGTGATAAAAAGACTGAAAATACACTAGTTCAAGAAATTTCAAGATCTTTTTCATTTAATTTTCCTTTTTTCCCTTTTCCCCTTTCAAGTACTCTACACAGCATTCAGCAACATATATTTTTTCATTTATCTGCAAAATTTACAACTCTTAATTGTTAATGACAAGGTTTCAAAGCCACCCCAGATTGTCAAACTTGTTATTTCCCTCGATCAGAGTTTAGCATCTAAGTTTATAATTCAGATCTTCACTCTTCTGTTATGAAAGCTTACTACCATCAATCCAGGCCATAAAATATGTTAAAAAACATGTGGGAATTAAATAGTAGCTCTTCATAGCAAACAATGTGTAATTAACTAGAGCATTTATTCAGGCTTTACATGCAATTATCACAGAAGAACATACATATGTGCATAAAATGTGTGCATGTATTCAGCCTATAGAATATTTATTTACTACAATAAAGCAATCCATTCACTCTATGCATACTAATTCTACATAATATTACAATGTTGTGTATTATTTGTCTATAACAATAATTATATAAAACATAATTCTTATAAAATGTAAACAATAACAATAATAACAATTATTATAATATATTAGAATACTATAAATAACAGTCACCACCGTATAATAATTTAACATTTATTTGCATGGGTAAATATTTTGGTACAAGTGTAGGGTCCACTTGCTTTTTTTCTTCTCCCAAGTTCTGGATATTTTTAAAATTCTGCAGATGCAATGAATAATTTCTTTTGTGGTTCACACAGTTTTGCAGGAAAATACATCCAATTATCTTGCAGCAAATATGGGAACTGCATCTAACTCCTGCTGTCCCCATTCATTTTAATGAGAAGTGGAGTCCTGTAAACATTTCATTTTATTGAGATCTGACTGTCAAAACCCAGTGGGTATTGATTTTCTTTTAATATGCACAGGTATTTTATTGTTCTTTATTTTACCAGGAACAATTTATTGCATTAAAGAAAGATATCAGTACCTGCAGGATAATTATTCTTTAAATTTCTTTATATTTTTCTTGAAAAATACTGTTAATTTCACTGATGCAAATTAATCAAAATTTGGCTCAAAATCTATATTAAAAATAAAGAACCTTACTATGAGTATCCTCATTATACATCCTCTTGAGTGAAGCATCTAAAAGTAACCATTATGTGCTAATCATTGATCCTTCACTGAACTCTAGCAGTCAGCTCAGGCATAATTCTGGAAGATGCCAAGTAAGATGTTGCTTCTACTCCAGAGAGCCTAAAATCTGGACAGTGAACTGCCACCAAGTAGCCTGAAACTGTGCAAATTAAACTACTAATTTCTCAGATACACTTTGTGTATCGATAATTTCCTCTCAAATCCTGTACTAAATCTTGGAGCGCCAGTTGGACTGAAACAAGAAAGGAGAGGCAGAATGGGATGTTACTGTCCTGCAGAGAGAAGTTTATGGATAGCTTCATTTACAAGCACAACTGGGTCCTAGTTAACTATAATCTGCATTAATGCCATACAAAGGTTGTGCACTATAATAACACATGCTCCCAGTAACTTTTATGTTATGTTCCTGAAGAGATTGTCCCCCACAGAGAATAAATCTCTCAGAAATTTAGCTTTTAAATGATGACAAACTGCAAAGCTGAAGCTTCAAGGCCACGTAACATTTAGGTTGCAGTTATTTTACAATTACAGTTATAAGAGGAAAAATTTCTTCCATTAATCTGGATTTATATAATTACTTCTCTTTGCTTCTACTGAAAATAAAACAGAATGTGCTTTTCTAACTAGACACTTGGGACTATGTTTTGCCCTGCGTTTCACCTGATATTTCAGAAAGCCTATGTTGCTGAAAATCATGAGGAAATTTAGCCTGTTCAGCAAAAGTGGAAAAATAACTGCTTTTTAAAGATTAAAAGTGCCATAAATTAATTTGTTTGTATTACCACAATCCCAACATGAAAAAAAAGAGAAAAAATGAAAAAAACCCCACCAAACCCCAAACCAAAAACCCTTGTAAAGGGGCTTTTAAACTGAGAAAGAATCATCATCATCCTAATTATAAGTATTTCTAGAAAATGAACTTCACTGGTCTAGGAGTACCCCAGATAACTCTCAGAGGAGGCTTATGGTCCCTGTTTGACAGCACACAACTACCACAGATATCTTTCTCATCCTCTCACTGTGTCTCCATGAAAAGAAAACAAATGTCATGTAGGTTGGTCATGTGAGGGCCTTAAAATTTTTTGTAAAATTATAATTTTTATTTTATCTCTTTGAATTCATTTGTGTAATTTCTTCTTTACTAATGATTTGGCCAGATTTCATAATCAAAATGCAATGTCTGTTTTTCACTTGAGACTACTCTGGCAAAGGGTTTTCTGAAGTGAGGAACATAACAGTTTCTTCCCCTTTTCTGGCAAAAGTCAGAGATCTAAAAGAAAATCAGCACAGGAACACTGCTTTGGGCGAGACTTTGTTTTTTTGGGTTTTGTTTAGTTAAAGTAGTTTCTCAAAGGTAAAATTTTAATTTTTGTCCATTTTACTCCCTCAAATGGGGAGTGAAATTGCTCAGATTATTCTTCTTTGCTATGCCTTATAGAATTTTCCCTGAATGATAAATATAGTATGTCTTTGGCCTTGAAACCATGCTTTATAATCTGAATAATTTAATCAAAAACATCATAACTATATAAATTGCCTCTGATGGGCTGAGGATGTAAACTACTCACATACCTCTTCAGGGCAGCCACTGTCTACCCAATCTTGCCGGTGACGATCAAATCCACTGGAGCATCTTTAAATGATGAAATAGATAGAAGTTGTCCAGATGGAAATAGGAGGAAAAGAGGAATAAAGGAAGGGAGAGGAACAAAACAGAATGACAGAAAGAATAAGTAAATGATGTGATTTAAAATCCATATGATTTATATGGTATCACTTTTGCTGTTGCTTACAATACAAGTCATGCCTTTAATCCACTTCAGTGAAAGGTGTTTCAATGACCGAGACTTCATTTTTTAAAAATTTATTTATAATTTTTAAATAGGAATATCTCCCTTCCACTGGATAATTATTCTTAAGATGTCACTAACTCACAGCATTTTTAAGTTTGATGTCAACCATATTGATGTAATTAATTATTATTGTCCAGACTTCTTAGCCAGGAACATTTAATCCCACAAAGCATGCAGTGAGCCACTCACTGGGTTTATTAGGCAAAGTGATCTGAAACATCAAGATACACATAGAGGCATTTGATCAATGTTCACAGCTTCTCTGAATACGCTCCATGACAAACAGAGATCACTGTACGGCTGCTTCTACCTCCTCTCTAGATGTGGAAAACTTAAATTGCACACATATTTCTTATCAAATTAGGTGAGTTTAATAACCTGTTTGCAGTATCCTTTGTCTTTTGGGATATGTAGCAAAGAAATTTTTAAGCAACTTGTGACACTTTAATATGATGATTCCCCTGGAAATCCCCATCTCTCAAGAGTGTTATCAGTGATTGTAGATTAAGTTTGTGTTTCCTAGACAACAAGTAGTACCACAAATAGAAAGCATGATTAAAATGACAAGTAAATAACTAAACTACAACGTCAAGCTTTGAAAGAGATTTTTCCCAGCTAGGGTGTTTTTTATTTTGGAGGGTTTGTTTTTTGGTTTCCTCAGTAATTTCCTGCAGTATTTTCTTATGAAACAGGGTGATGTAATTTGGCATCCATGGTCATAACTTACCTGAATGTATAACAAACAACTTTCTTGGTGTCTTTTAATAAGATTAGGCAAGCAAATAGGGCCACTGTTACGGTTAGCTGTATTTAAGGGTCATTTTTCTGTTTTCAGAGGACTGAAAGATGACAAGACATGTCAAGTACTACCTACTTCAACCAAGGTAACAGGTTCATTTGGAAGAATGGAACACAAATTATTTTTATAGTAGGAGAGGATGTTACAAGAAGATGTAAACAATGTTAACAGCACACTTGGAGTAAGAAACCTCTCCACAGAATTATTCTGAGCAGAATCTACAATGTCTTTGAGAAAAGATTTTGAGAAAAATGTTCATTCTCTTGTACTTGCACTGATCCACATTTCGCCATTTGCAATATTACTAAAAGAAATACCCCAACACTAACAGGTCTCAATTTTGACACACTCTGTAGCAACTGTCTTCTCCAAAAACCCATTGCAGTTAAGAAAAAAAAGTGTCCAAACTAGAAACGTATTTCAGAGAAATACAGGTATTTCCTTCCCAAAGCATGAGGCCTCTAACATAGACCTGCTGGAGCGAGTTCAGAGGAGACCACAAAGTTGATCACAGGGCTGGAGCCTCTTATGAAGTCAGGCTGAGAGAGTTAGCATTGGTCAGCCTGCAGAAGAGAAGGATCCAGGAAAACCCTATACACACTTTCCATACTTAAAGGGAGCTTATAAGAAAGAGGGAGAGAGACCTTTTAACAAAGCCTATAGTGACAGAACCAGGGGAAATGGATCTAAATGGAAACAGAATAGATTAATATTGGATATAATGAAGAAGTTTTTACAGCGATGCTGGTGAGTCACTAGAACAGACTGTCAAGAGAAGTTGTGAATGTCCCATCATTGGAAGTGTTCAAGGTATGGTTGGATAGGGCTTTGTGCAACCTTGCATTTAGTGCAAGATGTTCCTGCCCATGTCAGTGGGGCTGCACTGAGCAATCTTTAAAGGTGCCTTCCAACCCAAATCATTTTATGAATAAAGGGCACTGGAAAAGTCTTTTCTTGCTGAAGTGTGAGTGAATCAGTGCTATACTGGGAGCTCAGTGCTGCTTCTCCATCTCTGAGGTGTTCTGTTTCCACAAACATTTGAAAGAACAAGGAAAACCTTATTAAGCAGAAAGAAATGATGACATGGCATTCCAGGTATGATTAGAACCTTTTTTTTTCAGTCTCCCTTACTTTTCTCTAAAATTTGAAGAGCAATTTCTCTGCTCCTCTCAAAGAAGGACTGGAGTGATTTTCAGATGTACTGAGTACTCATAAATCCATTTTATTCATACTGCTCTGGCTAAAATCTAATGGGTTTGAGGGTATTCAGTACATCAGAAAACCAAGCCAAATATTTAGACATGAAATCAAGTCACTCCATAAATTCCTCCACTTGAGGCAGTTACTGCGGTTATATATCTGTGTTAATTTAAACCCAATGTACTTAGAGCTAGTAGGGATTAACAAATTTAGATTATATCTTGTATCTAAATGGTGTCAAATTTAAGGCTCCAAAGATTAAATTAATAAAAATGTATCCCAGGTGCACTCATTTACAGTTCCTAAGTCTTCTCTTGCAAACTAATGAATTACAGTAGTGAGTAACATTTCTGGGGTTAATTTTTTTTTCACCAGGAATTAACTAACCACCAAAAATTGAATGCAACATGCAAGGACTTGGAATGGCTCTTTCAAACATGTGAGGCGGTCTTGACAAAATTTCTGCCTTAAAAAAAGTACATTAAACCCTGGGCACCGTTTATTTAACGCTTTCCACTGATGAATAGTGAGTCCAAACAATATTATCAGAAAGCAGCTTTATCAGGAATGAGATAGTCTCCTGGCAAACCTGTTTGTGAACTTCCTTTGAGGCATATCTCACTTGATGTCAGCCACAGCAGCTACTATTGTTGCTGCCTCGTTGAGTTAGAATTCTGGAAACTGTCATTTCAGTGCTGCACCCGCTTTACTGAGTGCATTTTTAAGACCTTCATTTAGTAGTATGGTGATAATTCCCTGTTGCCATTAAAACATTGGAGCAGATTTGATTTGCTGTGTTGTTTATGCCATCTGTCAACATGGCTATTTTATAACAACTTCATTTTCAAGTGATGACTGAACTCGGCTACTAGGAAAGCAATAATAAAGATGTTCTAGGAAATGAAAATAGGGACATTCATGAAATGCAAGGAATTTCAGGATTTGTGTGGAACTCTGGAATACTGGTTCATGGAGGAAAGGGAGAATTAATGTCTTTGCCTGTATAGCAATGATGATTTGGCATAACTAATGCAGCTGAGTATGAGTAACAGGAAAGCTGTCAGAACCCTTTCAACGAGCTGTATGTAGCCAGAAAGGAGTTGGAGATGTTATCCTATCTACCAAATGTCATTTACCCATAATTGGCAGAAGTGTCCGTTCAGTGCATGACATGAAATGCTTTGCTCCTTTTCTTGAAAAAAGTTCAATGAGGACTAATGATAATGATGATGGTGGTGATGATGATGATAATAAATAATAATAAAAAACATAACCTGTACACAGAAAATGCATCAAGGTTTAACCTGTAAAAGCTAGAAACATAATGGAAAATTATTGGGACGGAAAGAGGCAAAGTCTGTATGAAAAGATCTTTTCACCAGGTTGAGTTGGTGTAGGACAATCAAGAACATTGAAATGCACAGCATATGTCCTTTAAACCAATAATTTCCTAGTCTTTTTGGATCTGTAAGAGCACGTAAAGAAAAGAATTTTGGAAATGAAAGGCATTCCAGAAATCTGAAATGATTTTGTAAATACCATGCAATGATTTAGCTCAGTTAAAAGGTTTATTAACTCAGTGAAATAAAAGGTTAATCTGGAAAATTAAATAGAAAATTGAACAGGCAGAACTTTCTTCTGACTTCAACCATTAAGGAAGGACCATCACATTATGAAAATTAAGACAGCTGCTGGGATGCTTGAATTACTAAAAGAAGAATTAGAACATCTTAAAGTGGAATTTCTTTCCAAAGTGAAATAGGAAATAAAAAATAAATATAAATATACATATATAATCTTAAAAAAAACCTTGGAACTTTGTGTCTGTACAACTGAAAAATAATCATAGAGGGATTTTTGGAGGAAAAAATGTTTATCTTTGTGCTTGGTCTGGTTTTGCCCCCCTTGACCACAGAGCAGGCTCCAATTTGGTTCCTTCATCCTTCAAACATCACTTTCTTGTCACACTCTGCTGTCTGGGGAAAGACAGAATTTTTCTTCCTTTGTTATTTTCCACTTTCAAATGCAGAACTTTATCACAGCTCAAAATGCATATGAAGTTGATGTGAAGTGTCACTTGAGTGACTGTGGTATGCATTTGTAAGGTATTTGAATGGTATTTGTGCTTATCACCTAGCTCAATACACCTAATCATATATCTGAATTCAAGCATAAATGTGTTCTCTGCATTTATCCTTTACTTAAACATTGCTTAATTAAACTGTACTTCAGAACAGGATGACAATTTGGTTATTCAGAAAACAGTTTGCTCTCAGCTTGCTCTTGTAAAGTAAAAATAGCTGACTAGCTGAGTACAAGGTTTTTAAACTAAACCCAGCCTGTACTATTTTAACCTTT
This sequence comes from Orthonyx spaldingii, assembly GCA_013397795.1. Classification (NCBI taxonomy): domain Eukaryota; kingdom Metazoa; phylum Chordata; class Aves; order Passeriformes; family Orthonychidae; genus Orthonyx; species Orthonyx spaldingii. Next base: position 1,881,860 of record VZTJ01011335.1, on the reverse strand, counting down.
ATGAAAAATTTGAATGTTATGAAGGCAGTTAATAGTTGATGTAACACTGAATTCCACCATTGTCTTCACATTGTGTGCTGCTCAAAATTGAAAACATTCAGGTAATGAGAAAGATGATCAGAGTGGCACAAAGTTCAGCAGTCAATCTTCAGCCTGACAATGGTTCCACAATTTTATGAGATGGAAAGTCTGGAAAAATAGAGCTACAAGTTCTGTAAAATACTCCTGAAACATCAAGTAAACATAGAAGTGAAAGATGTTAAAACCCAAGCTGTTATTTTACAGAAAAAGACTGAACATAAGCCTCAATATTTGTAACTCTGATACAACATTTGAATAGGCAGTAAGAAATAAAGACTCTCATTGGGAATTCTTTCTGTTAAAAAAGTCTAAGAATAAAAGTGGGATAAAAGAAGTAAACTTTATTTCCAATTCCACTAGAAAGAAAAAGATCAATTTGTGGTTAAAGTGAGACTTGGCAGAATTCTAATTAAAGAAGAATGGGAGGATATTTTCTATAAACTTAATGTCAGTTACAACAATAAAGGAAACATGCTGAAAAGCAGATAAAGACTAAAAAAATATGCTTTTGTTAAAGACTCTGCTTTGAATAGTTAGAAGGAAAAAGAAAGTATAAGAGGAGGACCCTAGAGTCAAATTTTTGAGATTATGGTATCAGAATTTCCAACAGAATCAGCAGAAATTTTTATCAAATGTGTTCTCTGGGAAGGAGCCACACTGAGCTTAGTCCCTGATACTAGATTAATGTCTCCACTGCTTTGACTTTGTGCATTTGTACCTGCACAAAGTGGGTATAAAGAGCTAATAGCAACAGAAGTTAGCAGTGAATTCAGATCTATTGGTACTGCTACGTGTTTTGCACACAAGTAATTTCTCAGGGTTTGAGGCAAAGAGCTCTGAAGTACTCCTGGGTGTACTTTGCATTCTGGTTAGTGATCCTAACTAGCACAGAATTTAGCCCTTCTTTCTAACATGATTTTCTGAACTATTTTCTATCTTTGAACATTTCAGTTGACACTGACAATCTCAGAAGTACAGTTAGTGTTGCATATCCATTGATTTTGTCTCATTTTAAAAATAAAAATATGAAGGTTGTCTTTGGAGAAAATATTTATTTTTCCACTTTAGAGATAAGAGAACATAAGAGACACGAAATGATCAGCTAACACAGAATTTGTAACAGAACCTAGAATTAAGCCCAGATTTTCTGAAAACCAGATGAGCATACACTATTTCACAGCTTCTGTGTTTCCCATAGTACTCACAGACATATGAATTGTAGAACTGGGAATTAAATTGAGAAACATCAAGTCTCAGGTGGTATGTACCAAGGCACAGATCTCATTCACACATTGCCCGTGCTCCCTTTTTTACTCAGGTACTTTAACTGGGATTTTACTCCTTTTAAAAAACCAAACTGATAACATTAACAAGCAGTAGAGTCCTTGTGACAGGATAAAAATGACCTGGTGCCTCGGGATGGTATGAAATAGGGCTGTTCACATTTCTGTTATCACACATGAACCCGCAGTAATCACACAGTGAACACCATGGCTGATTCAGTACTAGTGGGCACCAGCCTCTGAGCTGCCAGAAAGAGAATTGCAGCAATGGTTTGGTCAGGCTGGGTTGCTGCTCCTGCTATATCTCATTCACAATTCTAAAGAGAGGAAGAACTTGAAGCAGGAGCTACGACAGGCAGGGGAGGCACAGAGTGCCAAACTGACTCTACATAATCCAATGTTCATATGCTTATAAAGATATGCGAATTAGGGTTGAGAAAGACACCTTCTGTTAAAACTCAGTGATCTCTTCAGAGGGAGAGCAAAAAACAAAAGCAAGGACATGAATCATCCTGTAACTGGTTATGTTCAAACCAACTTAAAGTTCAGAAAGTGATTTGTTTCCCAAATTAGTATCTTAATTGTGTCTCGTTTTTTGTTCTATAAGTGAGTTCAGTTCTGAAGTCAACATTGAGCAGGAACAGTCACCAAAAGATCACCAAAGAGTTACAGAACAGTAGGGGCTCCTCAGTGTCTTAATTAATTGTACATATTGATATTTGTTGTGATATCCAATGATTTCATTAATGCTTTATGATAATGCAGATATTGGAAGAGTTAATAGATCTGAATAGAGGGGAAACTAAAGATGACATTTAAGGAAGAATACTGATAAAATTTCATTTATTTCCCTGAAGTTGGCAATATCTTCTACAAAGATATGTTAGAGAGTCCCCACTGTTTTTGTGACTGGAAAGACTGAGATATATATATGCTATAAAAAATCTGAAGACTATGTCAGGAAATGAAGCAGTTTGCTTTAGTAGGTCCTAATCTCAGATAATCCAAAATTTATGAAGAGACATATGAATTTCAGATTTGTTTAAATAAAAAATTTTGGCAACATTACATAGGAATAAGTGTATAGTAATATGTAAAATTCAAAATATGTTAAAAAAGAGACTTTTCATTCATGGCACTTCCCTATAGAATGATATCTAGGAGGCTATGAGGCAAATATGATTTCAACGATGTTCAGTTTATATTGAGGAGTACAACCATAAGAGGTTAGCACTTCTGGAAAGCAAGTAAGACAATTGTGATCATTCTGTCTATACTAGTACAATAAACATGCCCAGAAATGTTCTTTGGCACTGAAGACTGCTGGCACACAATGGCCTATGCCTGAACAAGCAAACTCTCTCAACCTTGAAAAGAAGGAGGCTGCACATAAATAGCCAGCTAGGAATAATCCTTGGAACAGTCCAATTCCTGCACCATGCCTGGGAACGCTTCTGGGCAGTGCTCCTGGGCATGGACTGAAATCACACCAGGAAACATCACAACTGTTTTAATGGCACATATGGAAGCTTCCCAGGCTGTGTTTAATTTGCAATGCTATGCAAAAAGATACTTTTATGATAAGATGAACTATGCTTGTACAAATGACTGGGGCTGCCATTTGGCATTATATTTCAATGAAACATGAGAAAAAGAGATTTTGATAAAGTGAAAAAACTTTCCATTAAAAAAACTTGATTAATTCCATTAAAAACCACTTATTTTATTTATTTATCCTTGTTTTATTTATTTCCCTTGTAATGAGAACACAGGAAATTAAGAGTGATCATAAAAATGCTTGGTGGAAGATAGATTTCTCCACAGTAATGCAGTGGGTTGGATGCTTACATGAAAGGAAAAAAATGAGATTAACATTCATCCTAAAAATTATCCTGGAGCTGGGTGTGGTAATCTGGGCTGCCTGTTCCCACAGATGTGTTCTGAGTTTTGATGCTTCTGAAATGCTTTGTTCTCAGTTTCTGTTGTTTCACGTTTTTTTTTAAACACTTGGAATAAGGAAAGAAGGGACTAGTTGAGAAAATGATTATCTAGGCCAATATTTTAGGCTACAATAGGTATGTATTATCTGGCTTCTGAAATATAGTCTCATGAACATTCAAATATTTGATAAAAGGTACCCAGCAAGTAATTTCTTGGAACCTAATGTTCTCTGGTAATCAAGGAAGGAGTTTGGAACTACAAATAAAATTTATTTCAGACTTGAAAGGGAAGAAATCTAGTACCTTGTTCCTCACTAAATTATTCTACTAAGAGGGTCTACAAGACAAAATGCACCTACTGCAGAATCATTATTTTTACTAATCCATTTATAAACCTTTTCTGTAACTGAACTTATGTGAAAAATCTTCTTAAAGTCATAAAGCTTGGGTTGACGAAATTTTTGCATTTTCTAATACATCATTTTTGGGACAGAAAGTTGTCCAAGTTGTTAATCTGTTATAAGCAGTACAGTTGATTTAATTCAGTCCATTGGAAGAGAAGCTAAGATATAGTGCAAAATAGCAGGAGTGCTGCTCTATGTACAGCAATGCATAAAAGTATTGCAAAATGAGTAATGATGGATAATGGAACTCACCTGTTACAGTACTATCCTATCATTTTTTGATTACAAATTCACTTAGGACTAGAAAAATGAATTAATTTCATCAGGAGCAGCTTGCTTACATATTTGACTCAGAAACTGCTGTTCTAGGGCCTAATAGCTCTTGAGAAACTAAGAACCTACTTATGTTGGGGTCTTTTTCCCCTTTAACTTTGGATTTTCCCCTTTAACTTAATATTAGAACTTTGAAGGTTTTTTTCTCTCCTATCCTGCCATATTTTGTTTGAGAAGTGACTATGGACTATTTTAGAATCCACTGTTTTCATTAGTGGAAGACAGTCAGGTCTCTTATGACTCTTCCAGTAGCACAGGAATAGTAGTTAGCATAAAATAGTATAAAGATATGCTAGTCAACAGAGGGAGAACTGGATAAAAATATCAGTAGTTTAGCAAATAAAGATAACACTTGCAAATTAATTTTAGTTAGGTTAAGGAAAATGTACCAAATTTCAGAGGTGTGAAAAAGATATAATTTGGGATTTTACCCACACAAGAATTGGAAGAAACAGCCTGTGTGTCAAGAAGATAGCCTAAGCAGAGTAGAAACTATGCTGTAGACATGATGATAAATTAACATCTCGTTTTTTGTTACAATACATTATGGTGAGACAACCAGTGAGAAGTTTGAGACCCTGACTACGTTCCTCTGTCTTTGAATATGGATTCATACAGCAGTGGTTCCTATCTGAAGATGTCAAAAGGTTCTTGAAGCTCTTTCTCTGAATTCAGGTAAAGCAGGTACAGTTTTTACAGTATTTTTTAAGCAGTCTTGTGTTTAAGCAACAATCTTAGTTTTTCTATTTTTTCTCATTTGTGTTCTGTATTCATCTATTCATCATCTACCTGTATTTCACATTTCACATTTCATGTATTATAAAAACTATCATCCTAAATACTTTGCACTACAATTTATTTAATACCGTGTTGTTAAGTATAAGCCTTTTAGTTTGTTAAGTCTGTTTTATTTGTTTTATTTGAAATTTGAATTTGAACGTCCCTTTCATTCTTTGTATTATACAATTAAAGCCCAATAGTTATGGTAGATGACCATTTGAGACATTTATTTGGGAATCAGACAGTTTATAATGTCTTGTGTAGGAACTCACGAGAGAGAGACAGCCTATCACACACAGAATGATGACTAGAAGCCTGAGTCAAGTTTCTTAAAATGTCTAGGATATGTATATATTGCATCATATGGCATTTGTGGAACCCTTTCATGGGTGAGTGTCACCTTTCACCAATCAAATAGGAACTTGTTTGAATTCAAACTTAGCTATTAATGTAAGAAATTAACAGATGAAAAGGAAATCAAACCAAAAAGAATTTTGGGCTGCAATGTGACTGAATGTGGCATAGTTCCGTCAGAAAAACCACAAAGTTTAATCCCAGAGTAAATGCCTCTCTAATAAAGCATGGCAATACCCACTGGAATGGCTATCATACTCAGGATAAACAAACAATGAGGAATTAAGTCTGTACTCAGCTCTCTTGTGATTTGAAAGATTTATGACTGGCACAGAAATTGCAGTTCTAGATATAAATGGTTCATCAAAGACTGAGGTGGGCTTTGTCTTATTGTTCTAAAGCAATAAGTGAAGAAAAAAAATGTTATTAGTATGTAAAAGAATTGCAACTGAAGTTTCTACAGAAAAGAATTTTACTACTACTTATTTTTCTAGTGTTTTGTCATTATGGTATCTTAGGTGCATCTGTGAATTTAAACATGAAAATGAAATACAAATGTTGTCAACTTTATTTTAAATTAATCAGCAAAAGTAAGTATTCTCCAAGGTATACATAACAGGTGGATGTCTTCTATCCCTCCTCTCAATGGGATTTAAGTGCTTAACTGTCCTCTATCTTTCATAATTACTTCCTGCATTTATAACAAAACACCTTAGGAATGTCATATATTTGATAGTAGACCTACATGAGACAAACTTTACATTAAGGTCTTAGAACATTCCAGGCAGTGGTCCTTTCTGTATTAACTGTGATATCTGTATCTTGTCCAAGCTGTGTTGCAAAATTGGATATCACAGAAACCTGCAGAGTGGATAATGAACAGAGTCTCTAAGCTCCAGAAGACACAGCAACAACCCTGGCAAAGGATGTTACTGTGAACATCTAGCTAGTGAAACCAATCTCAAATTTTGAAAGGCAAATGATATTGTAAGAAACAGATATAAACAATATTAATGGTGTGAGTGAGGTGTCTTAAATTAATCACTGTGTTTACAACTAGATTAAGAACCTTCAAAATTCTTCCCCATCTTCAGGTCTGGGATATAATAGAAAATATTTTAACAGAAAGACGAGGATTTCAGAGTAATGAGAATTGTAGCAATCTTCTGCTCCTTTTCTAGAAATAATTTAAAGTTCTATAACCCAGCCTTGAACGTCTTAAAAATCTGCATCAGTTATGAGCAAAACTGTTGTCCTCATTCTGTTTTGATTTACTCAGTAAAACAAAGCAAGGTAGGCATATGTATGACTAATGCTGCAGCTGCAAGAAAACTGGCTAGTTTCTGAAAGCAGAATTCAAATTCAATTGGTTAGATAGCAAATCTATTAATGTTAGGATGAGGATAATTTTATGGAGCTGCTGAGAACATCAGTGAGTACACAGCAGAAGAATGTGGGGAGAAAAGAATCTTGGGGAATGAATGGTTTGGTCTTGCACTTTTACTAAGCCCCTAAGAACCAATGCATGTTCACTGGGTTTCTGCTCAGAGACTGAGCTTTTTAGGTTTATTAGTATTAATCACAGGAATTATTCCAGATAATCTGTGCTCAAGGGAATTACAGAAATTCCACAATAATTCAACCAACTCCAGCTACTATCAAATTCCACAAACTTATCAAAAATGTAGAAAGGCTAGTAATCTGCTATTTATCCATGTGAGATTCTCAGTGAATTACAAATTCCTCTGCAGGCTAACTTTCAATAAAAACAAGTTGTGACCTCAGGATCATCTACGTTCTTTAACAGTACTTTCCAATGTACTGTTATGTACATTTTACAGATATGCACAGATATCTTTAACACTATTTTTAAGTGTACCTACAGGGTCATTGAAGTTAACACTCTTTAAACAGAACTGTGATCCCCCTTGAGAATACCTATTACTATAATCTTGTGAGGCTTTTTTCATCAAACAATACCATCACTGAGCTCATTCTGGTTTGAGAAAGTGCTTTGTTCATTAAACACTTTTGTGCCACTGTCTTTTCTTGCTTTAGTCCCATCAGGCTTGCCATGCATACAAAATTCTTAATTATTGAATGCTAATTTCCTAACAGTTTCTTGCAGTGCATGAGGGCAAATTAGCTTGTCAAATTAAGAGCAAGCACCTTGGAAAGTATTTGAAGAAGTTGGGTGTGGAGCAATTTTCTGCTCAATAAGGTATAGATCTACTTTTTGTATCGTTCCTATCAGTAATGTGTCAGGGCTGACAAATTACACATTAATTCTTGATGCTTTTGTTGCACTTGATTAAAAAGATCAATTGCTGTTTCAATACAACTTTTAAAATAAAAGAAAAATATGTTGTATTTTAGAGCAAACTCTGACAAAAGGCCATAATTTCTGATTCTCAGGTCTGCAATATGATTGCTTCACAATTTGAAATGAAACCATATACAGGTTAGAAAAACAGTACTGCCGTTACTTTTCATTTATCACAGGGTAAATGTGACCTAATTCAACATTCTGATTAAGATCCTGGTGTTAGAACTCAGCTATATTTTCATATAAAAGCACTCCAGCATAAAGAACTGCTGTAGTGGCATACAAACATCCAGAATATGAGCACATTTCTTTTGCTTTGTCTGAAGCAGGAGTATGATCAGCAAATTCATGAAGTAAGACACATTGATAGAATGGAATATAATTAACAGAATACACCATATTTTAAACCTCTAGCCCTTCAAAAGCATCTAAAATGAGATTTTCCTTGTAATTTGTATATGAAACTATTACATTGATTGGATTATATATGCTCCCTCTGGTGGTTTACTTAATCCATAGAAATGCCTCTTTTTTTTCCAGTTTGTTTCAATGGCTAAGATACTGTGGCCAGTTTTGTAATAACAGCACACTACTGTCAGTTAAATAGGGTTTGGATAAAAACAGCCTGAGTATAAATCAGGAAGTCTTCCTCCCACCTTTCAATTTGCAATTGAACTACGAAATATTCCTAAAGCAACCAAACAAACTTAAAACCTCAAATAGTTAAAATGAGGAAGTATTTAATAGTGAGCATTTTGAATCAAGCTTGAGGTCTTATGATGCAGTGATAACATCAGTGGACAAGAGAAGGTCAATGGATGTTGCCTATCTGGGAGTCTGCAAGGCCTCTGCCACAGTCCCCCACAGCATCCCTCTCTAAATGGAGAGATACAGATTTGGTGGTTGGATGAGAAATTGGCGAGACGTTCGCACCTTGAAAGTAGTGGTCAAAGGATCGATGTCCCGATGGAAATCTCTGACAAGTGATCCCTCAGAGTCTGTACTGGGACCAGTGCTGCTTAATATCTTCATCAATGACACAGGCTACGGGATTGAGCGCACCCTCAGCAAGTTTGCAGATGACACCGAGCTGAGCGATGTGGTTTGCGTTTCCCTGCTCTCCAGTGGAATCTACAACCTTTATTTTGATGTCAGCTATACAATAAAAGCTGAGGAAAACATAGATATCAAACAATAAGCTATCTGTTTCTTATTTGGATTTAATAATTTTCTTTTGTAAATCTTGAGGCTTCTTTAGTCAGATAGAATAGTAATTATTTTTATGCTTTTTTTGTAATTCTGTATTATTGATCCTTATTGACCAATAGATTATTGGACCTTTGCTCAGCTGATAAATCTTTTAGATTACACAAGACTGTTACTTATACTACAGTATTTGAGTCAACACTTTTTTAATGAAAACAGGTCTTGTCAATTGGGATATCCAGACCAACAAACAAAAAACCTAATCCTTTTCCTCCTCCTGATACTAAAAATTTCCAGAGATAAGCTCACATTTGAAGGTTAACTAAATGTGTTTCCAATTTCCTTCTAGAGGAAAAATGAACAAACAAGACATTTCAAACTTGTCCACAAGTTCAGAAGACAAGTAATAGGCATTCTTTTTTATCTCAATTACCATAAGGGCAATATGGAAAGCTGTCACTTCATATTTCAAATGTAACATGTTTTCTTAAAAACTGCCAGTGCCTAGAGATTCTCCCTTCCCTGCTTTCCAGCTAATCAGCATGGAATGCAAAGCAACTTGTTTCTTTATTACCTGCTTAGATGGGAATAGTGATTACCATAATAAAAGATTAGAAGTATCAAGCCTTAAATCACATTATTGCTACTATTCCCAGACATATTTCTGATTTTTCACTTTGCTCAGAACACATTCCATAAACCCCAGCTATAACCTTTTCATTTACACAACCAGTGCTATTGTTGGCACACAGGATTAAGCACTGAAGTAAAATGAATCACAAATGGGATTCTTTCACATTTTTTTAGCTCAGGATTGCTTTAGGAGTATAAGAAGCTTTGAGAGCTGTACATACGCACAAGGGCAGTATGACTGCCTACAGTGCATGGAGTGTCCTGGCTCATCACTGCATTTGGCAATTCCTGGAATTTGTAGTCTCTTTCAGGGCACTTTTCAAACTGGGGGTTTGCATTCTATGGGTCAATACCATAAACTGGTATGATTTCAAATCACATTATTCAATGCATACTCTGGACAACAGAGGCAAAAATAAGATAAGAATGCAAAATCTCACTTCTTTTCAGACCCAGGAAAGTCCCCAGTAGGGCTGCCTGGAGAGCAGTGCCTGGAGCTAATCCTGAGCCTCCAGGCAGCCAGTGCCTGAGGATAGTGGAGTTGGTCAGAGCTGGAGCCATGCAAGGAAGTTTCAGTGCTCAGACTTGCATGCTTCCACATCTAACAGGCCATTCTTCAGGGGTGGCTTGTTTTCAGAGGACTCATGTTCACTTATCTCCTATGGCTCTGGGGGTTCTCTGATCATTGACAGACTGTTGTGTAAAAGCAGTGTCACCCGTACTGAGTAGAGCAGCTTCGTGGGGCTCCCATGGGGCATTTCACTGCTGAGTCCTGCTTAGACTCATCTGAAGATCTTTCCTTGTACAAAGTCTTGGACCCTTACAGATTTTTTGGTCCTAGATACTTAAGTCCAGAACTTGGTAAAAAGATGCTTTTAGTACTGCTCTCCTATTCTGTGTAACTTCCCTTGAAAACCTAAGTGAGTGTGTCAGCAAAACATCCTTGTGGATCCAGCTGTTAGGCTTTTGGGTGCCCTTAGCATAAGGCAGACAGTTTTGAGGATTAAACATTTGAATATATGTACCAACAGTGACAGCTGAGTAAAGCTATCATCTAAACTCTTTGTAGCTCCTGCCCTTTGTACTCCAGTACTCCAGTTCCTTATCTTCAGTGTTGGGGTGATGGTACCACACCAAACCTGACTGATGTTGTAGGTATTGGGAAATGCTTTAATACTGTATTGATTAAGTGAAGCATGAGACATTCAAAGCCTGTCTCCAGCATGCACAGATGGCAAGAATGTGCTCTTTGTCTGCTTGTTTCTGAATACCCCAAAATATCAGTTTCACTTCACTGCCTAAGTCTGAGACTTTCCTGAAGTTTATCAAAATAAAAACATCGATACCTAGGGAATCTTTCTTTATTGGCAATCAACTTCAAATATTTTCAAGGGAACTCACTATTTCAGTATATGCATGCAAGTTTTACAAACTGAAGCTATAAAATAACAGCAAAGTTGTCTTAAAGCTTCCAAAAACTTTCCTAGAAAATGACATCTCTGATGTGCAGGCTATACCAAGAGCCTGGAGTACATAAACATTTTCAGATGCATAAGAAGATGATATAAACAAATCTAACATTAATGAATTCTCCCAATTTTTTCATGTCAGGAAGTCAGAGACAATGAAGGGCAAATGATCCAAGTTTCAGCCACAGGAGACCACCATGGGACAGACGCTAAAGTATTTCAGGCATTTTACAGACATGGATACTTCTGTTGGAGAAAGTTAGAATATAATCTTAGCTTATATATTTGTAGTTAATCTCCTTTTGAACAGCTTTACTTATGAAAAAGTTATGAAATATACATAGTTCCAAAAGAAATTAGTTCCTAGGGGGATCCTCCATCTCCTAAAGTCTAAGGAAAATGATGTGTCTTTGCTTCAGTCATGATAAAGTTGTGTGACACACATCATATTGGATTTCAGAATGGATAGTTTGATGACCCCTTATGAAAGAACTAATGGTGATTTAAGCTTATAGAGAGTGAAGGAATAGAGGATTTGGCCATCAGTCACATACAAAATGGACCTGCCTCTCTAACCATTGCAGAGCTTGTACAGCACTGGGCTGAAGTCACAGGTAGGAAATAACGCACTCTTGCAGGATAAAGCTGTTTTTGTTCCAACATAGATTGACCACATGGGGGAGTACAGTTTTTCTGCAATGGTCCTGCTGGTCAGTTTTCCTGGTGCAGTTAAAAATTTTACATAAAGTTTGGGATTTTTTTCCCCAAAACTGTACTTTGCTGTGTGAATGATTCAATATGTGGATTAAATTTAATGCAAAGGAAAAAATCATATGCAAGGTGGTGTTCCTGGTAGTAATGTTTCTCTGGGTAAATGGGGTAATATGTTCCTGAGAAAAAAGGTTTGGAGAATTGGTATACAGCTGAGTTTCCCAATAGATATATGTAGGCTTGTTACCCACATGGAAGTCTGTCTGCCCGAGAAGATCTCACTTTGGAGCACCAAAGTGCCACTGTGGCACCACAGAAGGAACATCTCTGTGTGTTCCAGGCACATCTGACCCTCGCTACCTATCAGTCCCCTCAGAAGCAAACAGGCATTCTCCCTCTGCAGAAATCTGAGTGCTAGGTCAGTCAGGAGATTACTGATACACTGAAAACCCACCACTGCCACTTCAAAGTCTTCTTCAGGCTCTTGGAACAAAGGCTAATTGGCTTCCCCACTCTGGGATTTGCCTACAGACAAGAGAGGCAGTTTTGACTCCTCATCTCTTGGACCAGTCCAGTCACATTTGCAACTGAGAAGCATTACTCAGGCATTGCTCCTAAGCATTTCTCCTACTTCAAAAACCCTATGAGCACACATTTGAAAGTGAACTGTAAATATTAATTTTCTTTGTCCTCTAGGCACTTATGAAATGTCTAAGTTAATACTTCATGGAATGCTTTACCCTTATTTTTTCAGGCTGATTTTTTCCTACTGCAACAGAGCAATGTATATCAAAACAGGAGATAAAAGTCTCCATTGATTTATAAGGCTGGTGAGTGAAGAGCTGGGACATACAGAAAAAAGTGAAGAACTGTGAGGTAGGAATTAACAATTTTCCATCCTTTCTGATTTTTAACCAGGCTATTAGATTTTCTTGTTGAGGATACGCTTTTTTATCACATGAAAAAGAACATTTTAACACAGCAAATTTATTTTGAGGGAAACAAAACCACAATGTGGTACTGAAGCAAATGATTCTGAGCACTCTCCTTTGAACCAGACATTGCCACTGAAAATGGAACAAGATTTTTTATTTTATATATCTCTAAAATGAATATACATGCTGAGAATGAGCAAGGAAAAAGGAGAGAGACACTAGACTAGAAGTCCAGAGACAGTATCCAGAATTGGTAGAAAATTTTCAAAGCTGACAAAGAATGATTCCTCATCATAATAATCCTGTAGTGTAACCAAATAAATGTTCAGTTTTCACATTTGGAAAGCAAGTCACCTCTTTTCACAAAATATTTAACCATTTATTATTTCAGATCTCTTTCTCCATAGAAATGAAATAGTTTAAGTTGCTCATTTCAGAAAATGGAGAAGAGTGGCCAAGAAAGATAATGAGGCCTGAAGCAGACATCATCACCAAAGCCGTGTTTCTGGAGGAAACAGCAAGTTAACAGATTAGGTATAAAATCCTATATAAAGTGTTCTGGCGACTGGACCACACCCTCTGTGGTCAACTCCCAGATGAACAAAGTCACAAAGAAACCAGTCTGATCTCGCAGCTGGCCCTGTTTTGAGTTGGAGTTTAGATGACCTTTAGAGGATCCTTCCATTCTGAGCTATTTCACAATTCTATACACAATTCTCCATTTGCTAAAGCCAGACTGAATATTGTTCATCTTAATAGATAAAAATTGGATGGTATAACTGTTTTCAAACTACTGAAATTCCCATGTAGAAGCATATTCTTAGTTTCCTTTTCTGGATCCATCTTTTTCCTAAAGAATCCTCTCCAGTTCCTGCTTTTGTTGGTAGTCAAACAATGTCCAAAGACAGCTTGCACGAAGTGATAGTCCCACTCCTGTCAGTAATGGGCTAATTAATAGCAATACAACTACTCAGTCTACCTGCGGCACCTTGTCAAAGGCATAACCATGCTGCAGAGTGGAGACAGCTGTTTTTGGGAAACAGTGCTGGACTGCCTCACAGTAGGCTCATCTTTGATCTCCACAGGCAAAACAAAAAGCAAGGTTTTCTTCATTCAAACTCTAATTGAATAGAAATAGATGTGTTCAGACTGTATATTTTTCAGCAGTAAATTACACCTTGCCAGTTGTGAGGGAAGAGCCACAAATTCTCCTAAACGAGCAGAAGGAAACACAGTGTGACTACGTGCCTGGTTCTGCTCCTGCTAAAGGTGAGGGATAAAATTTAGTTCTCCACAGTGAATTTGTGCCTTAGTGAGCAAAACAGATTTCCCAGCAATTTCAGAACTCGGGAAACTCAGGTCTTCAGAAACTACAGAGAAACACAAAGGATCTGAACGTTTGCCTGCTCTTCACAAGAGGTCTGAACTTTACAATATAATTCAGTTTATGCAAACAGAAAGAACACTGGCCACAAAGCAACAGGCCTTGCTCAAACCAAAGCCAACAGAAACTCAGTGCTACAGCATCCATTGATGGCAGGAGAATCAAGCAATGCTGAAAGCAAGGAATCGCCTAAAGCAACCAAGAACTGTTCATGCTTGCTTGGAACAGTTTTCTAGAAATGTTCTTACTCTTGAAGGTATTTGGTATGTTTTCTATCACATGATTTCACTTAGCTCTAATTCTACTAAAAAGGTTTTTGCAAGACAAATGGGGCACAGTTACTTTTCAAGCGACTTACTACAGGAGTTGCAGCTTAAGAAAACATAAAAACGACCCCAATTTCCTAATCCTGTGCCATTTCATCTATTTACCAGTTCTTCAACATGGTGTCAAATTATTGCATTATTTTAGAAGGCTAATTACCTTTTATTGTTCCGGTATACATCCATTCCATACAAAGTATTTCTAAACCTAACCACTAGAGCTGAAAAGCACGGCAACAATAAATATCCATTGTGATACTGCATTTTGTTTCAGAGAACTAGTGTTAAATTCTTGCCATGAAGGTCAGTGAAGGTCAGTGAGTGAAAAACTTTTTGGAAAGCTACAGCTGCAGAGTTTCCATTCTGCTGGCTGTGCTCCAGCTGCTCCACAGTCTAAATGACTCCTGCTGTGGTCTTGACTGTCCACGTCAATGTGTCACTGAGAGGCTGAGGAGACCCAACACACCCACTAAGTATAATGACAGGTTAAAAAGGAAAATACTCTGACTGTTTGGATGTGTTCGTCTCCCTGCTGTTAACAAGGAAGTCTTTACAGTTACATTAACACCCTGCATCTCCATGTGGTTAAATTATTTTTAATGAAGCCTGTGATGTAGGTAGAAAATATGATTTTTATTATGATTTCTTCTTTTTCGACTCCAAAAAGATTTTAAAATATGACTGAAGAAATAAGAACAAAGGCTTAACTCTTGAGTCAATTGTTTTGAATACTCTTGCCTAATTACTGAAGTGAAATGTGACAATGATGTGTTGCTAGTGATCGCAACTGAGGTTTATGTTCATGTGAATGCATATATATAAACCCAAATAAAACAACTTTTAATGCTGAATAACCTGTAGGTAATGGTCTTGGATAGTCTTTGAACACAGGTGCATACCCACACAAAAAAAGAGAAGAGAATAGAAAAATTCTTTCCTTTACCTTTGGAGTTTACTGCACCAGCTGCAGTTGAAACCAATCTGGGCAGTGATACAGGGACCACAGCTGGTAAACTGGAGACAAGCTGGCATGTAGATAAACAAACATGAATTATTACATTAGTCTCATATATAGTTCACATAAAAAGCACAAAAGAAGAATACATCTTCTGATATATATATATATACATATATATATATATTTAGGAAATCAACAGGTTCACACATGTCCAAAATAAGACCCTGAACCCAGCCTATTACAATGCTTTGCACAGCTGCATGCACAAAAGTACATTTCATCTGTGGTATTCCATTTGTGTTCCATTTGTAAATGTGTTCCTACTTCCACATCTGTTCATTCAACTTCATTCCTAAATTTTGATCTTTTTGCTCAATATCAAGTATTTCCTTAAATCTCTTTCTTCCCTGGCCCCATTGTTCTTTTGTCTAACATTCAGACATAAGTAGATAATAAGACTGACAGAAAAATGTGCAAGAACTATAACTGGATTAAAAAAAAAAAGAAAAGTAGGTGTTTCTATTCTTTTTACAGTAGTACAGCTGGCATTTTAAACCCTGAGATTTCTAAATGATGTAGTTTTACCTTGGAAAAAAGAGCCAGATGAACTGCAAAATATTTGGAATCATTAGTTTGGAGATATGCCTTTGTGATGCGACACACAGTACACAGAAGAATTCATGTTTGCATTGCTTTTCTTTTCTTGAAGGAACACATTTAAAGGCAATATAATTATTCTTCTGTAAAAATGATTTGGCTCAAATTTCATTTAAAACCTACTGGGAGCTATATACCTATGAAGTAACTTGAGATACATGAGGATGTACTGGGTAATGCATCGTCCATATGGAAATCTAAGAGAGGATAAATTAATCTATTCATGAGTCCAAGTCCACAGATAAACCAAAATATTTTAAATTGTGTATGTGTTGCTGGGAGGAAGATGGAGATGCTTCTTAGGTCTGGCTCCTGCTTACATAATGTTTTACTTACTTGGAAGAGGTATCATTTCAACAGCTGAGAGATTGGTAATCTTTGACATCTGTAGCTCCACCCTGTGGTATTCATAAATTGTTCTTCTGCGGACATCTAATAGGAGAGAAGAAAAATAATACTTTACTATTTTGCAGTGTTTGCATTATGAAAAATAGTGGATGTAATGAATGCACACTGTTCCTTAGGTGCACATATGGTAACAATTTCCCTCAAGAATATATTTTTAACTTTGAATGTCACCAAATAACATGTAAAGATAGATAGGTAATTTTTCAGTTGAGAAACCCTCAGAGCTGACAGAATAGGTACTTCTCCAGGCAAAGAATTATGAAAATGCTGAGTGTGCTCTCAAGCACCTTAGTCATTGATTTAGGCAGAAATTCTAGAGTATACTGTCAGACATTTTAGGGTGTATTTCAAGTGCTTGCTTTCCTAAGACATTTCTCAGCTTAGACTTGAGAGGAATGCTTTATATGCTCACTTTGTCAGTTCTTGCCAAGATGTGCAAACAAAACTGATTTCATTGCTTAATCAAATTTCTTAGCTACAAGATGGCTCACATCTAAACATACTAGAATGTATTTTCATACTACAACATTATATTAAAGAAGACAAGTCTTCCTAAACAGCCATTATGCATAATCTTCACACAAGCTGACTACACCTGAGTTTCTCAAAGCAGAAATTCAATATAGTCAATGCACTGTTCTTAGGGGCTTTGAACTCACAAGCAACTATAACACCCAAGAACAAGATAAATGTGGAAATATCATGTTACTTCCCAGAACAATATCATATAATGTATTCTGAAAATTCCAGATTTTATGTGTACAGTTGCAATATAGACTGGTGAGCTTGTATATTTGCAAATAAAAAGTACAACCTATAACACCAATCTGACACAAAAATGACAAATTTCTGGTTTGCTAGTTTCATATTCATGTTGTTTTTGAAGGTCTGCTAAACTAACTGAAATTGAAACTAAATACAATCACTGACCCTCTGCAATCATTCCAGAGAGGAAAAATGGGTTACATACAAAGGACTAACAGATTACCCGTGCCAATGACCAGTCTGAGTCTACATGAACAGAAGAAAATGGACTTGTAGACAGTTACAAACTCAGTCTTAGGAGGTTTTCTATGCTGCCAGTGCTGTACGGATTAGGGCACACCTTGTTGCTTGAGGAAGCAGCTTTTCTGCCCTGTCTTATCTCATTAGCTCCCAGGGACAAGTAGGCAGTATCTCGCTTTCAGACAATAATATTTCTATTTAACTCCAAATCAGCACCATTGCCAACCACTTCTTGTGATTTATTTGAAGCTTCACTGTGACTTTACCCCTCCTAATAGCAGATTCCTCTTTCAGTTTGAAATGAATCTATAATGGAACTAGTTTTATGTCTTACCTACAAAGTCATTCTGACTAAAAGACAAATATGGGCAGGTGCTGAAGTTTACCCCAATAAACTCCTTAGCCATGTCCTTCAGACCCACTGGACAGAAGGAGTTTTCAAGACTAAGCTAATTGTGTTTTGGGATAGGGAAAATCTCTTGCCAGCTGCAAGGGGTTTATGCTCACAGGATGGTCATTCTCATAAAAGCCAAATCAGAATGACTGTAAAATGTCTTTGAAATGAGCTCCTGGCAATGCTGAAGGCTGTAATTTGTTTCCACAGAAATCTTTAACATTTTGTCCCAAAAAAAAAAAAAAAAAAAAAAAGCAAGTGAATACATAAATTCAAATGCTGGGTGTCGACACTTGATTTGAACTGCACCTCATCAGTACTGGTACAGACTAGTATGCCATAATCCTGTTAATGCTGAGCCTTTCCTAACAGGCTCCTTACAGGGCTTACAAGAAATAAGGAGCTTCTGGCTTTCCAAAGACCCAGTAAGAATCAGTGACTCAGGGCACAGGCACTTTTACCTCACTCACTGCATGAAATTTCTGAAAAACACTACATTTAAGAGAATTGTGTTATTAAAAAAAAAAAAAATCTAATCATGCATATTTCAGCATGACTGCTGATCCCATTAAATCCCACTGCCTGACAGACTCAAATTTGATTTCTGTCTTCAGAAAGATGACTGTGTCAACCACAGGTGGTGAGTTTGCATATGAGGCATCTATCTAATGTAAGAAACTTAAGCACAGAGATTTGTATTTGCATAGTCACATTCTAATATCTTTGTATATACTTCCAGACAGGTGGTTGGAAACGTGAGCATTTAAGTTTATCTGCCTGACCAGGCTAGAAAAACACGTAGGTTTAGATTCTTTTGAAAGTACAACTTCAATACGCCATGCTTAGATCCTCAAAATGCACTTTTCTCTCCCTGTTTTGAATTCTGAGCCGGTTCTCCTTAACAAAACCGGTTAAAAAAGCTAAACTCAACAGAAAAAACAGGAAAATGAATACTCTTCCCTCACGCTTTCCCCCTAACTTCTTCACACACTCCTGCTTCAATCCAGGACACACATTGACTTTCACTCAGGTGGAATTTGTTCTTTTTCTTATGCTGTCTATTTAGCTCTTTCACATAAAAGTACTAGTGCAGAATCACAAAGAGCTTATGAGCCCATGTATACTTCACTATACACCTTAACATGAGAAGAAGCAGTGAAATAATTTGATACAGTAACAAATAAATATTTAAGAATCATGGGCAGGTATTTTGCTATAAAGAAATGTTACATCAGGTCTAGCAGGGAAGGGAGGAACGGCAAAGGACTTTTGTATGCTTTTGAAGTACTATTCCTGGTTCTGAATTTCAGAAAACATGTATATATTCTGTTCCCAGTCATGAAAATATTTTACATTTCTATAAGTCTGAGTTTCTCAAACACACTTTTAAACTAACTTTTAATATATTTTTCAATAACAGACTATATTTTTTTATGCTTGGTTTAATTTACAGCATGGTTCAAATTGTTCTTTGATTTGTTTTCATGGCACGTACTTGTGCTATCTTTGAACAAAAGGCCAAAGGTACAGTCCCGGCAGAAAAACCTGAAGAAAACACCAGCTACTTGAGGTAAGAATGTTCCTGATTGACTGAGAGAGATAACATTGGGGTCAGAAGGCCATTTGAAAGAATCCTTTCATGGGATTAGGCAATGGATTGGTAAATTATAGATGTGCAAGATTCTGTTGTGACAAAATATTTCTATGTCGTTTTATCACAGTAGTATTAAACTAAACAATGGAATATATGTATTCTATGAAACAGAACTGCAAGAGTTGACTAAATGTACTAGATAGAGAGAGTGCTCTTGAGAGGGAGCAGTGCCAGGAGTGCACCAACGATTTCTTAACACGTCTGAAGGGTCAGTAGCTCATAACAGACCATTCTAAATATGTATCTGACAGATGCATAACCTCTCTATCTTTTCCATTACATAATCATTTTTCCTCATACACCATTCCTCAGCTAAAACCTGCAATACAGTGAAATGTGAAAATACTGGAGAAGGCATTCTGAGTTTTTAAATTATGTGTTCACACAAATAAAGAACCTTTGTCAGTGAAAGATTTCTAGGGAATTGAGATTGGCCATATATCCAGAAATAACTGCTAAACAAGGCTGTATGTATTCACACAACTGTACTTTCACTTTTAAGCCTTGTTGATGGAGAAAACACAAATGGTAAGAGGGTGCATTTGATTATGCAGAAGTCAATTTGCAGTAAACAATTTGTGAAACATATCCAGCAAGCTGCAAGCAATTTGTGGAAAATAGGAGGCATAGAGAAGGGTGGGGCACAGCTGTTGTGTTATACAGCCACTGACTTTGCCTGACAGGGACCTTGTTCAACAGCACTGGCTGAATAAACTCTGTCAGCCTGGTATGTCTGACTGCTGTCATCACAAAAGGTAAAGGAATCAGAATGTCCAATCATCTGTTCTTTAACAGCTTTATATGGCTAAACTTATCAATATTAACGAATTAATTCTTGAGGCACTGACACTGGGACCAAACACCAATGCCTGTAATCCAAACACCTACACAATTGCTGTTGGTCACTGAATATTACACACATCTAAATCTAGATAAAAATTCAGATTCTTTGATTGTATTAATTTTATCATTCTCTTAAATATTACTAAAAAAATCCTTTTAAACCTGGGAGCTGCACCTCAAAGATGTATAATCTGTGAACAAGCAAACCAGTGAAGTAGGCTCTGAAGATATCTTTTTTATGAACAATGTACTAAGAGCTATTCTGCCCCAATGCTCCGTGCCTACCACACATGATTTACTTGGAACCCCTCCATGTCCTTCCAGATTTGCCCCAATACCTGATGCCAGCTAAGGAGCTCCTAGTACAGGAGCTAGGTGTGAAAAAATTGCTTTATTCCCTAATCCCACAATGCACCAAACTGCCTCACTCTGTCTGTGAGATCTGTCTGTGGCCAGTTATGAGAATATTTTACACTTTGATCAACTTGTACCAGTCCCAGAAGTACTGTCATGCTATCAAAGATCAACAGCATGCTCCTGAATCAGACGTCTAGTGCAAGGAACCCAGCTGCCTGGATAAACCCTTTTGGGTCAGCAGACAAACACGCAGGGCTGGAGCAACTGGCTCTGTGGGATGAGTTACACTAGTGGAAAGAAGAATAAATACTGTGATTTCAGAGCCATAACTTTGGGGCCTATTTTGCACAGAGGTAAATGATAACACTGCCCGTAAGGCAGCAGGAAATCAGACTTTGCAATTTCCCAAATGGTGCTGCACCTTTATACAACAGTTATCAGAGAATAAAAGGCCAGTGGTCTTTTACCCTTCAGGAACCTTCCTGCCTAAGGTTCTTTCAGGGGTTTCACTGCTGTAAACAAAGTGGTGAGACATCTTCAGCAAACATTTACAACATGCAGAGTTGTCACTTAATTATATGCTTGAGTTACACTACATATTGAGTGACACTAATTGCACTGAAACTGGAACATTGCTAACACATGGCTCAGCTACGATTTCATTTTTGTACGTGGTGTCGTTGAATAATTTCAGTGTGATTAAATGTTGAGTTGTCAAGGCATGGATTTCCTAAAAGAGACGCATTTAATACAGTAGAGGACAAGATTATGGAGATGCATGGCTCATTGTGGAGACAAACCTACTGCCCATTATCTCTTAGTGCAAGACTGGTAATTCACTATGTGGACCCCTTAAATCTGGCACTCTCTCATTTTACTGGTGTATTCCACGGTTTTGTGGAAAACAAACGCAATATGAGAAGGTTCTGTGGTGGGTTTTTTATTGCTAAAATACAAAGTGGGTTGCTGGAAATGCTTCTTCATTTTCTTGCACAACACAAACCTAATTGAAAGACAATAGGGAAGAGCACTGAAACAAAGGAGAGAAACACAGTAACCCTGAAGAAGAGGCAAAATGGAGGGGAAGAAAGATGGCCATGAAATTAAAGAGAGATCTTTGGAGTCCGCAGAAGGAAGAGCAAAAGACACCAGAGGCAAGTGAAAGAAAGACCAAGAACAGAATAGCAAGGATGGCACAGAAATAAAAAAATGAAAGGGTACTGGATAGAGAAGGTGGACAAGGAACAAGGTCCTGAAGTAGCGAAGGTATTTAAAAAAGACTTGCTGGAGGAATACGTAAAGCTCCCAGCTTTGTCATTACCAATCGTGTTTCTAGCTGGAAGACATCCATGAAATAGTCTTAGTGGGTTTGTTACAAAAGGAAAAACAGTTAGTGTGCAAGTGTTCAGTCTGTCTGAAGAAGAAGAAATCAGGGTGGTCACTCTAATTTACAAACCAGAAGCAGAGTTCCAGAGCCTGGCTCATTTCATTTGAATTACCTGGAAAGAGCTGAAACTTTTCCTTTGAAATTAATCAAAGGGCTTAGTTTGCCATTTTGCTGTCATATAAATCTTAGAATCATCAGGTTAACCGTGGTGTCAGGCAGAAATTTACTTCCCTTAACACATTGCCATTCATTCTAAAACACAGGCATATCTGTACCTAGATATAAAATATAAAATAGTGGCTAATCTGCAATAATATAATTAAAAGTGGAAAATAAAAACATTGTACATATGCAAGAAGTAGTAGCAGATCAAGGAATTATATCAAACAAAAAACCTGCCAAAGAAAAATCCTGCCAAAAATCTCCCATCTTCATGCTCTAACTCTTAAAAGATAAGGAGAAAAAGTGTATGTGCCTGTATTCCTTTAGGGGCAGATAAAAGGGGTATTACTGCAAAGTTTTTATATGAAGAAATATATTAATAAAAATAGGCATGAAATTCTCAAGTTCCTCCATTTCAAAAAGTTCAGACCATCATCCTTTTAGTTCTTGGCTCTTCAAGAGGATACTTTTCAGCACTCATTAAAATGCATTTTTGAAATGAAATGGCTGATCAAAAAGCATGTTTTTTTCTCAGAATGAAATAGGTTTGCCTGGTTTTTGAACTCACCTTTCAGAAGTATTAAAAAAGTTATTACCAATGTCTGGGACAGTACATCTGAAAAAAATCTGATAAATAGTTAGCTCTAAATCTTCTGAAATTAATAAACTAGGTCTGTTATATGGAAATTTTAGAATATTGAGCATACAAAATGCACCAAAGATGTTCAGCATTTTTAAAAACTGAGGGGATATATTTGTTCAAATAGGCTTGTGCTGCACTTAGTGTCTCTTTCATTTTCAAATGCACAATATATATACAAAAAGAACTGACAGAGCTAAAATATGAAGCAATAGAGTTTGGGGTGGGGATTTTTCGTATTATTTGAGGGGAATGTTTTTGGCTTTTTTTTCTTTTTTAATATCTAGCCATGAACATAAAGGGAGACTGGGTTCTTTTGATGGAAAAATCTTTTCTAAAGTGGTAGGCTGGAAGTAGTAGTTATACTTCTTTTCCTCCTCTTGGGACAAACAACAATTTATATTCTTCCATTGTCTTAAGAAGATAACAAATAAAGTAAAACTACAACTCATATCACTTTTTTAGTAATTGACTAGAGCCATTGTTGATTTAACATCTCTGAAAAACAAGAATTCAAGAACATGCATATTTTAAGAGCATCTGATACTGGCTTTCTATGGACCAACATTATTTACCAGTTCTGTGAAGGTGCTATTATATTGCCTGTACACATCAATATAAACCTATTTCATTGGGAGCACAATTCAGCTTCAGGAAAATCTACTGTGAAATGATGGTTCCCTTGATTAATATTAGTTCTAGTGTAAGCTGCAGCCTAGCAAAAATAATCATGAATTACCATCATCCACAGAACTGGTAGTTAGGGGCAAATGTAATGCATTGTAAACAGCAATACATTAATAATGCTTTCAAAACTGCTGCAGCAGTGGCACGTTTTATACTCCCTACCCACATTACAGTCTCACTTCTGTTGGCAGAAGCAGAAACCGTCATGTGACAAAAAAAATTATAGATATGCTAAAACCAGAAGACTAGTAAGTAACTCCACATTCATCAAAACCAACATTATTTAGTGGCAGTAAAACAAGGTACTTGTCTGAAATATTGCTACAGAAAGAAACATTCAAACTAGAATAAAGGCTCACGTATACCATGTATTTTCCATACAAAATATGTAAATCTAATACAAGTCCTTTAGTGTTTGATTATGGAGGCCTGATGTCAGTTCTGCATCCTGTTGCATCTCTTGGATAGAATTTCTCTGTGACTATTCTCATTTGCATAAGTCAACCAACCTAATTTCCACCTGAATCCATCTTTAGAACTCTTACAAGCTGAAGATTCAGAAATTTCAGATTATTTGCTTACAAATATCACTCACATTACTGAAGTTTGTTGCCTGGTTTCATTTGTTCTTAAACACTCAAAACCAATCCATTACTGAAGTTTGTTGCCTGGTTTCATTTGTTCTTAAACACTCAAAACCAATCCATGCAACTACAGGCACATCACAACTACTTATCATACTTCAGAAACAAATTTCTTTTTAAGTGAAATCTCGGCATGCCAATGTCCTTCACACTACTCTGAGCTCACCAGTAACAAATGGTACTGAAATTTTCCATATTTCCCATGACAGGACATGTAAGACGCAGGATTCATGCTCCCTCATGTTAAAGAGTGTTTCATATGTGATGGGGAGATAGGATGAGCTGAGAGGCCAATGGCACCTGCTATTTCAGTGTCAGCCCAATCTGCAGTCTGTCTAAAAGCTGGGCTGGATCAGGTCAGTCCTTGTGAGCACCACAGGTCTGCCAGAGCTCACTTTAGGAGAATAGGCCTGGACTCAGTCCTAGGAGGCTGGTTCAAGCACAGCTCCTTCCATCTACACCCTGCTCTTAGGGTTCTATCGAAAACTGAACTTAGTAAATTTTCTTCAAATATGTAACTAAACCCAGGAGACTTGGAAAGTGAACATATTCTCTAATGGCTAAACAACTCAGACGGTTCTGTACACAGTACATTAAAGCAATGAGAAAATAACACTTGATTTCCTACTATTTGTTTTCAGTGAAGCCACACAAAGTATAACTAAAGCCAGACAAATCTAAATGTCACCTGCAATACTGCTGCCATGACTATGTGAGCTCAAGATGTTATTTAATAACTACATCTCCTCTTCTTTCCTCTCACTAAAATGTGTATATGAATTTAAAATACAGAATAAAGTATCAAGAGCTTCCAGCCTAGATATTTTTGGGTACAAAACAATTTTTCTGAACAGATTGCTTCTTCTTTACTATGGATATGAAAGCATGTTCCAGATAAAGTATCTTATGGAAAACCAAATTGTGCCAATTGAGAGTTTAATTTGACATTATTTGACTGGCCATTTAATTTTAGTTACTTAATTTATCAGCTCAAAAGAAACAATGACAAGAAAAGCCATATTGGGAATTATCAAGCAAATAAAATTACACTTGAATTAACAAGCTGAAATTAGCTAAGTGATTTGTTGTGCAGCTAATCATCCTTGATGAAATCAGCTTATACTAATTTCTCAGCCTCCAAACCATTAGTACCACTACAATTCTCCATACTGGGAATTTGCTGGATCCTGTGGACGACCACAAATGCATCTGAGAGTCCCACTTTGACTGGGTGGTTGGTTGAACTTATCTGTGTCACAGCGACAGGAATCTGGAAGACAAAACAGGAAGATATTAATGAAACATTGAACTAGAAAAAAAGACTAAAAATAAAAGCACTGCCAAAATGAACATATAACCAGTATATATTAAAAGTCCTAAATAAATATTTTATACAACATAGCACAACAAGACCAATAATTTTTTGAAGATAGAAATTACTGGTGTTAATTTCTATTTTACCTCAGTTTGCTTTGCATTGTTTTCACACGAACACTTAGAGGTAGAACAACTGTCAATTACCAATCAGAAAAGGCTAGTAATTGCCAGTAATTTATTTCCCTCAATGGAAGAAAAAGTGGGATGATGTGCTAGTAACACTCCAGGAGGAGGAGGCAATACCCCCTGTCTACTGTTGAACACAAAAACTGTGAAAGTTCAGCTTGGAATGAACATTTTAAACTTATGGCTCAGTTAACTTGCACTGAAAACTGTGAATTGTTATCTTTAAAGAGCTCTGACACAATGATATTAATATTCAATATGTCCTGGAATAGCAAGAAAGCTATTAATGTTGTGGTAAATATGGAAAATTCTAGGTACTCAACTGCCATTATCTAGAGGAAAAAATAAAAATATGTAGACCAATCCAGCTTTACATCACAGAGCTATTGACACTGGGCAACATGGTTGCATGAAAACAAATGTCAAGTTTGATCCATTCTTGGGACAAGATTGCAGCTTTGGCTGATACTTGTATAAATATAATAGAACTGAAGTTTTTAAAGATGTTTGATTTTGTGACACGTAGCATTTCTGCAATATTAATATGGTTAATTAAATTGACTGATCACAGACAGAAGCCATCACTAAAGAAGCAGCTTAGACTGACAGTGTCTTTACAGCATTCAAAAGTTCTATCCAAGACTGAGAAGGAAACATAAATTTGCTGCCTAGCAGTTCTCCAGATGGCACTAGCAGAGTCAAAAAAATGAAATTCCTGGATCAATTAGCAAGGTCAGACATTGCAAAAAATAATACATTGCAGATATAATACAGACAAAAAGAGTGCAAGGTAGAGTTTGGGGACCATGGTGTAGAAAGTAGCAGTTCTGGAAGGAATCTCAGCAATGCAGTGGATGAACAACTCCAGCAGCCAGAAGAGACATCTCAGCAAGAAAACTCAATTGATATGCAAGCAAGAAAATGTAATTGATATGATATTTGGTTACACAAACAGTGAAATATAGCCTAGATGTGGGGTGATCATTTTACTTGTACTTGAAAATTAGATCATTGCTGATATATTACACAGATTTTGAGAGGACATATTTCTTAAGATGCTGAAAAATGAAGAGAACAAAGATTAAAAGTGTCATAAAAATATTTTGTAAACTCCTCCAGTTCTCAAATGCCATTAACAGAAGTGTTAAAGTGTTCTATCCATTTGACTTCTCAATGAGTTGATGGAAAGGTGGTTAGATTGCCACTAACAAGTGCTACAACACGGAGAAACTACTCAAGGGCTAAAGAGTCTTTTATTCTAGCATAGAAAGCTGTGACCAGAAGTTGGAAACTTCTACTACCTTTGGAGTAGAATAAGCCACAGGTTTCTATGAGCAATTATGACTTTCTGCCAGTTGCTGCTTTCAGAACACAGTTGGATATCTTAGTTTTCAAAGCTGCCCTTCAGTTGACCAGAAATTCCCAGGCTGAAGACAGATGTAACTGGATCAAGTGTAAGAAACTGAGATATGAGGTGTTCATTTAGCTAATCCAGTAGCTTGCTCTGGCTTTACCTGTGTAAAACTACCAAAATTATACTGTTGGCCAGTGCTTTTCACATAGCAAAAAAATGCTGAAGCAAAAAGCTGGTTACACATCCAGTGGCTGAGGATTCAGTTCTGTCTACATGACAATTAATGGTATGATTTCTGGTACTTGAGTTAAGCATCAGTAGTTCTCCCTGTTCCCAAAATACCTTTTAGCTATGCTCTTTCCCAATTACACTGGGAACTGTTCAGTAAAAGCTAAACTGGACAACACTAACAGAAAAAGTAAGTTCTGGTGAATTAAACGTTGTAAATTTCCATTCCTTTTACTTACTTTAGTGACTGGCTTTTTAGGGGTTCTTGCATAAATGATCTGGTGTGGTACAAAAAAAGCTTGTGGCATGTTTCAAACCGACATGAAAAGCAGAACTGGCTTGGAAATACTGTTAGCAATACATCAGCTTAAATTTGGCTTATATCAGCTCAATTCTGATGCAGTTATTGGAGAATATGACAGAAGAAGGCCAAAAGCCATATTTTCAAACTCTTCAAAATGAAAGACTCACTAAGTTCAGAAATAAGTCTATAAATTTTCTCCAGCATGAAAGCTTAAACAAAATAAGGGAATTATTCATAGTCTCAGAATACTGGAAAGAAAAGCTTACATTGACTGTCAAAGAAATTGTCTTAAAGGATTTTGAGGAGGATACTCTAGCCAAGCTATTGAAAGTTAAGTTCGAAAAAGCACTGATGAGGAGGATGCAATGACTTCAGAATTAGAGAGGAAACACAGAAGATGAAGAAAGGATACAAAGTGTATTTGGAATTGGCATCAGTAGGTGTGTGACAAAATATGCAGGCAAAATTGTCATCTGAAGGCATAAATTGTGTGCTGAGGATTATACTCATTTGTATTGTGTGAACGTAAATCAAGAGAGTTTGCACTCTGGTCTTCTTGAATAAGACTCCATTCTTTTTAGTCTAGTGTCTTATCACATATTTATTGTGAATTTTTGAATTATTGAACAATTTGCATCTTTCCCTGAAAAATTATGAAAACAGCAAACTAATTTATCTTTTTGATTTGTTTTGTTTGGTTTTGTTTTGTATCTGGGAAGGAGTGATGGGTTCTTGCACTACTAATGATACAAGTGAGTTTGTTCTGGTTTGGGTTTTTTTTGGCTTTTTTTTTTTTATTTTTTTAAATAAATTTATTTTTATTACAACCTGGTTCAGACCTTGAAAGTTAATTAAAACTATGAATGACTCAGTGATATGTGGTACTAAAACAGGATGCAGTAGCCAAGTTGAACAGAAAATATAAAGAAAAACTTCAGGAGAAATTAGAAAAATTTGAAGCAGAAGTAACAATGGATTTTGCGAAAATCCCCACAGATGTCCACAGTCCTTGTGCTGAGAATTCTAGTGAGAGAAAGGAACTTGCAGAATCTTTTTTAAAATAAATAAGAATGTAGTAGGGTCCAGTTTAACAGAAGTATCAGTCAAAAGTTTGGATACATGTTCTAGAAACAGAGCTCAGAAGCTAGAGCTTGTGTAAGCTCAAAAAAAAAAAAAGAAATTAGTCATCTCTTCAAACTGAAGAGCAGCCTGTGTGAAACAATCATACAGTCAGAAATGCTTCTAGTTAAAGTAGAAGCCAATCCACAACCCAGGAACATCTTATTCTCCTGAAAAACTACAGTGTCATTATACCTGTATTTACAAAAACATGTTAATTTTTAAGGTATGCAAAACGAAATTGTGTGTACTGAGTGCCATATTACAGGCAAAATCTTTTGCATAAGATGTCAAGATAAAATAAGCTTTTACCATATGTTGGCCGATTATGAAATATTCCCTTTTGACAGAAGGCTTGTAGTAAATATGAAAATAATTTATGGAAAATTATAGCAAAACATAGGTAGCAAGCAGATAGCTGTTGTTCTGGATTTCTTACCTGAATAGCAAGATATGTCATAATAGGCTGACATGTTAAATAGTTGAGCAGAGAGATAGGAACATACAAGTGATTGCTAATGGTTGGCAAGGGTTTTGTGGCATTACCTTCAGAGAATGGCTTTTAGCTAGAATAATTCCAAACCATCTGTTAGGTCTACCACAAACAATACGATCTTTTGTCTTGTACAAGTCACCAGTTTATGAATAAACTTCTCACACTAGCACTGAGGCCATTAATGTCTAGATTTTGGATGGTATATTTCAACAGTAAGGAGAAGAGTATTTAGAATTTATGCTGAGTTCTATGTATCATTGGGATCTGTAACCTAGCAGTATTTTTCATCAGACTTCCCAAATTTTATTCTTTTCAACTGTGAGGTCATATCAGAATCTTACCCTTCAAAAAAAGAAGGAAGGGGTAAGCAGGATTTATCTACTGCCCCAGTTCAAAACTGAGTCAAAGATAAGAGCCAGAGTATGTTGCAAAATAATTAGGAACACAATAATAGTGTTTATACAGGGTTTTCATTGCCAGTTTCCTAAGTAGTAATTAATTAGTCCACTGGTTAAACGGCATGAAAATTAATCAGGAGTTTTAAATTGCATCAACTGACCACCCCAAAAATCAAAGACCATTTCCATGTTCATATTTTTGATAACAATAAAAGAGGCAAAGAAATGCCAGGCATGTATAATGCAGGCAGAATTCCCATTCAGGTTATGGGGGTTTTTGTTTGTTTGCGTTTTTTGTGGTTTTGTGTTTTTGGGGTTTTTGGTTAAAGTTTGTTTGGAGGTTTTTTGTTGTTGTTTTATTTTTATTTTTTATTTTTTTTTTTAATTTTCAGGAAACAATAGCAAGGTTTGAATTCCTGGTACTGAAAACAGAGCATTTTCCTTCATGCCTAGCAGGGCATCAATTTTATTTAAGTCATAGCACTTAATTTCCATTCAATTCTGTCTCCTTTTTAGAATGGAAATTCATTCTACTGCAAGCCTCTTTTAGAATTATTTTCCAAATTAACATATTGGGCAATTTTGAGCAAATATTTTAACTTTAATAATGGTTTCTGAATGACTACGTAAATAGAGAGTCATTACTATTTAATTGAACAAAGAAAGCCTTCGCCAACGAAATTAAGAAAAATATCCTAAACAATTAACAAGGCCTATGGTACCTTTACCTAATTTGTTCTGTATTAATCATGGACAAAAAAAGAATCCAAATATGTAATATAAAACCAAGGAACATTAGCTCTGAGCATTAATGAGAACAGACTATATAGAATAGTTATTTTGTTTAATAAGAAGTGAAACTCTTGAGAATAGAACTTCAGTGAAATTTAGAACATAAGAAATGAGTATTCAGTACTAATACATAAAAAGTATGCCTTTGCCAAAATTCTTCTTTATTCCTATGTTTTGCTGGCTAGTTTGCACTGTAATGTATTTCACACGTAGTAGAGGTACACCAGTAAAATTTTCATGCCAGCTGATATTTCCCGACATATCGACCATTTGCCAGAATACTAAGAGTTGGTATAAGCAAAGTGATATTTAAAAGGTAATGTGCATGCACTGTGAACAAAGTAAATTGCTAAAGAAATAAATATTTTACTTGCTACAGGACCTTGTTATATTTCAAATTTTTTTTACATTTTGAAATTTTGCTGTACAGGTCCTTCTCCTAACAATTAACTCTTCTGAAAGATATTCTGACATCTCCATATTTCTCTTTTCTGATGGTCCTGTTCCTTTTCTAATTTTTTTATTTTATTTTATTTTATATTTTGGATAAAAATTGGAAATTTTAGGTTACTTCCTGTTGGGAAAAACAACAGAATGGGCAGAGCAACTCCTTTGGTACTCAGCAAACCTCCACCAGGATCCTGTCTTGGTGATCAACACCAGGTTTATGAGGTAGCAAACCTGATGTGGGAGCAGGAAGGAGGCGAGAAAGGGACTCTCAAATTGTTTGAATAAATAAGAAATAAAAGGTAAAATTTACCTAAAGTGCATTACACATAAAAGTCCCTAGTTGTATCTGCTTTAAATGTATAATCAAAGTTATTTTAAAGGTAGACCCTTCCAGATAAATGTCACTAATACGGAGCCCCTGTGGGATGCTTTATGAAGATACTGACAACCTGTTTGCTGTTTTTCTTACATGGTGCTTCAGCTTGAAGACTTTCAATGACAATGCCATGAAGACCTCTCAGATTTGCTATACATCACTGTCATTTTTGATGAACTGCAATGCTAAAATAAAATGGCACCAAAAAGACAGCACAAATCTTGTGCAACTTTTAGTCGTGCTAGTGAGCACTTACACAAGTAATCTTACTGGAGTTAATGGGGCACCTGACAACATGACTCAGCAGCAAGAGAAATGGCTCCAGAAGGAAGAACTTCCTCAGAAAGTAATGGAATCAGAACTGGAAAGTAAATAAATTCCTAGCCAGACTCATAAGCAATAGGATCAAGTTTAAAATTATAAGCGATGTGTTTGTTCTTTTCAGACAACTTGTGTCTGATCAGTGATTGGCAATTTTATTTAATTTTCCTCATTTAGGTGAAAAGCTGAGGTACTCGTAATGGAGTAAAGGCTGCAAATAAGGAGTGTAGCTGTCTGGAAATCTCAGCCTCAAAATTCATTCCCCAAATAATTCTGATGGAATATACCAGTTGTAACTTTCTAAAATATTTAGAAAAACCTTTTGTCAAAGATTTGCATATCATTAGTACATTACTATTACAACTTTAAAAAGTATCCTTCCTTAGTTATGTGCAATAGATCTAAAGCAATGTTTGGTAATTCCATTCAGGACAGGAATAACTCATGACAGGGGATGAGTTCAAAGATTCAGCAGTAGAAAAAAGCACATTATTCCATTTGCAAATTCCAGTTTTCTGTCTCAAGATTAATGAAAAGAACATTAACAGCTCCACCCACAGAAGTAATGTGATTTTGGAGGAAGGTTCCAGTAGTGCAAGCAGCCTGTGCATTGTAGCTCAGAAACTGTTTATCCATGGATTTGATGTCATACTTGCATGCAGTTCTAGGAACCACTTGTGGTAAAGGAGTGGCTCATTTACTCCTGCCTTCCTAAATGAATAATGTTTTCCACTACCTGACACTCTGCATCATCGTTTGCCTTTGTGCAAAATGTACATAAGGCACTTTCAACTTAGAGCAGCAACTTCTGTCACCCATATTAGATCCATTTTGCACAGGGCTGGACAGTAACAGCAAGTGCAGCGCATCCCAGAAACAGGAATAAAAGTCTCCTGAAAATGCCACCACTATAATGTCAGAATGCATAATAGTTCTTGACAAATTTATCTTAAAACTAGTGTTCCTCCCCACCACTCTGGTTCTTGAAGGTAGGAAATTTTCTGCAGCCTTTAGAAGCTTTTGCTTTTCTTTAAAAAGGTTTCAAGAACAGGAAATAACCAAAGCTTTTAGTGCACACTCCTTTGATCAAGCACAATGGAGCTCCATTGTACTAAGCAGAGTAAAGCTTACATGAAGTCGGATTCAAAATGCAAATAAACTGCATTTTCATAGATGAAGACTTTAGCCTGTACCTAACATTCAGAAAAAAATGCCAAGCAGACGTTGCATCAGCACGTCTTTTACAAGACAAGAAAAGCCAGGTACGTGAGCATAACAGAAGTGTCTTGTTTCTACAATACTGATCCAGTAAGAACATCCTGCAGCAATCCTTTTTCCGAGCTGCAAAGACATCTGTCTTAAGTGAAGGTATGACTGCTGCTAGTAGAAAAACCCATATCCAGTCTAGCTTTCTAGTGAATGGCAGAGGAGTGTTATTATTTCTGCTTCATTAGGGCTGCATAGCTACAACACAGGCATGAAAAATGAGCCTGAAGGCTCACAAGTTTTATAGCAAAGAAAGAAAAGAGATTTCTCCAAGTCTGGACAATTGGTTGTATCACTGATTACAGTTTTTTGCAATAAGGAAGATAACAGAGACTTGCATCTTAACGGGAAAGTCACAATTTGCATGTCAAACAGATTAAAATAAAAAACAAAACAGAACAAAACCCCCAAACCAAACCAAACCAAACCAAAAAACAAACAAAAAAGAATAAATTATTTTAACCCTAGAAATTTAAGCTTGTCTACTTTCTGATTCCTATTTGCATGAATCACAGAATCATAGAATACCACACTGAAAGGGGTCCCCAAGGATCACCTTCTCCAACCTTTCTTGACAAATGCACTGAAATTCAACGAGGCTGTAGCTTCCAGAACTCTAGCAACTCTAGCAAAAAACCAACCAACCAACCAAACCCAAAAAACCTCACAAACAAACACCCAAAACCACTCAAAAAAACGATTGGAATTCTGAAACACTTGGAGAATGCACAAGAGCCCATTCAAGACATATTGGTGCTATGAAGGCAAACCAAATGGCAGCAGTCTAAGCACTTTTATCTTTCAAAACCCAAGGGAAATTTACTAAAAAACCAGGAATTTACCTAACACTCACAACCACCCCAAAAAGCCCAGTTGAAATCTAGGATCAGCACATTTATGTCATGTTGATGGTTTTTAAGTCCATTATATGAACATCACTTTTACAGTAAAATATCATTTTCATCAAAATTGTGATCTTATAAGCAGTTTAATGAAGTGATCTTATATAACTGATCTTTCAAATATCTTCCCGTCCCCAAAAATGTAGGGAAATTCCTTACATGTACAAAGTAATTTGTCCACTTAAATGACAATTCTCAGACCCAACTTACTTCTTTGTAGCCGAAAATGATACGCCCATCATTGAGAAGGGTGGCCTGAAAAGTGAAACTCCCCAGGTTGTAATTATCCTGCAGATGTACATGGTCCCACTGGACAACTAGTGCTGTGCCTGTGAACCCCAGAGTGGGGGTAGAGAGGCAAAAGGAAGAAAAAAATGTGAGAGATATATTAACTGACTGTAGGATAAGTACTTAACTGCAGTTACTTGAAGCAAGAACAGTGATTTGTCTCTTTTTAGCAACTTTCAGTTCCACGCCTTGAAACGCCAAAGATATTACAAACACAAGTCGCAACTGAAATCCTCTTCAATGTCAGTGCCACCACAGTGCCGCACAAGCACCTCAACAACTGCTAAAGCAAGAGT
The DNA here is from genome assembly GCA_013397795.1 of Orthonyx spaldingii. Classification (NCBI taxonomy): domain Eukaryota; kingdom Metazoa; phylum Chordata; class Aves; order Passeriformes; family Orthonychidae; genus Orthonyx; species Orthonyx spaldingii. Next base: position 1,847,809 of record VZTJ01011335.1, on the reverse strand, counting down.
GGTCAAGTAACTTGTTTGAAATTGCACAAGAAATCAATGACCACTAAAGCTAGGATCCAGCAGTTCAGGTATGCTGCCATTACCACTACTCTGCAGTGGTTTCTTTACACTATATACATAAATCCTGATGATTTTGAAATGTGAAGTGCTAATAGCATTTCCGGCTTAGGAGAAGTTATTACTTCAAGAATTCAGATTCTTGCATTAACTATGCATTAATTAAATAGAATTTTTTTTGCATGGTGCAAGACCTTGCTGATGTTCTGCAAATTGAAAAATATTATGTATTGGCAATAAATAAATGTAGCTTAAATCAAACTCACTAGGAGTAAATAATGAGTCTAGTATGCAGAGATTTAGCTGCAAGAGCCTTGTTAATATTCATGGGAGTTCACTGCCTGAATATCCACTTACCACACTAAAAATATACCTCAAGCAACTTGCATACCCTGTGAGCATGTTTTACAGATGTTGAGACAGTTATCACTAAAACTGGGTTTACTGAAAAAAACATTTTCATTTTTATATGACTTCTTCAAAAACTTCTCTTTTTTGCAGTAATGGGAGTTATGCGCTTTGATTCATAACTTAATTTCCTTTCTTCCTAGAATGTTTATGATGGATCAGTACATATTCAGCTCAATATATTTTTGATATATCCTTGAAAAATCTTTTGTTACAGATCTGTGCTGTAACTGTCATGAACACATCTTGACAGGGTTGTCATGAAACTATAAGCATGCAAATTTTGGGTCCACACTGCACTAAGTCAAACACATTATTGTCCCTTGTGTCTTTCTATATAGTAGATACTCATTAATTGTGCACACAGTGCATTTTTTCCTTTGTGACCATATTCATTAACTACTTTTTGAATATTTATTTGATTGTATTAAATTTTATTTTAAATATAAAGTATCTTCTAAGATTATTAGAGCAAAATTAGCAAGAATTTCTACTAGTCAGTCACTGAGTACTTCAGATCTATGTGTACCTCAGAAATCCAAGCTAAAATGGAAATCAGCTGCCACCCAAACTGTCCTCTCATGCCAGGGGCTTTTCTGTAGATTTGTGTGTACCTAAGTCAGTGAGACTTTGATGGATCCTCACACTCTGTGCTTGCCCACTACAGATGCTGCTTTATGGCAGAGCACTTACTCATAGGAACAAAGCATGGATGAGTAAGAAATTAGGTGCTGAAGATACAATCTGCTCAGTTCCTTTTTACTTGAGTTAAGATAGAAAATTCTTTGTCCTAAAGCCCATGGAGCTCAAAAGATGATGCATTACACATGAAGGGGAATCAAAAATCTCAAAGAACTGTTCAACCTTGTAACAAAAGCCATTTACTTCACTATAATATGGCCTGATACACCTGGTGTGAAGACTGGAAGTCAGGACTGAAATGAGAATTAGCAACATCTTCTCCAGCATCCTCAGATTCTGTAAGTAAAGATGACAAATCTCTGGCCATAACGTTAAATAATTTACAAAGTGAAAATTATATCTTTTCCTGTTTCAAAATTCTTCATGGAAGGAGTAGGATTTTCTCATCTAAGTATTTAACTGGATTTTTAACAAACAAATATTGCAATGACTAGATTGTAAGGAAAGGTTATGACTAGGTGTAAAAGCTATAGAATACATTTTGATAACTGATCTAAAGAATTAAAAATAATATTGGAAATATGAAATGTTTTTGAACATGCTGGCAATTTTTGCTTAAATTTACCATAAATAAACATACATAAAAAGGCAAAAGTCATAAATTATACAGGACAATTTAGAAGTCATGGATCCCATGATATTAAGTCACGATACTAAACTCTCTGTTTTAACTGTCACTGTAATTGATCATTAAAGGCCTGAGGTGAGGCACCAGATGCCTTTTAACCACATAGGCTATGTTTCTAAAATATTGATTATAACTGACTTCAAGAGAAAAACATCCACACATTGAAGGGCTTTGAAATGTCTCACAGAGTTTCAAGTACAACACTGCAGTTTGCCTTTTCCTCTTTCAATCTTTTTTACAAGGAACTGTTGAGTACTCGTGGTGTAGATGAGTGTATTGGATTCCGATTCTGGGACTCCATGAACACTCAGTCATTGACAAGTTTATTAACCTTATCCCTGCCCTGCTTCTGTGTATTCTTGCTATTGCAGTCCACAAATGCTATTTTCATTTTAGGTAGAGGGCAGATGGTATTCACTATATATATTTTGAAGTAACAGGAATTTACACTGTTATATAAGACAGAATTTTCCTTTTAAAACTGATAAAATGCATTGTGAGTTTGACTTTATGTACTTCAATATCCAGAAGATATCTGCTTGTTTAAGAAAAGACATTAATTACTTTTTAGTGTTCTAAATTAATAATTGCTTATACATGTCTAGCCACATGCTTTATACAGCCTCTAAATTAAAAAAAAAATCCTCAATGTTTCCTTCAAAAATAGTTATTTAGGAAAATAAGAAGTGCAAAGGGATACAGACACATTTATTTACCAAGGACTGCTACATACCATTATCAAAGTATCTGACTGTTGAATTTCTTGACACACTGGGGTCAAAATTTGCCATTAAGGGTGCAATATATTGAGTAGCTGTTAACATTCGATGCACAACTTCTCCAGTATATATGAAACCTACAATAAAAAAAAATTGAGACCATTTCAGTAAATTCTGAAAAGATTTAATAGAACGGCAGGTTGAGTTAGGCATTGCCAGAGCATTAAAGGGTCATCTGAGAGAAATTAATCTCACCACAAATTTTATAGTGAATTAAATAAGAACTAAAATTTCAGAAAAACATCTGTGATGGCTGCCAGAAGAACAAGATCCAAAATGAATACTGGAACAAACAGTTCAGGAAGTTTTTGTACAGAAATAAAAACAGTGGGAACTCAAGGAAGAATAACTCCAGTTAGAGGCAAAATTCAAGTATGTGGCACTATGAAAATAAGCCATTTGCCACTAGGCATATTCCATAGTGTTTTCTTCCATCCTTTCCAAAAAACTGCAGTTTGTTTTTCTTATGCAGTATGTGACCTCTTCAAAAGTTACTCTAACCCTTTTTCATATTTCTAGAGACACAGAGGAAAAGACTATTTTAGCCAAGAGGTGACAACCTTTTTTAAAAAAAAAGATGAAGAGGGGAACAGACAGGACTTTTTCAGTGTTATAAGGCAAGTGACATTTCTACTACGTTCTCGGCAGTGTCAGGTCTCACTACTCTGTCCTATTGATCCCTGAATCGACAGTACTCCTCAGATCAATAGGGTTTCGTTCATCTGAAGTGCTCATCCAAAATCTCTTACTGGTTTGGAATTGGAGTCCTTCCTTTGAAAGAATACAAGTCATCTATGGTGAATACAGTGATCCTGCAGTTTTCTTCAAGGCAAAAATTGGTGTATTTTAATGGCAAGAACCTTCTTCGATTTTAAACAATAAAAGGTCTACAAATAAACTTGCGTTGCTTAGGTTTGCCAACTCCACTTCAACTGGCTAATGGAACTAATTATTTTAAGTGCCCCAGACCAAAGCTTGACTTAAAAACTCCCACTGTCCTAGAATGAGTCTTTTTGTTACCCCTTGCCTTTAAGCTGATTTGAGGTACAGGCAAATCTTCAAAGTTGAGGTTTGCACATTACCTCTCCTTCTAAAGTGTTTACCAGATGGTGGCTTATGATGTTTTTGCTTTTTCTACTTCTATTGATACAGTGAAGTATATTCCAGCAGCAAACATCTCAACAATAAGAATAATATTAGAGTTGAAAATTTTCTAACATGAAAAATGTTATTAGAAAGACATATCAAAGAAATATAATTCCTTACTGGCAAATTAGTATTAATCTCAACAGTATGTATGCTGGTTTGTTTCCTTTTCTGTCTTCAATCATATTGAGAGTCTCTCTTCCTCTACAACATCTTTCCCTGCCAAGTCCAAGAGTTCCTTTCTTCTTACATTTACTATCAAGGCAATACAACATGTGATGAAGGAGCCTATAAATCTAACTCTAAAACAAGATTGTGAAATAACAGAACCAAGCAGAAACCTGATCAAAACTGCTGTTAATGTATAGTATTAAAAACTATTAGTGCGCAAGCTTGCTGTCTTAACAATATCTCCATCCTAACCACTGTGAGATGACAGGGTTCATTAACAGACTTGTTTGATATGATATAGGAAATCTCTGAGTGAATGAAAAAATAAGTTTCTGGAGTGCTTTAGGCATCCTTCTACTCCTGTACTCCGCTGAAATACGTAGTTAAATGCTTGACAACTGCTCATGGAACTAGTTCTAAAAGTCATAAGAGTCTATAAACAAACAGATAAACAAACAAGGAGGTTTCTGGAGTAATTCTCCTGCATGGCTGCTTATTGTTAACATCACATTCTGTGAAGTCACCTCATGTGGCGGAGATAGGAGACCTAAGAAAAAGTCAAGTGTGGGGAAAATACAACAAAATACTCAATTGCAAAGATGTGGCATCTGACAAAGGGGTGAGCTAGGAACTGAGCTGTTTTTCCTTCATTTAAAACATATTTATGTATTCAAAAGATACAGCATTTTAATATCTGGGCATTTCCTATCTACAAAATTAATTCTTAGGATTAAACTAAAACTTTTTTTTTGTAGGGGGCAGAGGGGGAGATTGAGGGGCAGAATTCTTCAATTGAATATCTAAATACCACTTATATCTTCTGGTAATTGATAGGGAGAGAGAAACAACAGCTTAAAAAAAGAACCTGCCCACACATATTTACAATTAATGTATAAATCTGAGCTCTCAGAATATACAAGTCTGGCCAATTTTACTGTCTTACTTATTTTAGGATAGCCAACTACCTTGTCAAAGTATAGTCCCTGAAATGCATTTTCACTATTTCCTGCTTATTATTGTTTGCTTCTAAAATGTCATTCCCTCGATAAATAATCCCTTAGGCTTATTTAGACATTTTTAATACATATTATTTCACAGAAGTATATTTTGTATTATGTACTGCTTATTATCCCTGTGGACATGTGCACACATATTTTAACACAATTGTGGGTAGGTCTATAACCTTGAAAACATCCCTCAAAAATATTTTGAAGACAATACAAACAAAACCTTTGAGTCCATATTCATATATTGTAATTAGTCTTAACAGTTCACTACTTATTCACCCCTTGCACAATGATCCTACACTTACACAATCTCCCTTTCATGCTTTCGTCTCATCTACAGTATAAATGTCACCATTATAACTAATAATGAGGCAGATACCATAGGAAAAGAAAGGACTTAATTGTGCTGGAACACATAACTAAGGAAATCAGCCCAAGTAATTAGTAACCACAAAGCGTATTTCGAAGTGTTTGCCGGATGCAGCTCTACTATAGACAGAAATGGAAAGCAGGAGGTGGATGATAGCTGGGAAGCAGGCAGGCCTTGCATGAAGATCATTCTAATGAGAACTCCAGTCATGCATTGGAACAACTTGAAAAGAAACACAAAGTCATTTCAAATCATCCCAGAGATTCAAAAGATGAAGCCACTGTTGGCCATGCGTTTTATCACTGCAACTATGACTTAAAAAGAGAAGCAAATGTCAAATTAACTTATTCTGGAATGAAATTCTGCAGAAAATTGGCTTATGTTATCAGTGACCTAATTTTCTGACAATGCTAAATGCTCATGGTTGATTCATTTAGTCCAGGAAGAATTTTTCAGACCTGTAATTTCCTGAACCACTTAATCTCTCCTTTGTGGGAGGCATTGGTAGAGCTCTTTTCCAAAACTCTCCACAAGTACTATACCTAGAAGCACAATATGCTCCTAAATACTGGAATGAAGACAAATAGGGAAGAGTGCTCTGCATTTTGTAAGTTTAATATGTACATATAAATTCAAGTAAAACTAAGGCTGAACTAATACTAAAACCACTTGTAAATCAAGAAGAGTATACTTGTAGTTCTCACAGTGTACAAATTTACACTCACACAAACAGGGAAAAAATATATAACCACTTAAACGTGAATGCACAGTCCCACTTGATGTAGGACCTTGACTTGATTTAAAAATGCATTTTATGTGTAAATTTACCTATTCCAAAATATGCTTCTTATCTGTTGCATGCTAACATAAATTTACAAGGATAATTTGATGTACAAGGTTACAAAACTCAGCATATGAGACTTCTGTGATTTCCTTTTTTATATTCTTAGTTGTACACAAACTCAGTATCACAAAGTTTTTTGACAATGTTTGCCAACAGAATAACAAAATATAGTTTCAAGGCAGCACAACCAACGAGTCCTTTGAAGTTGCTATTGTGTGTCTAAAGAGATTGTAGGATATGGGATATGCAGACAAACACAACAAAAAAGGAAAGATCTAGGTTGATAACCATCTTCTAAACTAGTTGATAACTAACTTCTAAGATAAACCCTTGTCTCTCTCTGTGATGGGTTAACTTTTGCCATCTGCCTCATGCCCACCCAGCAGCTCTCTTACAGCCCTTCCTCAACAGGATAAAGGGACTAAATAAAATGAAAAAAATGTGTGTGTCCAGACATAAACAGGGAGAACACTTGCCAATTACTGTCATGGGCAAGAAAGAATTGACTTGGGGACAGTTAATTTAATTTGCTGCCAGATAAAATAGGTTTGCATAGTGGGAAAGACAGATTAAAACACCTTCCCTCCCCCCCTCCCTTTTTCCCAGGCTTAGTTAGTGTCATTTCTTCATTCCTGACTCTTCTACCTCCTTCTCCCTCCCCACTGAGCAGTGCAGGAGGATGGAGAATGTGACTTGTGGTCAGTTCATAACACTTCATCTGTGTCACTCCTTTTACCTCTCATTTTTTTCCTATTCCACTGGAGATCTTTTCCATGGGCTGCAGTCCTTCAGGATAAACCTGCTCTGGTGTGAGTCCTCCACAGCCCATGATTCCTCCAGGACATTTCCAGCTCTCCAGTGTGGGGCCCTCCACAGGCTGCTGTGTGGATATCTGCTTCAGTGTGGCTCTTCTATGGTCTGCAAAGAAATACCTGCTCCAGCCTGGTCTCCTCCACAGATGCTTTTGGTACCTGGACAACCTCCTCCCTCTTCTTTTCTCTCCCTGGTGTTCACAGTGTTTTTTCTCATGCTTTTGGCCTCACTCCTGAGACTGAGGTGCAGCATTTTTTACCCTTTATTAAATAAGCTCCCCTAAAGGTGCTACCAGGGCAGTTCACAGGCTCAGCTGTCCCTGCAGTGGATCTGTCTCTGTCTGGTAAGACCCAGCCCCTCACCTCCTTCTACAGAAGCAGTCACCCCACTACCTAAACATTACCACAACCCCTAATACAACCTAAAACTTAACATAATATTTTGATTGCTGTATATATTACTTGTGTCATATTTTATTTTGCATATCAACTATTTTACCTAATATACAAAAATAGCATTATTTACCTGAATTACTGGAATTTCTTGTATCTTGTTAAGAGTTTTAAAATGTTATTTATTCTTGTTAAGCGATTTTATAGTAGAAGATAGGTAGAAACAGCTGAAACAGCACTTAATGTGACCTCTTCAAAAGTTACCCTCAGTAATTGTTAGCTCTTGTCCAGGTCAGTTTACTCACACTCTTATCATCTTCTACAATTTGTTGTGTTCTACTAACCTTTTGTCTCCTAAAAAGGAAAAAATGTTCTGGCAAAAAGAAATGAGAGAGAAAAAGAACCATTGTGTCTGCTGGTGCTAAATAACAGCAGTAAAATAAGTTGATGTGAAATTATTCCTTCAAATAGCCACGCAATTGCTTTCATAAAGAGCACATAAAATTTATAATTGATTGATCCAGAGTTGCAAGTTGTCTCTTTGGTTGAAAGTCCAAGGGGATGCAGGATTTTTTTCTAATTGTTTTGATTAATGCTGCTGAGAATTTTGACTTGCATTTTATTTTCAGGATATTATCTTGTTTTACATCTCACTGCTTTGGACATACCACATTTTTATCTTGCATTCTTTTTCTTCTCTTCAGCAGTAACAGTAAAAACCTGATAAATCTATTCTTGTTCCTGCAAATAAACTACACAAGAGACATTTACATCCAATGGAAAGGTGGCAAGATACGGGGAAATAAAACATCAGGAATAGTGTTGCTCATGTATTTATTTGGTGAAGCTGAAAAGTATTGCATAGGCATATAAAGCATAGCCCACAAAACTTTGCACTGTATCTTTTTCAACTATGCTGAAGTGTGCTTTTCCTGATATTTCTCCACCAACTATTTCTTTATGAAGCAAATTCAAGAATATGTTATGCTATTAAGCCCCTAAAATACATTGGAAAGCTGAATTCTAGAAACAGATAATGCAATTTACTTTCACGCCTTGTCCTATATAGGCATATTAATTTTTCTTTGATATTTCAGTGAAGTAAGCTTTAAGTAATGTCATTTATCCCCAGATGGCTAATTTATTGTTATGTCTGTAGAAGACTCTTATCATCACTGTAATTGCATGAAGATTACAGTGTAATTAAACAAAAGGATAACAGCAACTCCAGATCCCTCAGACAATCCATGAAAGTTAAATACCTTAATGAGCTTTCAAGATCAGTGTAAAATGAAACAATCTCTCATGCTATTTTATGATTTTTTTGAAGCCTTCTGGGAAAAATGAATTAGAGAGAGATTATACATATTTTTTTTGCTTTGCTTTTGCTTGACTAGATTGAATGTCTAACCCATTTCTTCTTTTGGCCTGAAAAGTGGGCTATCTGAAAGCTAAACCCCAGAAGGCATGAGCATAAGAGTGTTTCTTAATTGTGTAACCTTACAAGGTCTTCTTGTGAGTCGGTGCATAAGGGTAAAAAGAAAAGCTACCCACAAGTCTCATACTCTTCTCTGTACTTCTATGTTATCTTATGTAGATATTTAAAGGCCAGAAAATTAGTTTTTCACCATTATTTTTCCTGCTGCTTTGTCAATACTTAAAAGAAGCATTATCTGGAAAATTTGAGAACGTGCAATGTATGACATTGAGTAAATGTCAGTAAGTTTTCCAACTTGCTGTAGTTTCCCTGATATTCACACTCTTTGTGAAAAGTATGTGATCCAGTGGAATATAATTCATTTTGATTAATATCCTATTCACCTCAGTGAAGAAATTTAGGGGATAATGTATCATGAAACTCTTCCAGTAGATGTTTTCCTTCTGACACGCCCCAAGAAATGCCCTGTCAGGATACTGTTAGATACCACTAGGTAGAACATGGGAGCAAGAGGACTTTTAAGTAAGGACAATGACAGACTGCAAAGAACTTGCAAATATAATTGTAACTGAAGTATCTGTTCACATACTTTAATGGCTCTAAATTGTAATGCTCTCAACTCCAGGAGAAAGAAACCCAAATGTTATTTAGTCTAATGACTTGCATCTGTTCCTCTCTGATCATTTTCATACTTCCTAAGAGAAAATTCTTGGACAGAGGCATGAAATACACTGTCTACTTGGTGAGACACCACCATGTGATAGCTCCCAAGCTCCTCTCAGCTTCAGCCAAACAAAGACCAACACAGTTCCTAGACAGGCTGGAACCAGAGAAAAGAGGTTGATGGATTCATCTCACTTGGGACGAATATCTCAGCAGTTGTGTCATTGTAGTAACTTTGGCGCTACTGAATCCTTGGAAGAGGCTTGAACAGAGCTGTTAGAGGGAAATCTAATTTTGCAGTCTATTTCTGGTATTTTGCAGTCTATTTCTCATATTTACTGCTTGGTAAAACATTTTCATGCCTGAACAGCTCTTGTCATCAATAAAAAAGTGTGGATGGTACTGGGTGATTTTTGGATGGTCTTTTAATATTTGTAGACATTTAATATAATGGGGTTTCTGTTTGAATAAAATTGTTGAAATATCAATAGAGATGGTTTTTCTTTTGCTGCTGTCTCTCTCCTCCTACATTGCCACAGAGTCTAATAAAAATAACTGTCATAAGCTTTTCTGCTAGGTCTGCTTATTCTCCTCTTTCTTCCATCTTACTTTTAAAATTCTTACCTGATAAATCACAGGAAATTTGAATCATATGATACACAGGAATTTCAAAAAAAATGAAAGACTTTCAGGTTATGGTGAAATCATTATGCTCCAATGTTTTAAAAAATTTGGTAAGGAAAAGAATAATAAGAGTTTAGAAAAACGCTGAATGCCATCAAACTGGGTTGTCATTCATTCTATAGAAGTTTGAAACAACAAGGTTGCAGAAGATAAAAATAAAATTTTTCAAATTTTAAAATGCCTGCTTAAAATGTATATATAACAGAAAGACAGTTTGGTTAATGTCTGGGTTTCTACTGCAACAAATCAATGTTATTTGAAATATAACTTTGTGGGTTTTATGTAGAGATTAATTCTACACCCATTGTATAATGCTACTGCATTGCTTCTATTAATCCTTCATAAACTACTTAAGCTAATCCTATGTATATAATATTCACATTCATCTAAAACAACAGCACACAGCATGTCAGAGAAGACTGCACAGGCTAACATGCAACATTAGAGAAGTTTGAGACACCCTTAAATTACATTTCACATATATACATAAAAAAATAACACTGAAATAGCATATAATGAAGATGGCCTTTATTCCATCAAGAATTTTTCAGAAGGGAATTTAGCTCTGTATTCCTCTACTGTCAGCATCCTGCCACAACTACGTGCTATCTGATGCCTTTTTCTCCCACCATATTTATTTGTGTTGGCCACAGAGTTCAGAGAGGTGAGGCAGTGTGGGTTTGCCTCAAGCAGAACTATTCAGCAGTGAATGTACTGTTTAAAACAGTGAGATAGAAGCTGCTAAATGTCCATATGAAACTTGGGCTTCAGGGGAAGCAAGCTATGTTTGTGTGTTCCAAAAGAGGTTCTTGTTCATATCTGTTGCTCAGTTAAAGGTTGTGTGAATATAAGCTTACTATCCTCTGCATCCCTCCCAAGAGGACTCTAATGCAGGCACTGTAAGGGAAAAGCAGCTAGTTCTGTCACTTTAGCGTGATGTCCAGGACTGGATACACCACTCATCAAATGTCACCACCAATTTATTTCTCATCCTAGTAAAATTAATGGCAGACAACGTTTTGAATGAGGAACTTCTATCCTGGGCCAAACGTAAATAAGCCCCAAACCAAACTTTTTTGATTCAGGTAAGTTTGCTGGTCTATCTCGGTGCCGCGGACAAATGTTGTGTAGGCAGTGAAGGTGGCAGTCTGGCGTGGTGAGGGACAGCAAGCAGGGACAACAATACACAACCAGATTTGTGAAACACACTGTATCCTGAAGCTGAGAAAATTTTGGTCTTCTCCATTCTTTGTCTCCTTTATCCACTTGCTACCTCACAATCATTTTGGGCTACGCTCTTCAGTTGTGGAGCTAATCTATGAAAACACCTGGCTTAGAGCAATATGAGCAGAACTAAACAGAGAAAAGGCAAAAATCTAAGTGGGGAGAAACCAGAATATATTAGTCTCAGTATTTAGAATTTGAGATTTAAATCACATTAGCTTTGGTATCATCAGTAATTCCCTTGTGTTTCCTCTCTTTTGCTACATTAGTTTACATTGAAGCACATTACATTACATGAAAGCACTGTATTGATCTGTAATTTAAAGCACACAAAAAACCTTCTGCAAACAGGTAGGAAATGGACCAATTTCCCTTCCATAAAGAGATATATTTCCTGTATTAAATGTTCCTTTATGATCTTTCAATTTTTGTAAAATTTCAGTATTAAGACCTTCATGGCCTTTACCTTCATGGTCATATACAACCTTGTAATACCTGATGGAATTGGGAAGACTAAAATGTTTTTCTCAGTGCAGTTAATACAGGAAGATATTCACCCACATCCAAAGAGATGAAGCTTTCTCTCTAAGCAAGTAACTTAACAAAAGTCCCATAACGATGTCAGGAAATCTGCACTGTCAAACTGGGTAATTACACTCTTTTTTCAAATTAATTATTTTAATTAAAGAAAAAGCTTTCCCTTATCTTCCTATTAGAACAGGACCTGTGCTGTATCACAGTTCCAAGTCCAAGGCTTTAATAATCTGACCAAAAAGAATAAATGACAAAAAAAATTTCAATATTACTTTGAACTAAATGATCACAAGTTTCTGTCATGAGAAGTATACTAGTTTCAACTTTGAACAAAAAGACTGAAGTAAAAGTAACATCTTTATGGTCTCTATTTTAAAATAGTGTTTTTGTGTCTGAATAAGCACTCACAAGGGAAAAGTGAAATGATTTCTTTTATGGACATGAAAAATTAAGGAAAAATCTCTAGTACTATTTCAAGACATTTTTAAAATGTGGGTGACCCTTTGTCGTGGGTTTACCCAGGAAGGGTCAGTCGTGCAAGTGACCTATGGTGCAGGAAGCAGTGCACCTTGCTTCCTGGGAAACATAGCCAGTGACCAGCTGGTTTTGAGTATTGATGGGTATATAATCCAATTAAAAGTTGTTCCGCCTCCAGGGAAAGAAACATATTTAAGAGAGATACACCTGAGAAAAAACTCTTTTTTTTTCCTGTTCTGTTGCTGCCAGAGAAGCAAGCCCTGTGCTTCTCTCTCTGGTAAGAGTGGGCCTTTGCTTCCCCCCCCCGAGTGGGGGGGGGG
>VZTJ01011335.1:1820786-1834382 GCA_013397795.1 Orthonyx spaldingii | reverse complement strand
AACACCCCATGAACTGTCATAACCCACCGTAGTAGCAGTGGGAAAGCTACTGGTGTGGGAGGGACGTTCCACAACAAGCAGAGATCTTTTTCTCCTGGGCGGCTGCTAGTTGTGAGGCTGAAAACCATAAGAACTGTATTTCTGGTGGAAAAGTCAATGTGGTAAAGCAGAAGAAAACTCCTCTCCCTAAATGAACTGAAGAAAGACTAATTTAGAAGTGGTAAACTGACTGAAAGTCAAAGTGTTGTTTTTTTGTATTGTCATTGAAAAAATGGAGAGGTGGGAAGAGCAAAAGTGTTCTGACGGTTTAGTTCTGGTTCTTAATTTTTTTTCCTTCCTTTTAGGTCTGTTAATAAACTTTCTTTATATTCTTTAAAATTTGAGCCTGCTTTACCTACTCCCAATCCTTATCTCACAGCAAAATCGAATAAAATCTGGTAAGTGTGCTGGCATTTAGCCAGAAACTCTAGTGAACGAACTCAAACCACTACACCCTTTAAGGAAAATGAGGGGTGAGCCTGTTTTGGAGTTGTGCATGCAGAGGTGTAGGAGCACAAGGGAATTGATCTTTCCATTTGAAGGCCTCAGACCTGTGATAACCCATCTTTTCCATATAGTCAGAGTGAGGAAACAGGCCATGGCTAGGCCGTGGGTGGCATGTAGCTGTGCTGTTCAGAGTTCAGCTTGTCATAGCCCTAAAAAGCCATCAGTAGGAAGCTGATTTGTATGCAATCTCTGCAAAGCCCTTTAGTAAATATAGTTCTGCCTAGTCCCATGGCTGGTTTTTTAACACATTTTTAACAGCTTGAAGTGTAGTCATCAGTGGAATGCTGCACACGCTGTGATGGGTTGCCCGGGCACTTTATTGTACAACAGTGCCAGCCTTGCCAGGCGGGTAGTTTATAGCACAGGGAGCATGTACCTACAGAAATGTCAAACTGGGTTTATGTTTCTGTGCCTCAGTAAAAATACATATGAAAATACATGGTTCATGTCTTTTAGATATTTGCAAAAGACTGGAAGTGTCACCTTTCATAAATTCAGTATGCATTGGTACATGACTGATAGAAACTCTGAATGACTGAGACTGAAAACGTTTTGTGTAAGTTTTTTGACCATCACATGATGAGTTAAAATATGATTATTGGAGGAAGAGGCATAAGAACTAAACAGAAAAGGTCTTTAGACTAAACTAGACTAAAAATTAATTTCTAAAGAACTGAGGACTTAAGTTACAATGTTGTTCTACATTATAGAAGACATATGATACAATGCACACTTCACTCTGATGATAAATGTTGGTCATTTAATCATATGGTAAGTTACAAGCAGCAATAGGATATCTGTGGTAAATGCCGTGTAATAGCAGGGTACATAAACAGTGATCCCTGCCTTCCAAGCCAAAGTGCAGGTTACAACATAATTATGTTTAGAGTTAGTAAAAGTAATCATCAGATGTGGCTGGATCGTATTTGCCAAGAAAAAGCCATTTACGGTCTATCCAAAGAAAACATGTTCATTCCTTTCAACATTAGGAGCTGGTGAAGCATAACTGTAGCGCCATGACTCATCACCCACCCAAAAGATAAAAGTTATATCAGAAAAGCTAAAAGACTAGTCTTAATGTAGAAAGCCCGAGACAGACATTAGCTGTAATGAGGATAAGGTGTTTCATCATGCTTTGGTAGAAAATGTCTGTCTGTGGCCTAAGATAAATTAGGCTGCTCTTTACATCAGATGACAGCTATAGAAGAGTGGTGACAGTTTTTTCCATGAGTGTTTTAACCACTTCCTTTTGAATGAATAACAAAATGAAGAGTATGGATTAAACCACCAACAGGCAAAAAGAAAATCTTGCCTCCCATGAAATCCCAGAAAACAAAATATATTCATGTTCACATTCTATTGTTTTTTTAAGAAATAAAGTTCCTGAAAGATTAAATTCAGGAAGTATGCACAGGCAGGTGCAGAAACAAAACTGCTTTCAGCTACCACCTGCACTCATAGCTGTTTTCATTGTTGCAGGTCATGAATGGCAGCAGAGGGAAAATGGAGAACCTATGAATTTTTTTTAGTTCATTCAGTTTGAACAAAATAATGCAGGTTCTATTTATTTCCCTTGAGAGAGTATTGACATACGGCTTATCATCCTGTTTGCTGTCATGCCTCCATTAGGGAACTGATTATGACTTTTACCCTTGTACAAACTTTATACCCCAGAAGCTGCTACTTGCACAAGTTGCCATCAGTATGGCAACTCACATTCCATTTTTGAGAAACATAATTACTTGTTTAGAGTACATGACCTCATTAGATTCTTAATAGAGCAAAAGAATTTGATGAGCTTTGTCAAAAAATTAAGAAAAAGGCAGCAAGAAAAGATTTCAAATGTCCACGCTGAGTATACACTTTGAAGCACTAAGACAGCAAAGAAAATTTTCAAAGGTTAACATCAGTACTATTTATGTTTTGACAATCTGCTCACAAAACTGTGGGTCTGTCCTCTCTGATTTGGGGATTCAGTTGCAATGGCCAGTCCTCAGTGATGATTACAATGTTTTAAAGTTTGACATGAACAGGAAAACACATAAAAATAATCATAATTTGTTCTGACCAGAAATATGTTTTGTAAATGTAAGCAAGGAAATCCAGCTTTTTACCCTCTATTATTAATTGTATTATGAGTATATGAAGGGAAAGTCATTGCTAGCAGTAACCAAGATTTTATTACTGAGTCCAAGTAAAGGCCCCCTGAAGGTTTGGTTCATCTGGAAATGTAAAGAAGGGAGAGCTAGTACAAAGGGTAGTGCAATCCTTTTAATCACAGAAATATTATATGAGACATTTCAGAAAAACAGGATCCTAGTAATGGGTCAGACCCAGCTTCATCTGTACACTGCTGACATAGGTCAATCACTACAACAGTGAGTAGTGAAGATTTAGTGGTTCCTGACACTGTTAGAGCACAGCTTCCTGAGCTCAGTGACTGCTGGTGAGGAAGGCAAGACCACAAATGACCAAGAGCAGCAGAGTGACTTTGTTGATATTAATAGACCTGCTATCATGTGCATCCTGACTTTGTATGGTATCAGACAGAATGGAGTTTTGAAAAATAGGATGTCATTCCTACATCAAGCAAAGTGACAGAAGGAAAACTTTGAGTGTGATATACACTGGCACACAATGTGATAGAATAATATGTTTTATTGACAGAGAAAATAATGGTTGGGACGTGTCTGATCAACACGACTGAGACATTGAGAAAGCCATCAAATCAAACCCACTATGATCATCCCCGTGTCTATTACTCAGCGATAATACTGGACTAGAGAGCTGAGGGATATCCTCTCCTGAACTGTACTGGTGCTTGTTGTCTCTTTTGCAATTGATTTCCAATTGGTCACGTCAGCTCTTTTCTTCTGTAACCTAAAGCACTGCATAAGATGCAAGTTCAAAAGAACATATTTCTGTCCCTAATTTCTCTATTCACTACCCCTCCTCCTCTATTTGGAGATGAACCTTAATAGCTTCTTACTCAGTCATACAGAACAGACAACATCTCAAAAACATCACTGCTGAGGATTTCTGCCAATGTGACTGATGTGACTTATATTGATTCTATCTCTGTGTGCTCAACCAAATAACGTAAGATGTTAACTCAGACCAGCAAAGCTCTTAACACAAGAAAATTTGGTACAGGTCTACCATAGGATGAATGTAATTATGTACAGAGCCATGTTGTCACCACTGCTTTTCCTTCTGCAGCAGCCCAAGGTAAAAATGGAAACAGGACTGCTCTGGAGTGCCCAAACCCAAGTAGCACTCACCAGAGAACCATCTCTAGTTGCTTTCTCTGAAGCTCTTTGCTAAAATGATTGTTGGTATCAGAAGGGAGAACTTTCTGCTTCCTACCTTTTTGTGGAAACTGCCTTGAAATCCCCATCACAGAACAGGACTGCCATCCCTTTCTGTACAGTACAGATGGCTGGCACCAAAATAAAAGCCCAGTATGTGTTTATAGCCTTGAAAGCGGTTGCAC
Source organism: Orthonyx spaldingii (assembly GCA_013397795.1). Lineage (NCBI taxonomy): Eukaryota > Metazoa > Chordata > Aves > Passeriformes > Orthonychidae > Orthonyx > Orthonyx spaldingii. The sequence continues at coordinate 1,830,343 of VZTJ01011335.1, read as the reverse complement.
CAATCTGTCACTGATGATCTTCATGCCAGTCTTTTTGCCTCCAAGACTAGACTCACACTTTCCCATTGAAATTCAACTTGTCAGTTCTTTATTTTTAATAAACCCATCAAGGTGACATAAACTCACATCTTCATCCAATATCTCATCCAAGTGGTCCCCAACCACTTTACCTGCTTTCACATACCTCCTACCAAGGAACAGAAAACTAAGCCAGCAATAATACCAAAAGAAATTCTTCATCCCCCCATTTCACTGAACTGCAGTATAAGTACTTCTGCTATCCAGGATAGACAGCAGGCAGGGTCAGCAGGGAGGGAAACTGATTTTTCCCTTGGCTGTGAAGGCTTATGTCAATTCAAAATCTTCATGAATTCCCAGCCTTACACAACTTGGTATGATCAATGTCACTTGGAAAATCCCTTGAGCTTTCAATTTCCACTTAAGACTCTTATTGAGCTAACCCAGTCCCTCTCAACCTTTTAAAATTTTTGGCCTAAACTACATCTAACTTTTTTTTTTTTTTACTTCTGCAAGTGTAAAGCAAGAGCAAATCTGATAGTTAGATTTCACTTCTTTTTCATCAGTTCTAGGAAGATGACCTAATTACCTCTTCCTGAACTGAAGCCTACATGTCTAAGACAGCTGAAAAACTTTTTCAACAATGACTGAAAAATGCTTCTGAAAACAGCAGAGACATAGGTTTTCTTCTCATTTGCAAGTACACAGATTCAGTGATGAGGCATGAGAAGGAAATCATATTGTATGAATATTCTGAACTTGAATGTCTAACATTCAAGGTCATTCAAGACCAATGTGTTCAACATTCATGTTCAGCTTCAAAACAAGCCAGTAAAAAAACGGGTAAAATATTATTATAACAAGACACTTAAAACCACTCAATGAGAAACACTTCTCTATGGCAGAAAACATTGGTTCTTAAGAAACCATAACCCCACATGCTCTCTCAGCTTTTGAAAACTCCTTAAGCCTTACCAGGTTGAAAACAATGGCTTATACATTTCATTTAAATGAATTCCAAGTCAATTCTCAATAGAAAAAAAAGCAGGCATGTCTCTAACTTTTATCACTTAACATAAACTATAGAAAGAGTAGAAGGACCAAGTGCCATTAAAAATACTTATTGAAATAAAACTGATGAACTCACAAGATGGAATCACAAAGAGAGAACTCAACTATTCAATTTATGTTAAATATAAAAAACTAAATTTTAATGTAGATTTTAAAATACTCAGGAAAATAATTTTTCATAAAATACATGCACATTATTTACAGTAAAAGCCATACAAAATCCATTCATTTTATGACAGTATGTAATGCTTCAGTTATTCCACAAAAGCTAGAAACACAAACAAATGAAAAGCCCTAAAGGGCTGAATATTCTACCAGTTGCAGAGATGGCTTTTTGCATTTAGCAAATTATAACAGTATTTAAGGGCCTGTATCTGCAAAGGCTGGAAGGACCATCAGTACCTGTTGAATTAGGTCAATATTTAGGGTGCTCACAGTGGACAAAAAGGCTAGCAGTTTTCACATGAAATCTTGTTTTCCACTTGCTCATTTTTTCTAACAAAGGGAATGCCTATCTCTATCTCCTACCAATATTATCATAGCACTGGAGAAGAATCTCAGCTACAATTCAGCCATACATGGAATCCAAGTTCAAACTTCTACACACTTAATTTACTGCCGTAAAAGATTGTGTAGATAGCTGGGAACACCAAGTCAAGACGGATCTTCAGCCCTAATGAGACATTCACACATGGTTGTCTTGGCAGTCAAATATATCTTGCAGCACAAGTGGCTGAATGCCATGGACAGTGTTTCCCATTTTGCTGAACAGACTCATAGAAAAACAGAATCCAGCCATGCCTAGGGACCTTTCTGCCTCAAGCTGCTTCCAGACCTTCTATCCAACCTCAAGAAAAAATTGTATTTACACCTCTGGCAGACAGAAATCATACATTCATTTAAGCACAAGAGAGGAAATCATTGCATGCTTGGCACTGGCTGCTCTCTCAGCATATTTCCAGATTGCAGAGGGGGAAGGGGCCTGCTCTGAGGAGGGAATCCTATTGCAGAGGCTAATAGACTTTCATCCAAGAAGACTAAGTTAGGTGCTCTGAATTACCTTTCTCATTTCATTGAATACATAAGTAAATATAGGCCTTAATAGAAAGTGAGTTCCATCTCTCTTGCCCTGTTTCCTGTTCCATCTTTCCTTCCACTTTTACAGAGACAAGAGATTTCATTGCCCAAAGGTTATTCCTCCTTTAAAAATCACAGTAACAAAACTAATCTTTTGTTCAGTACATTTAATTAAGAATTTATAATGCTTAGATCATATAACTAATTTTTAGGTAGAAAAGATATTTTCTAAAACCTTCTCTTTCATCATGTATATATTATTGCTAGCTAAACAAGAACCCTATAATGCCACTGACATGTTTCTTACTTCTTAGTGTTTATTGAAATGAGTAAGCAGAGAACATAATTAAAAGAATCAATACAGATAACCTGGCAAAGGTGACAGGCTATTTTGGGCAGAGGATGGTGCTACCTCTCTTTCTAGATTGTCATCTAAACATGACAATTTTTTTTCCCCTTATTTCATCTCACTTTCTAAAGTTGTCTATTTTTTTTTGTACAGGTGGCATCAATCAGTCTATATGTAGGTTTTACAGGTTTGTATATTTACTTCTACTACCATTGATTTGTTTTCTTCTTCTGGTTCTCCTTTGTTAATTGTTTTAAAACTAGGGTGATTTTTGTGCAGATTGGGATGCTGGAAGTCTACACAGAGACTAAACAGTGGTATGCCATTTCTACTGACACGTCACTTATTTGCACATTTTCCCTTCAGTACAATATATCTCACTTCCAAAGTAGAGATGTTCAGTCAAACACATTTCTATAGTGACAATTTAATTTCAGCTACACTTAAGCTTTTACTTGGGAATGTGTCATCGGTCTGGTTTTGCACATTTAATTTTCTTACAAGACGTGCATGTTGTACCGTTTCACCTGACCTGCAAAGTAGTAAAATGGAAAAACTCATACACTGCAGAATAAGTACCAGTATCAGCTAGTAGGATCTTTTGGGTAAAGTCCAAATTGAACTGCTGTGTGATAATTTTATTTTTAATAAGTGCAGAGGACAAAATGTAACAACCACATAACATGAATCATCCAAACTCAGGAAACAACTTTAGACCTGATGGATGTGATCTTTAGAGAAGCATCTGTCTTGACAGAGTACCCACAAATCCTGTTCTGTTATGGCTGAGCTTCCATTGAGTTAGTAATGTGAAACATAATTCACAAGTTGTCCTTTCACATGTTAGGAAGAAAGTTCTAATGAAATATATTTTAATTAGTGAAAAATTTGGGTATAACCTAAGCACAGTTTTTCTGGGTCTCTTAACAGTAATTAAACACGAAACAAAAACCACCTCCACGTCCCTCTCCCAGCCAAAAAAACCCAAAAAACCCCAACAATCCCAATCTTCCTTTCAAAAAACATCAACAAAATAAACAAAAAAAAAGAAGCTCAAATTTCACTGGCTCTTACCACTGGGAAATGACATCTTTTGGTCTAAACTAGTGCTTTATTTTCTTAAGACACAATTATGTCTAAATTTCATACGGAAAGCCAAATTGTTCATGTTGTGTTCATAGGCAGTCCTTGGCAAAATCTCCACATTCATTGTAGATAGTAAAATTTAGCAAAATTGACTACTCAGAAAGAACACAGTGCAAAATATTTGGCTTATCTAATTAATGCAGTTCTTGAGCACAACTCTTTACTGGATATACGCCCTTTAATCTTATGCATAGTCAGTCAAAAGTTTTCTGAATGAGATGCCAGAAGAGAAAGAACTCAGCTGATTTTTGATACCTTAATAAAAGTTGGCAGGATTTACCAAAGTTCTTCCTGCTTTTTCTTCCTTTTACTGCTGATGAAGAAAGGAATTTAAGATACCAATGTTGCAGATTAAGTCCTTTGCAGGGTACTGCTCACTACTCAGTTGCATATATTGAATATTTCATCTAGACTTTTCACTGTACTGATCTGCTTCTGCTCAGAGATAAATTTTCCCTTTACTGTCAGTTCTCAACACATCACAATTCAAAGTCTTTTTTTTCCCATCCTACTTAATCTGAGCAGTTCTTTCCTGAGGCACTTGCACTGGTCTTTGCAATCAAGTCCTCTCTGCTTTCTCAAGGTTGCATGTTTTCAACACTTTGTGTCTTTCCCCATGAAACAGGCTTTCTGTTTTCCAGGTTGGAATGGTATCCTCTTCTGCAACTGACTCTCTGCAGGGATTTTAATGGTTTTTCTGAATTTCATTGCTTAATTTTAACTATTTATTTCTAACTGAGGAATTTTTTTGGGGGGCCAGGGATTCTGTACCTAACAGAGCACCTCTTGATTTTAACAATTATCTGTGTTATGCAACTTGCATGCTTCACAAAATTTTTAGCAGTATCATAAAAACCCCATAAAAAGTGGGGGTTTAATGTTTTTAAAAAAATTTTTCTACAACATTCAATGACTATTTCTCCTCTTGTATCAAGCCTGTTACCAAAAGTAGCTAGAACAGCACAAGACTACTAGATCACATAAGCTGCTTTAGCTGTGGCTCAAATACACATCAATTTGTTGTGAGTTTTCCTGTCCTGCTAAGTCTTCTGCTGATGAAATCTTCCATCTCATTTATTTTGACATTGCACTTCAACAAAAGACTGCTCATTTTATTTACTGGCACATTTATAGTCTTTGGTACCAAAGATCTGAGAACTTTCCAGGGTTGAGATAAATAATTTACCTTCAGCAGAGGTAACTCTCTTACCCAGTTTCTCAGAGTGAAGGTCTGTTGGAAATATATTCCTTTAGCTCATCAGACATGACCTGCTTTTGGTTTCTCATTAACAGTCTCTTTATTGGAGTGAATTTCCATACCAAGAGCAAAGTGAAAATGTCCTGTAGTGCTACAAAGCTCTATTATGATGTTTTACTTCAGGCACTGACTGTGACTCCTGAACCAGCAGATAAATGGGAAGAAAAACTGTGTCCTGGTTGGTAAGATATTGGTTCTCAAGCTGCATAAGAAACCTCCCTGAGATGCTACCATTTGATTTTCCAGGAAAGAGGGTTGATGGGATGTTAAGAATTCCTACTATCACATTCAGGCACTACCTGTTTATCCTGTTACAATGAGTCTCATAGAAAATTCTCTGGGTCTAGAGACTACTTTTTGCTGTGTCAAGCTTTGCTTTCATTACATAACTAAGGAAAATCTGGTTCTAAGCAACCTGTTCCTGGTACTTTAGTTTGTTTGAAAATACTTTGATCAGTGTCATCTGTTATATCCTCATCTGAGACGAAATGTTAATTAGTTACATACCTGCTAGCTCTATACTTTTTTTTTTCTTTACATTAGTGTCACATCATAAAGCCTCTACTATATATAAAATAATGAAAGGATACCTCTTCCCTGTTGGCAGGATCTCAGACGAGGAATACCTTTCCAAATGCAGTCAAACTGACTCAAACCAGACTGTGTTGAGATAAAGATCTATTACAAAGCTAAAGTTTTTGATAAAGACACCCTCAACCAATATGATCTGAAAAAATGACAAAAACTCACTAAAACTTTTTAGAAGCACAACACAAAATTTTCTTTTTGTCTTGAAGAAAAAAAGACAATTATTCTGAACTCTTGGAGCTTTTTAAATCCTTGAGTTTGAAATTTTAGTCTTTCTAATTGTAGTGTCACAAGAGAATGCACCATGTACTCAAAATCTGTGGAATGAGAGCCATTGAAATATATGCCTAGATATACTACAGTGTTCTACTGCCAGTTGGTTTATGTTCTTTGTTTTCAAAAAAATTCTCTGATTAGCTGAAAGTCAGGTGAATTTATCAGTTTTGTCAATAGCGAGGAAGCATCAAGTGTTGAAGCAAAGCTTTGTGAGGTCACTCCTATGACAGCTGGATGCAGTCATGTGTCTTTTCTTCAAGTTCTAAAACAACAAGAGTCTGCAGCCAGACTTTTAGTATGCCATTTACAATGAAATTTTTTGTCATGCATCAATTTTCATTGCTGGTCCAAAGTCACAGTTAGTATAAATCATGGAGTAATTGATTTTGTCCATTTTAGATTTTCTGAGAAAGAGTAGAAGACCATGCCATTAAATTAATACAGTTTGGCAAGCTATCATTTTAAGCTTAGATATTACCAAACAGGACACACATAACTCCAGCATTTATGAGATAATCAGTAATCTGACTACTGGTTGGAGCTCAGACTTTGGGTTTGCTTTTTTTCGTTTGTTTTTGAGAGCATGTATTTGGAGTTTGTATGTTTTTGAGAGTACATACATACATCAGCTGGAAAGAAGCTTTGCAGAAAATGGCATGGTGACGCTGAACAGCAAGTTGAACAAGAGTCAGTAATGATGGGACAGACCTGGAGAGCTGTGTCCAGCTCCGGATTCCCCAGCACCACAGAGGTATGGAACTACTGGTGAGAGGCTAGTGAAGGATGTTCCAATGATGACATTCCAGCAAAGATGATTAGGGGGCTGTTTAACCTAGAGAACACAATGCTTGGGCTGGATTTCATCAAGGTATATAAATACTTGAAGGGTGGGTGCAAAAACAATGGAGCCAGGCTCTTCTCGTTGGTGCCCAGGGACAGGACGAGGGGCAGTGGGCACAAATTGAAACACACAAGGTTCTGTCTGAACATCAGAAAACAATGTTTTGCTGTGAGGGTGACTCTGCACTGGTTGCCCAAAGATGTTGTGGACCATTCATCCCTGGAGATATTCAAAAGCTCTGTGGCCACTGTTGTAGGCAACTGGCTGCACGTGAGTAGTGAGCAGTACCCTGCAAAGGACTGAATCTGCAACATTGGTATCTTAAACCTGACTAAGGGGTTGGACTCGACGACCTCTAGAAGTCCCTTCCAACCTCAATGTCTCTGTATTCTGTGATACTTTTAGATTTAAAAATAACCTTCTCTATGACTGACTGAAGGCAAATGCTTGCAAGGCTATTATATATATTTTTTGTGACACATCCATTAATTTCTAGCCTACTAATAAAAAAGCTTTTGCTGCCTCAAAAAGCAGAAATGAACATTTCATGAATTCTCTTTCCAACCTCAGCAGTGTAATGAGATCAAACTGATATAGTAGGAAACAGGGTATTTAATGAGGATCAAAGTCATTAGAACACCAGCAGACCTGCTAAACTAGTCCAGTCATGGTCCTTTGCATTTATTGCCTGGCTACTGAAGTTGTTATCACCTGCCCCATGGGGCAAAACAATTTAATTCTTAAATTGTACTGTTGGAGGAACCATAGTTATAGAATAGGCCAGTCTTACAGGATGAAGTTAGATTCATCCTTGAAAAAAATTAAGCAACTGTATGAATTACACAAAATATCTGCAGTTTGCTGATAACTATACTGTTTTCGTACTGCTTCAAACTTTACCTGGAGCTGAGGAAGTCTTTAGATCACACCAGAACTCTTTTATTGATTTTCTGCTGTGTTACCATGGAAACTTTTTCCACAAAAAATGCACATTGCATTACAAATTAATATCGACAGTGTTAGTTTTGTTGATGGGTTAAAGGAGGAGCCAAATCTAAATGCTCCTTTATTTTAATCATCTAGTTAACTGATAACAGTGTGCTGAGTCCTAGTCAGTAATTTTTCTTATGGCTATTTAATTTTCTCAACCTTCTTGCAAGGTTGAGAAGTTTTCCATGGATATCAATCAGCTCTTATAAATGAGAGTCTTCTACTCAATGTCTCCTAAAAGTTTCTCCACTCACTCATTACAGAGGCAGCCTTTTATTTGTTTGTTCCTCAGATTTATTGCTGTGAAACCACTGGGCTAGAACCTGCTTAAAGGGTTGTGATACAAAATGATTTTATAGGCTGGTGCTTTTAAATCATTAATTTTCTTGATCAGGCGAAAGGAAAAATGCTTTATGCATGTTTGCTTTCATGAAGTCAATCAGGGAAGCAGTCAGGCTTTAGATGTTTATATGGTAAGGACCAGTCAACATATGCTCAGAATAACTGCAACAAATGGCAGAACCTTGGTTTCTTTTTAGATGAACCCAAACAAATCACCTGAAAATCCCTGTGTTTATGAAAACAGCTTCATTCTGTTGTCCTCAGCTCTGATATTTTATCCAAGGGTCACATAACATCTAATTAAGATGAAATAATGGATTAGGCCAATAACATGAAGATGGTTTTAACAGTTAAAGAAGTTTCTCCCTACAGAAATTAAGTGGAACAAAGAGTAACAGGTATGTAATAGGTCCTTGTCTCACATGACCACAATCTGCCTTGCTTCACTGAATCTACAAGGGCTTCTACCCTCTGACTATAGCTGAACCGGAAGGTCAGATGAATGTTAATGAAGCAGAGATGCCTACAGGCAGCCCATGGTTTGCTGAATTCACGTTGCAAAATTCTTTTTCACATATCATTGAAACTCACATACTAGTGAGTTTTCCTTGGTCCCTATTTTAAGCATATTCTGTGATACTACCTACCTGGTATTACTGGAAATGCTTAAAGCTTAAGTACTTAACTGCAAATTTTATTGCTACTCATATTGGCTTCAATATCTGCCCACCTAGATTACATATCTTAAATACACCAAAGGAATAATTATTTTAGGCAAGACTAATTTATTAGTTCCCTGCTTGGAGCATATGGTTGGATGCTGTGATCTCTGAAGGTCCTTCTCTGTCTGAGGCACTCAAAATTTCTATGCTTATTTCTAGGGTTGTCCTATGCAGAGTTCACAATCAGCAGTCCAGTCTTTTTTTTTTTTTCTGAATCATGCCATAAACAGAATTGCTCCACCATCTGGCAGTGTTCAGTCTCAGCAGCATAAGGATTTTGAGGGCACAATGTTGAGTTTCAGCTAGAAGGCTGTTTCAACCTCTGTATTAAAGTTTGAGAATATGTTGAAATATAGGCAGAAAGTGGTTCCTGAGTGGGAGCATTCTTACACAGAAGCAATATACAGAAGAAGCCAAAGTAACAGCAAGAAGACAACGAAGTGAATAGACAGGAAGAGACAAACCAGGTTGAAGCTCTGAGACTATCAATGGGACAAGATGTCCTGTAGGAAGAAAATGAATCTTCTCTTGTTTTCTTGTTTTTTTTTTTGTTTTTTTGGTACTAATCCACAGGAGATGCCAGCGGAACTGGCTGACATTTTGTACTGGTTTACCTGTGAGAATGGGGTTTCAATGAGCTAAAAAGTCAGGCAAATTTCTGTCATGCCAGGACTCATTACTCCAAAACATGAGACCAAAGAAGGCATGGTGTAGTGGTTTGAGTTCGTTCACTTGAGTTTTTTAATATTTGTCTTTTGATTGACTTCTTTAGTCCTAACTAAAAATAATACTTTTAAGTGCACAGTTCCAGTTGGTTGGAATCTAGGAGCATTAGTTTAAAGACAGTCTCCCTGTCTCAAAAAAAAAAGCAAAAAAAAA
>VZTJ01011335.1:1712779-1819289 GCA_013397795.1 Orthonyx spaldingii | reverse complement strand
TTAGTCACTGGCTCTGTTTCCCAGGAAGCAAGGTGCACTACTTCCTGCACCATAGGTCACTTGAAAGACTGACCCTTCCTGGGTAAACCCACGACACATGGTAATACTTATATGCACATAAAGATGTGAGGACAAAATATTTGTCTTTTGATTGACTTCTTTAGTCCTAACTAAAAATAATACTTTTAAGTGCACAGTTCCAGTTGGTTGGAATCTAGGAGCATTAGTTTAAAGACAGTCTCCCTGTCTCAAAAAAAAAAGCAAAAAAAAAAGGGAAAAAAAAATACTCTCAAACACACTGAAGGAATGATGTTAGATTATTTAAAGTCAAAATGTTAATAGCAGTGCTAATCTGCCACAGAAAATAGTGATGAGATGACAAGATCTCTGTAAACCTATTCAAAATATGCTCTCCCTTCTGTTACTCCTTACACAGCAGCTTCTCCTGGTACATTGTTATCTTTTGAGCCCACCTGCTTCACATTGCTGTCCAATAAATACACTTTTAGCGCCTGCTGGCTTAAAGAACAAGCTGACTGCCTGCTGAACAGAATGTCTTTCCACACTGTCCCAATTTTACATTCATGTATTAAGATGACAAAGTTATTTGCCATAATATCAGAATGCACAGGTTGATTTTTGAGACACAAGCATTATTCTCCTCCAGAGCAGCTGCTGTGTTGCAGTGCAATTAATGGGCACGTTAACCAGACAGTAATGCATTAAAGTGCACCAAGGAGCTGCCCACCCACACTGTGCTGGTGCTTGCTCTGCAGTGGGCAAAGCTGCTGACTTGTCCAGGGGACCCAAGTGACTGCTGATGGCCGTGATACAGCAGTGCTGGAGAACATAGAGAAGTCAGTGTGCACCCAGCGAAAAGACACCTATGGAGCACTCTGACCATCCAACTATCTGTAACACAGAGGGAATCATCAACAGGGGAGAACTCATTTTAGAATTTTCTCAAAGTTGGACCATGCCTTGGTAATGCTAGGTCTTTGGTAGCAGAAGACAGTAGCTCTGCATTTTAAAGCCGGAGGATTGGAACCCTCAGTCGTTCCTTCTGCATCTAAAACTCTGTACTAGTTTTTGTGAAAGAAAAATGAAAAAAACCTCAAACCCATTTTTGCTGTGTAAAAGAGGAAGAATGGTTTTAATACAACTGACAGCCATCTATGGGTATTGCAAGATCAAGAAGTATCTCTATTAGATGACTGATTTCAAGTGACCATGACAACAAAACCACACCTCCCAAGCCACCATGGAAGGAACAGAGGCTGCAATTCGTAATCCTTATCTAAAGGAGCAAGGCTGAAAAGGCCTTTCTCATGGAACAGTTTTCTATAAGATGTAAACAGCAGAATCTGAGTGACCCAAAAGGAACTGCAAGTTGATCATGGTGCTTACATTTCATTTCACAAGAAAACATCCAGAAACAAAACTAGGAAAAACCTCCGTGACTGTGGCATCCTGATAATTTGACTACAAGGTAGAAATAGAAACTGTAAATATATTAGAAAAAAACAGACATCTAAATGGGAACCACTGAATAAAAAAACATGCCTTGATTAGTTTTCAAATATTTGATAAGTTTAAAGTGCTTTTGAGAGTGGAGCTGACCTTTAATATCTATAATACCGACTGCCAAAACCACTACATTTAAAAGAAAACAAAATGTCAACAGTGTTATACTTCAACAATATTTCAACCTCAGAAGTATTTAAGAGTCTTCTTGACTGCCTAGCCAGTACTTCGTTTTTGTTTGGATAATAAGTATTTTCAACACCTATGAAAAGAAAACATCCTATGAGATTCTTGATAATTCATATTCTTCCCTTCTCCTTAGTCTTAACAAGCATATGCAATAGAAAGAGTTTAAGTTTCTGAATGTATACAGGAAAGTCTCCAAACTAGAGACTTCCCCTTACATGGACTTTAAAATATATATATTTTTTACAGACAAAGAACAATAAACAAATATTTGTCTACTTTTAAAATTAATATTATTTCATGTAAGCCAAATACATAATTTACCACAGAAAATCCACATTTTACCATTCTTTTCTGATCTGCTAAAATGTAACTAAACCTAGTGGAATAATTGATAATTGCACTGTCAGTCTCACTCTTTTAAGATGTGTATTATGGATAGATATTATTTGCGTTCCATTTGTGTTTCCAGCAAAATTGTGTTTTCTCAATAAATGCCAGTGATGATAAACCAAACAGTTAGCAGTGAAAACAGCATTTAAATTATCCCAACTACACCTTCAAAATGCCCAAATTCCCAGAGCATATTTGCTCAGAATTACTTGAGTTCCTGTTCATGTAGGGTAAAACCAGTTGAATGCCTCATAAAAATGTATTGTGTTCTCTCCCCCCACAATGGAAGTAGACGAAAAATATATTTCTAAAAATTGGAATAAATATATTTTTAATTGGCAGTCTAGGGCTAGATTTTAAAGTGCTGTGAGTTCTGAGAAGTACCAGAGGATGCAAGCTGCTCCACCAATTTTTTTCACTATGTTTTGAGTGAATACATATGAAGTAATGTCAAATATTATTCCTTGGACATTTTCACAGCTGAATGCACAACTTTCTCATCTCTGTTATCAGAAGTCCATGTTCACACCAGGAGTTGGAATTAACAAATAAAATAGTTATAAAAGCTACAGCTGAAGAAGCACACACACACAAAAAAGCATTTGTAAAAATTCAGAAACTCTTCTTAAAGAGAAATGTTCATGTACCTAATCAATCTGTTGGCTGGATGTTTATGGGCAATGCAAGCATGTGTCCTCCAAAGTAAAAAAATTGTTTATCTTTCACATCACTATTTAAAAGAAACCAATAATTTAGTAGGATGATTAAGAACAACACTTGCTTCAAAACAGGCCTGAAGATCTTTCTTTTTCCTGAAAATGTCGACATAGATTTTTATAATCGAGGTAAGCAATGCCATTGCTGTCCTAACCTTGCTGTGACACTTGAAAACAGGTACAGCTCAGAGCTGTTAAGGTGGATGAAAGGCAGCAGTAGGCACAGGTAGGAGTGTATTATTCAGATAGGAAAGCAGGTATAAAATTCATGCAGTAATTGTTCTGATCATGAAGGAGGCTCAAAAGGCTCTGGGTCTAATGGCTTACAGTGCTCCTCTTAGGGAATAAATTCAGGTTGTTGACTAAGAAACAGAATTTTTCCCTTAAAATACTGGCTCTGACGCAATTGTGAGAGAGGTAGAAATCAGGGGGTAGGAATCAGAAAGTAAAATTCACTCATGTCTTTATGACCACCCAATAATACTACATAGAAATCTACTTGAAAGAAGGAAAATGTTTTAGTGTATAGGATCGAGAGTGATGGAGCTTAAAAATCTTAGTCAATGCTCCATAGATATTTTTATTCCTTTATATTTCATGTCTTCTCCACATTAGGCAGAAAATCAAAGCAGAACATAAACTGCATTAAAAATGAATGGGCTGATGGCTTTTATTGCACTATGAAGTCATTGTCAAATAACGCCTTGTTTTATTTAGTGCCACTTGCATCTAAGTAGTGAGATATATGAAGTCACACATCTCCTGTCATTCACCTCAGGATTTAGCAATATTGCAGCTAACTCCCTTCAATTAATAAGTTCTTAAATTAACAAGCATTTATTTCTTTGACAAATGGTAGTTTTTAGCAAGCCAAGTTTTTTGGTTCTTAAAACAGTCACCATTCATGCTCTCTTCAACAGCCTTTAGACACTCTCTGCTCTCAGATGTGCAGGCACGTACCAGACTGCCACATGCAGCAGCTTGAAGTCAAAAAGTCACCATTTCTACTTGAGCAAATAGCTACAAAAAATTTTTTCTAGTTAAGCAGCCACAGGTATCATGGGTCATGATGCAGATTACAGAGTCTGGCTTTCTTTTTTCAGGCTGGTTAAAAGCAGAGTTATAGGCTACACTTCAGGCTCCACAGATTTTGCAGTACACAATGGGTGAAGATAAAAGACTTCTAACACGAATTGCAGGGCAGACCCCAACTGAAGAGTTATACCAATGTTGTCTCTGGCAAGACAAGGCAGCGTTGAACCCACTAACACTTGAAGGAGAAGCAGCTTTTGCACCTAAGGCCATGACCCCTTGGCTGTTCATCCCCTACTTAAGAGTTGACACCAGCACTGGTGAGTGAGGCAGGGTAAGAATCCATGCTAGTGATTCTGGCTACCTTATCATTTCCTAGAAATGCAGTAGAAAGACACGTCAACAAGCTGCTTTTCCACGTTGATGTAGCATCACTAACAAAACCACACACTTAACATGCGAAATTGTTACAATATTATGGCCTAGTGGTAAGTAGTTCTAAAATAAGAGTCCTGTCTAGAATAGTCACTGCAAGGGATTGGAGCAGGGAGAGGCTCCTAAAAGTAAATGGAAGTAAAACACACGAAACAAATGTAGTTTTGAGGTAAGCTTTCCATGAAAACAACAAAAAGTCTCTTATTTTTACAGTTTCTCCTGACATGTTTTGTCACTAAATTTATGCTTTGTGACAAAATTATCACTTCAAGCCATGGCAAGGAAAACAACTCCACAAACCTCTAAATGCTTCTTTTCACTGCTCACACCTGGAACCATCTCCTCAGCAACAGGCATATGCATGAAAAAGCTGGAAAACTGGGGATGTCACAGCCCAGTGACAACATTGACAGAAGGAAGGGGAAAGGGTGTGAATGGAGCTAAAGCCAAGACTGTAAGGAGGAGTGAGAAGCAAGCGAAAAAATTAAAGTCTCAATTCAAAGCTGACAAAGCTCCATGGGAATCTATTTATTTCAATGGCTTTAGTTTCAGAAAACAGACTGATATGAATCTGAACAATTTGGAAGGGTAATGAATTTAGCAAGGACTGGCTTGAGGGTGGTTGCCAAGGAAGGAATGATATTATAATGAAGAGGCTGGCAACAGGCAACTGATTTTTCATAATGTGGCTCAGACAACATTTGCATGCATTCTGTTTTCCAACTGTTGATCATGCAAAACACGTAGCAGCATTGGCTTTTCTTAAGACTCCAGGAGTCAGGGATGGATGGACATGGACAGTCATCATAGGAACATTGCGGTGCAGTGAAGACATTAAAAAAATCTGTACCCCCTGCACTGTCAAAGATGCTAAAGAAATTCCATGTGCAGGATTTTTCTTGACAGTTCCCAAGTAGTGAAATTAGAATACTTATCTGAAGTAATGAATATAAAAAGCCTTACACAGTTCATGTGCTTTTCATACCACTCAACAGTCAGTCAGAGATACAGATAGGAAATGGAAATTATGGGTGATTTGTGGCTTTGGATACAACAAAGCAGAAACTCAATAACAAGAAGAAAGAGAAGTTATATTTACTTTTTAAATAATGCTGCTGTTGACATGTAAAACTAAGCAACTAAATGGCCTCTTAATGTGAGCCTGTGCCATCAGTAGGATAGTTCCAGTAAGATGGTTTACTGTTACTGCCTTCTTTTAGCTCCCACAAAATATTTCCAGCTTCCTCATCAGTGAGGGCTGACACTGGGTCTCTATGGGATGATCTGGGGCCATTTTAGGATGCAATTTACTTTGTTAATTATATTTCTCCAGCAATAATTTCAGTGTTCACTTTTAAATCCTGCATTGATTTTAATTAATCCTGTGTAAGCTTCCAAACTTTTCTTTTAGATAACAACAAGCTGCTTACAGCACAACAACCAGAAATTCCAGACTTACTAATGCAGCTGGAAATCAAATGTACTGTCACTTTCTATAATTGCTTTGGACATACTGCCAGTGGCCCAACAAATGGGTAAGTCTGAAACTGAATAGAAGGGCAAGAAATCTTCTTTTCCAAAATATTACAAGTTGCAAACTAGGACATTGTTTCAAGACTTCAGATTTCTATTTTTCTTACAACTTGTTATTAATTAATTCTTTGGATGATACTATACCTATACCACATATTGGTACATCACGTTAAAGATACTAAAGCTAATGCAACACAGATTAAGTTACAAAGGTAATATAGAATAAATGCCAGTACAGTTGTACAACATTACAGTAGCTTAAACACCTTTATATACATCATCCTGTGAGCTGTTGGAATACTGTTTAAGGTAATAAAATGCACAGCATAAAAATGGAAAAAGACCCCTTCATTGATAGAATAAAAAATTATTAACTGGATAGGACTCCTACCTGTAGCTTTGAAAACATCATTTAATTGAACTGATATTGTAGCTGATGAGTACTTCCAAATATAATATTTGTAATATCTTTTCCTGACAGAATTGAAAGTACTTTATCTACACACACCTTGCCCATATTACTCTCTCCATGTACCTAATGTTACCCATGCAGAGTGGAAAAAGACCCAACTAAACAGACTTTCAGTCTTTTCCCTTTGTCTGCTGCTCTGCTACAACTTGTAAACATTCTGCACTATTTCGGAGAGGAGCAGCGGTGAGTGTTGGTGCTTGCTGCCATTGCAGAGCATGGCTTTGACTGAGCATCCACCTTGAAATGGAGAGCTGCCCTGATATGAAGTACAGACAATGAGGGAAGCATCCTGTGGCAATCTAAGGAGCGTTACAGCTCATTTTGATAGCAATAGGATCAGAATACAACTTCTGTGAATGCTCCTCTTAACAGTCATTTCTTAAGGAAGCCAAATGATCAGTCAGTGCAGGTGCCTGGATTTCAGCAGAAATATGAGAAACAATATGAATTTCATAAGTATTCTAGGAACAAGAACATAAATACATAACATTTACAGATACAGAGGATAACATGCTAAGGAGAATGAAGCCCTCACTTTGCCTGGCTGTTACGAATAATCATCAATGGTTTCTGGTGCTGTGGGGAGCTAGGCAGCAATAGCACCACACAACATACAGGATTTCACATCCAAAATTATAAAACTGCATTTACAGCTGCCTGATTTGAGAGGTAAAATGAGTTCCCTTAAAAGTTCAAGGAAAAGAGCCTTCATTAAGATTCACATGGTACCAAGTGTCTGAAAAGATTTTATTACCCCTTGGCAATAATATTAGTAGGAATTCAACACATTAAAAAAACCCAAACTGAAACACTAAGAAAACAAAACCAGGAAACAGAACTTTTGCCAAAGTTAGAAATAAACTTTTTCAGAAAGGATAACTCTTTATAATACTTGTACAGAATTCAAACTAAGACCTACATCTTATTAGAAATAATGTAACTTACAGCAGTCCTTATAATAATTAAAATTGACTCTGAGCTGAATTTTTTACACTATTCCCAGCCTGAATGGTCTCTAATTATTCTATGCTTGGAAAGACTTAATTTTTAAAAAAATTTTGTAACCAACTATTATCATGGTCTTAATTTTGGCTTTATGAAACAGACATATACAAGTACTATTTTACAAATCTTAGAAGACTTATGAACTGACCACATTTCATTTGGTCTAGGAACTCCACATTAATACATAATTTTACGAAGAGCTGTTTTAGAGCATCAAAAGTTGTATTTTCCACTCCTCATCAGGAATTTCCTCTTTTAATTAGAAGCTATAGGCAGAAATGCATTGAATATTTGTTTTTTTTTTTTAATTTATACATATGCACTAAACCAAATAAACAGTATATTTTGTAGTAGCTAGAAAAAATAAAGACTTGTCAAGCATTAAAAACCTTTATTATGATGTAATAGCACAATATTATTGAAACTTTCAATGCTACTATAAAGGTTGAGCATAACATAAATGCCTACTAAAAAATTATAAAATGTTATGGATCCATTTTAGACATAGTCTATAACTAACAACTTTCCAGTGTTCAGTGGGGTGATTTTCAACTATCCTGAAGGCTCTTTGCCTTAACATTAAGCCATTTAATTTATTACTATTTTCTTAAAAATTATTTAATTTTATTTAATGCTTATTTGTCATTACATGTGGACAAATGCTTTTGCTAGTTATCTGTTATTCTATGAAACAGAGTCTTACAGAAACACAAATATGGTCACTTTAAGTCCTATTACAACTTCAGTGCAACTACTGCCCGCAATCCTCACAGTCAAAGTTGGCAAATGCCTTAATATACGATGATCAGAGTAATGTCAAGGCATATGGAATACTTTTTTCCCCCTAAAGCTTATCATTCTCTTTGCCCTAAGTGCTTCTGATCTAATTTGTAAAGATAAAGCATAAATGTGGGAACGGAAAGAGGTGTAAGGGTTCACGGAGAAAAGGTAGGCAAAGCAGAGCTTCCAGGGAGGGACTGCTCCCTTATAAAGACAGCAGGGGTATTCCCAGGACACTTGACACAGGAATGACAGACAAAGGAAGCTTTACAAGGAGAAAATTTTCGTAACAACTGCTTGGCAATATAAGACACCAGAAAAAGATGAGCTAAATGAAGGTAATTGTGTGAGCTAGTCAACAGCCAGACCTCTACAGTCCCTTCAGAGTGAGCTGTCCACTGGTGATGACAAGTGTAATCCCCTGTAACAGACACAGGCTAGTCTGAGCCACTGATTTTGGCTAGAAACACTGTGTTTCCCTCTGCTCTGTATCACCTTTGCCATTTAACAGCTGTTGCCCGTAGGGTAATTTGTATTATCAAAGAGCTCTTCATTAAGTGATGATCACATCTCCTGCTGGCTCCTGTGCTGAAGGGTTCAGAGCAGCAGGAACAGCCAGAAAAGCCTCGCTGAGATTTCTGATGGACTCCAACAAAATGCTCCAGTCAAGACACTGATAATTCAAAGAGCCAGGTAAATTTCACTCTACCTATCCACTGGCTTGAAAGTTTAAGAAAATAAATGCATGAGATGCAGGAAAAATAAAGCATAATCATTCCTTGAGGACTAGAAATTTCCAGGTAATTTTTCATTAGCATAGACTTGCTTCAGGCTGCAAATGCAGAAACATCCTCACCCTTAACAAGCTCAGGTCCTGACCCCGTGGACCCTTCTCTTTCCATAGCACCACCAGCTAGGTGGACACATTTCCCTCCTGCTCAGAGGTATTGCTCTGTGTGCCAACACAGAAAGACAGGGCTCAGACAATGCAACATCAGGCTTTATTCCTTCCCCACAGCATGCTCTCCCTGTCATTGATCCTTTTTCCTTGAAAGTACTGCAAAATGTGATGGAAATTATATTGGAATTCTCCACACTTTGGTACTTATTTTTCATTTCCCTCCTGCTACATTGAAAACAGTAAAATTAAACATGAATTCCATAACCCTATAGACACATTCAATGTCCAAAAGGAAATTCAGTGTTATCTCTGTGTAGAACTTGAGCTTTTAAGCAGGTAACCAACTAGCTTGCTAACCCAAGTATTTTGCCTCTGCTACAGTCCCACAAGCCATACGTACACTTAAAAAGACTTTCATACTGAAATAAGCATGATTGCTGGTGAGAATGAAAGATTACTTTGAATCAGTTGTCCTGACTAGTCAGGGTTTAGAAACCATGCTCAGGTGCCTCACAGCTGCTCCTCAACACAAGGTCCAATACCATCAGGTTTCAGCAGAAAAATTTTCAGTACTTTCAATGCTTGTGGTCTTCTGTCAATAGAGAGTAGGACAGTTGTAGTTTTGATGAAAAGCTGTGTGAATCTTGGATGCACGAAGATCGCTTTCTTCCGTAAATACAAGTATTTTTAGGCATGAGATCTGGCCTTAGGAAGTAATAATCATACAAAGAATTCTTGACTTTTGTTTTAGAAAATTATCAACTTTAAGTCGATTACAGTGGGATTTACTGCTAGGATGGCTTTTTATTTCTTTGTTTTGTACTCCTCTGATTATTGACAGTGATAGAAATGCTCAGGCAGCATCCTCACCATAAGAATTATTTCAAACAATTCCTCCACCTGGAATATTCCTCTACTGAAAGATGATTCACCAAATACTGTCTCACCAGAATTTAACACAGTATTTAAAAATTCTGCTGATTGCTTCAACTTCAGCAATTTGATATTACATATAATAGGTGGACATTTCTGGACCATTCTTCATGCTAGCTGGAAAAATGTCTCAATAGTCAGGTTTATAGATCTAAAAATGTAACCTAGTCACTTCAATTTCTACTGTTATTGTTAGGTTTCATTAATGCCGAGTAGTGCTTGCACGGCAAGGCCTTTCCTGCTCCCTGCAATACCATAGAGAAATTTTATGTCAGTGAAAAATGCCTTAAAAGAAAAAAACCCTAACTAAATAATTTACAGTAGCTGATAAAAAATGGCACTAAAAGTTAGTGACTGATAAACAAAACCAAAAACCCCACAAAGAATAAACAAGAGGTGCTTACTACCATGAACATGGAAAATTAATATGGCCAACAATGAAACTTGCAGCATGTTGAGTAGGATGTGGGGTCACAGATCTTCAAGGACATCTGTGAGAAGGGTTATGATACTGCATGGAGAGATGTATCACAAGAGAGGGTTTTCCCAGCTCCACTGAACTCTGTGAGGGATATCAGTGACTCGCAACAAATAGACATATACTCAGGTCCTGACATGCACAACATGGCTTGCTAGCTCACGAGTGTTTTTTTACAAAAATAACCATATTTTTGACCTGTAGGGCACAAACTTTAGAAAGGTTCACAAACCCCGAAATTCAGCTTCTTGTGTTACTTACTATTATTAAAATTTTGAGAGCTATCTATAGGAATGTGGGCAGAGAAACATCTATATAGCAAAGAACCAATTACTAATTATGTTAATAATTAGTTTAATTCTAATACATAATTCCTATAATAATATATAGTTTTTTCAAATACAGGCTAAGGACAACAGTGAAAAAACCCTTGAACTATTTATTTTCACTCTCCTTTCTTCCTTTTCTAAGTTAAACACAACCAGATAGTCAAAACTATTCAGAAGAAGAAATAAATATTAGCTAATGAGAAAAAAAAGTTCCGTTTTAAACCACAGTGATTTCAAAATCTTCCTAAACAATTTGGGAACCCTACTACACCACAGTCCACACTCCATGAAGAATGGCAGAAACCAGTGGGGTAGATGTTTTTATTGTGACAGGGATTTAATGTGCCATTGTACTCAACTTCCCTTTTAAGAAGGTTATTTAATTTATGATTTGGATGTAAAAACAGTTTGTAGTGTTGTCATTAGCATAATTAATAATGTCCTGCTTTCCAGGAAGTGGACATCTATCATGTGGGACTCCTGTGAACATTAACTTTGTCATTCTTTTGATGTCAGAATAACCTCTGGAAGTATTCCAGGTCTCTAATAATAGTAATGCCATTGTAAAATCTTGATTACTGAGAAATAACAGACCATACAGTATACGAAGCACATGGAACCTGTGTTCATCTCTTGTTATCATAAATCATTGGTGGTGAAGGGTGGTGCTTAGCCTAGCAACAAAATTTTCAAATATATCCAAAACAAAATGCTTTTAGAGAGCTAGGACAGAAATAAACTTTTCTTTTCCTGCTAAATGAGTTTAGGAGTCTTGTAGTAAAGGTGGCATCTTATCCTAGACTGACAGAATGACTTACAGTTCCTGAGCTTTACCAAGATAACGTTTTAAAATCTATTACTAGATAGACGTTTTTCATGCTTAATTTTGAGGTTGAAAAATCATGGAAATGTCAATGAAAGACAGAAATATCTCTGCGCTAATGTCAATGGTGTACACTGACAGGACTGATTTTAAAGTCCTATTTAGCTTAATAGTAATCCATAGAGCTATTTACAGCAATAATATTTTATTTAGTAGAAATGGAGCAAAAAGAAAAGCATAATTATCAGCTAGTGTTACATTAATAGCAAGAGAAAAGAATCCTTCAAAGCTGCAGTCATTTTTATATGTTTGCATGTTTTGTTTTTTTTAAAAAAAATACAAAGACAAAACCACTTAAATTCCCTGGTTACTCTGTATCATAAGGAAAAAAAAAGTGTACCTCACAAATTGTTACCACACAGTTCACCTCACAAGATTAACTTTCCTTCCAAGGCTTTTGGGTCCAATGGAGCAGCTGGTCACAGCAGCACATTTGTGAAAGTGGTAAAAGTAGTAAAAATTCAGGACTTTCATTAAACGCGAAGGTTCAGCAGAAGAAGAGCCACACAAAAAGAATTACTTGGAGAGAGTGAACTCTGTGAAATTTTAAGGAACCAAGTACAGCAGTAAGAATAACGGACATTTAGAGGATGAACTCTGTTCCCACCACTGCTGTTTTAGTTGTGCAGGATCCATCCCATCCTATTCTTTCATGCTACACAGATCACACGCTTGATTTTGGCAGCCTGTCAAATGCAACTCCTCTAATAAAGACTATAGAACAAGGCATTGATGATCAAGCACCAGAATGAAACTAAAAGCAAAGCCAAATGGCAATCAGACAAGTCTCAAAAGCAGTGGTTCTTGGCTCATCTGATCCAAATCAGCATCAAAATGTCATTGATCAAGAAGAGAAAACTGATACTGAAGTCACCTCATAATTCTTCATCATTTTTTATCATTCTACTGCAAATCAACTATTTAATATCAGCCTTTGTTCACCTTTGTCCATCACTTGTATTCTGCTTTGATAGCAAAATGGAGATCCTGATGGGAAACACGACAGGACCCCACTCTTGTTGAGACACTGGCTGCACTTATACCCTAACCTTTCAGTCATAACCTCCCCTTTCAGGACTCCAGCAGGACACGGATATGCCCCGATCCTGTTCATCTGGACCCCCGTAGCAAGAGAAAGAGAAACTTTGACCAGGGACAGGATAGAATTGTTCCTGATGATGGTGGCTCTTATTTCTGCCGGCTTGTCCTGTCACATTTCCAGGCTGAGAACCGCCAGCCAGAGCCCATGAACTTGCTGGACACATTCAAGGACCAGAGGATCCTGTTGGTGCCTTTTGCCTCCCTGTTTTCATTCTTTTACTATTATTCTTTACTATTGTTCTTCTTCTTTTTCTCATTTGTTGTCTTCCATGTCATCTCCTTTTCCTCAGCTCATTAGAATCAAATTGTCTTTCAAGAAGGTGGAGTTGGAGGGGAAGAGAAGGAGTTGATGGCTGTTCACAGTGCAGGAGATCGGTGCAAGCAGCAGCCAGCAGCAGTGGGAGGGAGAACCCCAACCATGAGCCATCAGTGGTGCTCAGAGCTGCCAGACTGGGAGCTCGAGCTGGCCCCACCTCCCTCCTCAGCCCACTCCTCCCATGGAAGGAGGAGAGGAAGGCTATGGTACATTTTCAGAGGCCGTACCATACCATTACAAGGCGCTGCAATGGATTTGCCTTACAGGTGACACATGACGTACTTCTAAAAGCACGTCTTGTCTTTGGACAGCTAATCCTCTCCCCTCACACAGGCAAACCCTGTCTCCCTCCTTGTTTTGGCTCCAGCACTCTCACCACTGGTGCAACTGCTACACACACACAAACACCTGAGTTCTGGGGGAAATATCTAAACAGAAAAGGATTAATGCTGTAAAATCTCACAATGAGATGGGTTTATAACAATCCCACTTGAACTGCTGGAGGTTTTTCATCATATTGGTATTTTGTGATTTTCTTTCTATGGGCAGGAAAAGTTCCTAAGTAAAAGCTGCGGTTTATACCTTGACAGATACAAGCAGAGGAAAAAAAGTATTTTAAATAGCTGCAAGAAACTCTTCTCATCTTACTCAAAGTAAATGGTTAGAAAGGCACTTACCCCCAGTTGCCACAGTAATTTCACGTAGAAAATGTCCGTAAAATGGAAAATCAAAGGACAGATTCACTCTCTGAAAGAAATAATATCAGAAAATAGAATCAATACTGAGCAGAACATTAAGACAAAAAAAGATGAACAGTCGTCCATTTCAAATATCTGTTTCATAGTTTTTTATTTTTCACTGGAGCCCTGCTATTCTTAATTTGGAATTCCCAATAGCTAACTGGAAAGAATTCTGTGGAGCACTCAAACACTTAAAGCAGTGGATCTTTATTACAGAAGACTTCAGAAAAGAAAATACATGAACAGACATTGCAACTCAATCACAAAAATGAAATTAATAAAGATTTATAGGGTTTCTCCTTTTAAAAAAAAGTTTCTTTAACCTCTTTCTTAAAAGGACCCATCAATATCTAAAGCCGTAGCAATACCTATGTTTTACAGGACACCTGTGACTTTGGCTGCTGGTTTTCTGCTGCTATGCCACACCAGCCTTCAGATTCAGGTGCTGTCCCTGACATCCTGCTGCTACCTGGGTGCTTGTCTGATGAAGGCTGGTCACTGGAAGGTAATTCCTCCATCGAACCCATATGACACCAGTTCCCAAAACTCTCTATACTGGCAGCTAGGAGATGGAATGATATATAATGAAATATTCAACAAAGGCAATAACAAACTCTACTAAAGCTACTTATTGCAAAACAAAATAAATAAATAAAATTTTAAAAAGACACTCTTCCTCTCCAGCTGCCTACAGGTGACTATCCTCTATCAGCTGAATTCATAGCAGAGAATTGTAATTTGGGCAATGAACTCTTCTCCTCAACTAAGCTCATCATAAAGCACCAGTCAAGTTCAAATTCATTTTGCCTCTCTGCCTATGGCTATATCTTTTTCCATCTATTTCATTCCTTTTCCCAAAGCTCATTGATTATTGCGGCCACTCATAATTATCACCTTGTGTGCTAACTGGCTAAACTCTGATTAAATTAGTAATCATGCCAGAAAGGAGTGCTGAAATCCCAACAAGATCTTTTTGCTGTTTAAATAAAATACCCCATGAAAAACACATCTCTTCCATAATGTTCCAAATACCAAATATGAAATGAGCATGCAGTCCATTATTCCTTATTTTGGAGGAGTTACTGCAGTAAAAACTGAGGCAAAGATGGGTTGTTGGTGACTGTCCCTCAATCCTAACCTTTGATGACTCCACTTAAGAAAGGGCAACAGCCCACACATTTTAAAAAAAGGGGGAGGGGGGGAAGGAAGAAGAAAAGTACTCTTTTGTCTTTATTTTCCCTACCATTATTTTTGTCCTGTGTTTATTATTTTCAGATTATATCTGAGTACTTCTTCTCTCAGGAAGGATTATATTTGCATCCACCAGAAATGTTTAAAGAATTATTTAGCATGAAATTAGCAGTTGAAGACTTACAGTAACTTTAAATTAGATTTGCTTTCCATTTAAGTTGAAGACAGAATTTTGACAGGATTTATTAGCACATTTTTTGTTTGTTTTTAATTAGAATGCAAAATCCATTTGCATTGTGTTAATTGGACTGAGTAGGTTCTAATGACCTTTTCTGTATATACATAAATATGGATGTACAACTGAACATTTCTAATCAAAAATGGCATATGCAAAAGACAGCACATGAATTAACTTACACAAATGTTCTGTTACCATGTTCTACAGCTTTCACTGCTGAAGTGTATGCTATATCTATGAAGGCACTCCATTTAAATTACATCCTTGCTCTACCAAACATAATTTGAAGAATTCTGTTAAAATTACCGATTTTCTGACCAAACTTGCCCTCTTTCCTCTATACACCATCCTCCAGTTTACCTATTAGCTTTAACTTTCTGAATACACAATAACCATTAAATTACTTCAAACTAAAACTGTGCCCACTTATCTGTCTTCTAAATTGCTATAATATAAACACAAGTATAAAGATGCTTGCAACAAAAACTTGATCCCATTCCCACTCAAGCCAGATATAGATCTCCCATTGACTTAAGTCAAAAAGTGATACCTTAAATTCTGACAAAGTAAAAATGTTTAATAGAGCCAATTTTTTAGCATAATACTGTAATAAAGAACCAACATGGTTTAAGAATATTTTAAAACACAATATTCTAACAGTCACAAAAGTTATGTTTTTATTTCAATACTAGAAAGCATACCTTGTTTTTTAGAAAGAATATCAGAATTTTCAATTCACTGAAATAAAAATGTTTTCTCCATGCATAAATGATAGAATGGATTGGAAGAATAGGGAGTTGAGTTTCCAAGTATGAGGTATCCTGTATTCTAGTTCAGTGTTTGTGTAATCAACTCTTAGATATCTAATCTAAACACACTGAATATCAAAGCCACCTCTAAAATTTTATAATATGGTTAAGAAGATAGTGGCAATATATTGAAAAAACACCCTTGCTACTAGTGATATAAATCCTGTAGTGTTAGACATTTTAATTGTTGCATTAATATATGTTTGTTACTTTCCACAGACAATTACTATGCTGTTAATAAAGTCAAACCATCTCATGGATCCTCTCCAGGATCCTCTCCAGTCTTTATGACTTTTCTTGCAGAAGCAAAACCAACTGACAGCTTCTGGAAACTCTTAGGATTATTTACTTCCAAATGAAGGAAAACACACAAATTGAGTGTAAAATTTTTAGCATTCAAAGAATCCCTGACATTGTAAATTAATTCCTTAATATTAGCATGTAATAACTCCTGATTCTATTGTCAAATTGGAGGATGTTTAGAAATTATCAGCACATAAATCATTGAGTCACAGAAAGATGTACAAAATTGTCCTTTAAAAAGAGTAATGGCAAAGTTTATGGGAGAGAAGGTAAGAGATTGCTGCTGTATTATATATGATCTTGCAATATATGACTCTACAGCTGTACAATTACAGAGATCACATCTCTCTGTTAAATAAATTTGTTGTGTAGTACATATGGATGTTGTTTACTTGGACACACATAAAAAAAATCAACTGTAGAAGCATAAATAAGGTATAAAACCTTACAGAAGGACTCTCTGGTACTTTTTCATCCTTTGGGGGGACAAAAACAAATCTGAAAAAGGGGTCTTTAAAGCTGTATGTAGACATGGCTGCAGCCACTCAAGTTCACAGTCTAAGATATTTGGGTAAGCATGAAAAGAAATGGATATCAGTGTGCTAAACAGCCTTCTCTGCTGGAGCTGGCAGAAAAGCAGAGGGGGCACCTGACTTTCAGAAGAAAGGTCTTAAACCACTCGCTTTGGGAGAGAAGCAGTTGAAGCTCTCAAGGTTCCATCTGCCATGCTGAACGGTCCTCTACCCTGATCCCACACCAGACCAAAAATAGTGCTTTGTTCTAGCCTCTAGTTTAATAACTTCCACAAAATGTCCCCCTTGGAATGGATATTTTAGCTGCATAATCTCAGGAATCTAATTGGAAATGAAAGTGCTTACAACAAAGACATGGAAGGGCATCATCTTCACTAATCATTAAACACAGGTTAAAATTTCTCAAAGGAATTTCACTAATGTTTAGGCCCCAGGTTTCAGAAATTACTTTTAAGAGGAAAAGATGCTATACCTTTAATAGGTATTTTTAATTTTTTAGTTGCCTTTTCTTTCGGCATATTTCCATTCTTTCCCTCAACATAAAGCACCAGGATCCCACATGAAGCAGACAAAGCAGACAATAGAGGTTCTCACTTTTAGGTACCCTTGAGGTTCTTTTTTTCTCATTAGAATCAAATTGTCTCATGAAAATAGCTGATACACTGTTATATTAATTCTACCCCAAAGAAATATAACTGTCTGAACCCTCTACATATGCATTATCCCTGACTGCCTACAGTTTTTAACTATGAAGAATATATTTTTTGAATTGGACTCTCTGTCAGTTACATGTGCTGGATTTATCATCTCACTCTGCTTTTGGTATTCTGACTTAAATACCACAGTATTTCTTTCTGCTGCTTCTTGCATATCTCTGAGCAGTCACCTGGCTTGTGACAGGGAGATAATAAATAAACAAAGGAAAAGATGAATTAAACTTGGGCTTTCTCCTAGCTTTAAAACTGTTAAACACACCTGCATCTTTAAAAAGTGTACAACTATTAAGTAAGGCATTCACTAGATTTTATTTAAAACTGGCTAAACCCAAGGACATTTTGTCGAGCTAAGTTGGTGAATGGGTTAAACAAGAATCTCATGAACCACAGCTGTGAGTTGTAATTTTCTGTATTTAATTTGTGCTAATATTGGCTCTTCTATGCAGGTTCTAGCCATAGGTGAGAACCGAGAATACAATCTCTAGCAGAATTTGATTCCATTTCTAAGCCTATTATTTTCACCCCCATTTTACCAGCAGCATGATTACAATAAATTAAATATGATTGTTATTCACACTCCAATTTATTTTTTTGCTGATAACCTAAAATTGTGATCACATCATTTCCATTACTATATGACATTCTCGTGAGATTTATCAGTCGTCCCAAAAGGAAATATAAGCGTGACACCTCATATAAAATAGAAGTGCCAATACACCGCATACATTCCATGTGAGACTTAAAGCTTCATCAACTTCATCCGGAACCCAGTTCTATTACTATTAAACTCAACAGTAAATTCCCTCTGATTTCAACAACACAAGTGGTTTACTCTTGGATAGTTTGTGATCCTTATGAATAGAGGAAAATTTTAAATATAACTGTAAAGGCGTCTCTGAAGGACTATTACAGAAGCTTCAAAAAGGCAACTTGAGATCATTTGATTACAACAGTGTAAAGACTTTCACAGCTTAACTAGAATTCAAAGATATAGCTCTGTGAACAGTAGTCATGGTACTTAGTAATACTACAGTGTGGGTCACTGGGGAAAAATATCCATGTTACTCAAGGAAAAAAAATGATAAAATAACTTACTGCTGCTTGACGATGGGTATTGGAAAGGATCCCATGAATCTTTACTTTGTCCTTCTCCATTTGGTCTATATTGACCCACAAATCCCGGCTGGTAGAATCATACGGGCCATATGTCCTTGATGTATAATAATTATGATCTGTATCCTCCTGAAAAGGGGAAAAAATGCAGAAAAAACCAGATTATAATTTTTATATAAAACTCACCCTTGAAATACTGAGTCCTGTTGCTCCTCAAAGAAACTCAGTAACGAAGGAAAAAACAGTACAAATTGTAAATGTGTTGCAGAGACAGCTCTCCTCCTAACCACCAGCAGTCGACAAGGCTGTTACCTCATGCAGTCATATTGTTATTATAATGTTCCTTATCCTAAAACCCAGTCATACAGGTACTGTAATAACCACATCCGTGAAATCTATGGCAAAATGTTTAATGGCTTTTGAGGCAAGATGGACAGTTCCTGTAACAATGGCTACACTCTAACAAAGCAATGAGCACTATTCACAGCTAACACCTTAAAAAAATCGTAGTTTTTAGCTTTTCTGAACATAATTCACTAGACTATTCTATATAAGAACATCCAAAACACTCCTAATAGCTGTAGGCTTACAATGCTATTTTATCTTAAATCTCCAAAAGTTTGGTTTACTGTAGATTTGCCCCTTCAAGAGAGACAAACATATAGATATTTGTGGAAGAAATCTTCCTAATTCTTGTGGTTTTTAAAGTTAAAGTAGTTTCTGTCACACTCCCATCACAGCAAATTTTTGTTAAGGTCAGTTACTGTGAAAGTGTGTACCTTCCTATCTAAGACAAGAGAAAAGAAAACAAGTGTGTGGTCTGAGGCAAGAAATGAAACACATCTCAGATTCCCAGTCTTCCTTTACTCAAACCAAGCTCTTGCAACCCTAATCTCTTAAAATATTTAAATCAACAGCATTGCCAGCATTCTGTTGAACAGCTACAAGTAATACTATAAAAGTAGTACATGCTAGTATTTCATAGTTCCTTCCTTGCTTCCTCCCCTTCTGAGACAAAACAAAAAAACCCAAAGCCTCGATGTTTGAAAATTAAAATAAACTCAGAAAATAAGCAGTACTATAGAAAATGGAAGGGGTGGACTTAGAATTTAGAATTACCCTGGTGATGGAGAAGTTCCTATTCTGCTGTACCTCCTGTATCCAATCAGCCACATGGGAGTGCCCTCACATCAGGCCATGCTGCCATGCAAACCTGACACCCCCTCCCCACAACCCCAGATCACACACAGCCCATTCCTACTGACATGATCATGGGCTGGCGACATACTTGGCAAGGACTTATATTCTAGGTGACATCATTCACATCCTAGATTAAACATATCCACCATAAATCCTGTTTCAGCTGGATTTCACCCTACATTAACACCATTACTGATGCATCTTAATTTAGCTGTTGCAGATATAATTGGGTTATTTTCTCCTTGACAGTTTCTGTGTCTTCTGCTGTACTTTTGATGCCAGAATATACTTTATATGTCCAGTAAAACTCAGTAACAATTCTGAAGCAACTTCTAACAGCTCTATCAGCTCCAGTTTAGTCACAATTAAACACAATTAAACACAAGTAAACACAATTAAAACTACACTGTCAGAAAGATGACAAAAGCCAGCCACCTTACCAAATTCTTTCCTCCTTTAATGGTCAACAGAAACAGTTATTACTGTCATGTATGTAATGGACGTACTGTAAATTAAAAGGTTTTGAAAACAAATATATATATTCCCAGTCCAATTTATCATTCTGACAAAATTTCCTTAGTAAATAATGGTCACATTTAAGGCATACAAAGTCTCAAGGAAAGAGCTCCAGAGACAAATAACAAATAATTACCATAACAGTTTGTTTCAGATGAACATGCAGTATTTAATCTATAGTCAAAACTGTGAAAAGTTTTTTTGCATTTCAATTTTTTTTGTAGCTAATAAAGCTATTCCAGTTAATTTGTAATACCTAAGCCCCCACCTCCACAACTAGGAGGCTCAAGCACTGAGCCTAGTTGGTAGCTCTATAAGAATGTTTTAAATGGTATCTTGACCCATGAAAGCAGATTCATCATACAGCTTATAAATTAAACACTTACATTTTAACCTGCAGCTCAAGATTTTGGCACTGTGTGAGGAATTACTTATGTCTACCAAATTTTTTGTATAAAAAGTCTTGTTAGTATTTTAATTCTAATTAAATAATCTCAGAAACTTCTGGAAGGAAACAAATTCACTTTTACTTGAATGATAGAAAAAAACCAGAAGTCTTCTTCATAGCCTTCACACAGATGTATTTTATGAATATGCTATTGTTTCTCACATCCTAATTTTTCTTAATCCATCTGTAAATTTACAATCTGAAACAAAAAGGCACATGCAGTAAACTACTAAAGTGGATGTGAGTAGCTTGGGAGCTCCCAGTAAGGTTAGAATCCAAGCTTCTGTTCCAAGTCACTGCCTTCACAGTTTCTAATTTACATTACCATGGAAATGAAATTCTTGGAGTCTTTCATAAATATGATTTTATTGGTATCATTAGATACCTATGAGTTTTCATGCTGTCAGACCTGTTTATATGGTTGATTGTACCTGCTTCATAATACATTCCATTCCCTGCAGGCAGGCACTACATAAGAAGATGGAAAAATGCTTAGGAACTTTTACTGAATTTGCATGTAAAGTACTCAACGAAGAAAATAATTTTAATAGTTATATGAGACAAATTTAGAGTTCTGCTGATAATTAGAATTATATATAAATGCAATTATGAAGACAGACTTTTCAGTATCTATTAATGACATAGAAACATGTTATTGAAAGCAAAAACATGCAGAGAAAGCAGAGAACATACCCTGTATTGCTTCAAGAAAACTTTTCTTTTTTTCTTTGTTTTTCAGATATTTGGGGAATAGGAGCATTATTTCCCACTGGTTCTCTAGATGTGCAGTTCTGTCCAAATACTGTTTGTATATGAAGTACATAGCACCTTTCTTCTATCAAACAGTACAGCATTAAAGCAAAGGATTTTCCCAGATATTCTTTGCACCAGCTATGAGGATTACTGTTGGCAACCTTTGTGAGTATAAAGGGAATATTTATTAGAACATCTCTCATAACACTTTTCTTTTGGAGAAATAAGTTATTTTTAACTTCAGGCAATACTTGATGCTGAGTTGCCATATTATTGTAGATTGTACAAATTAATTTCTTAGTTTTCACAAGGGATATGGTCTGATGTCACTTTGAATATATTCCCATACTTTTCTAACTACAACTGAATTTTCTCAGGAAAGCTGAATGCATGCGCTGCTCATAAAAGCTCAGCTCAACTGAAGATTAAGCTTTCTTTAAATACTTGGTGTTCAGTATTTGTCAAATTCAAAGACTTAACATCCATTCCATACATTACATATATGGATAATCCCAAATACAGTCAGACATCACATACTCGCACCATCTGTAACTGCTGTTCCTTAACAGATTAAGGCTTCCAATGTGTGATGTGATCTTTCAGAATCAACATAACGTAACTATATGTGATATTTGAAAGCAACAACTACATTACGCCTCTGACATTAGTTGAAATTATTTACTGGGATTCTGGACAAAGATGTACATGAAAATAGTACTGAAACAAACATGAAACAATAAAGTTCCGTCTCAATGAAGTAAGACACCATTACTCTATGATGGTACAGTCACAGAGGTAAACATGGGACTATTTAGATTTAATTCTTTTCCTATCACATTTTTTATTTAACAGAAATTGAAAAGTAATATAAATCTCTAGGAGACATAGGATATTATCAAACAAGATTTAGGCGTAAGAGTTGCTGTTGAATCCAACTGCATGAATATTTTGGTTTTAAATACTGGATTCAATTCAATCCAAACCACAGACATTACTGAACAAGAAGTTCTGCTGTCTCTCAAGCTCTCTCTCTGTAAGTCTATAATTGAAGAAAACGAATAACTTCAATGAGAGAAAAAGCAGCTGGCACACCAAGGAATGAGCTCTGCTGATGCACAGTAGTAAGCTGTAGAAAAAAACTAGCTTTTTCTGAAAGGAGAAGGAGAAGGAGAAGGAGAAGGAGAAGGAGAAGGAGAAGGAGAAGGAGAAGGAGAAGGAGAAGGAGAAGGAGAAGGAGAAGGAGAAGGAGAAGGAGAAGGAGAAGGAGAAGGAGAAGGAGAAGGAGAAGGAGAAGGAGAAGGAGAAGGAGAAGGAGAAGGAGAAGGAGAAGGAGAAGGAGAAGGAGAAGGAGAAGGAGAAGGAGAAGGAGAAGGAGAAGGAGAAGGAGAAGGAGAAGGAGAAGGAGAAGGAGAAGGAGAAGGAGNAGAAAAGAAGAGAAAAGAAGAGAAAAGAAGAGAAAAGAAGAGAAAAGAAGAGAAAAGAAGAGAAAAGAAGAGAAAAGAAGAGAAAAGAAGAGAAAAGAGAAAAGAAGAGAAAAGAAGAGAAAAGGGGAAGGGAGGGGAGGGGAGGGGAGGGGAGAAAAGAAGAGAAAAGAAGAGAAAAGAAGAGAAAAGAAGAGACATTATAGATCAGCCAACCAGATGGCCATTATATTTCAGCAGATTTGTTTTATAACTTCTCCCAGTACTGGAACATTGTTTGTGACATTATCAATGAAAGATCAATCAATCAGTCATCCCATCCAAGGATCCTCATCTTCAGTTATTTGTGATCAAGTGTCATGAGTTATTGCCAGATGCAACAGAAGGCAGCAAGACTGCATTTAATTTGATAACTGTTGTCCCTTTAAATATGCTACTTACTGAAATTGCATTTCCAGCTTCATTTGCGATGAAAACATAATGAAAAAACCCTGAAACCCTCAAGGATATGGTGGCAGATTTTACAGATGCCTAATTTTATCACTGTGAAAGGAAGGTCTGGTATCTGATTTTTAACCAAATACACGAACAAAGTGCTCAAATATTGCCAAACTCACAGTCTATTTCTAAATTAACTGAAATTGCTGCTAGTATTTGCCCCAAAAATTAGTTCTGAGAAAATTTATCACCAATTACAAATTTCAGAAAGTTGTCTTTACTTCTGAGTATAAACATTTCTAGATTAATAGCCTATGAAATTAATCAGAGAATTTTTTTTCTAAAAGGTGCATTTGTAGACCAAAATGGAAACACTGAAAGAATAAAATATGCGACTATATATTTTAAAACAGACTACTTTTCAGCAAAAATCAAAGATAACAACACTTTGAGTATTTAGAGAAAAGAAATAAGCTAGCAATTAAAATTATTTCCCTAAGGAATAAAGCAGTTTTGGCAATCCATTTTGTAGAACCAAAACACCCTTTCTATTTAAATACGAGAACAACAAGGTGCCCCTGCACACATACAGCCAAAACAGCTTCTTCAAAACTATTTGCACTTTTACCCAATCACATGTAATGCTGGCTACTCTCTTATTGTATCTCTGCCTATCATGTCAGTAAAATACAGCCAAAATTGACTTCTGAATGGTTTCAGACTTTTGCTAGAAAATTGCTTTTAGATTTCTGAACATTATTAGTTCTCACCAGCTAAAAACAGCCCTAGGGGGAAAACAGAGGTGACAACTTGGGTAGGACTTGAGCTAGCTCTTCATTGCAGGTGATGGAAAGTTTCTTCTCAACAGCACGTTTTTGGGCACCAAGAAGGGGCAAGAGAGATGCACGGTCACACTCTGCATTACCTGGGCAGGAGAAGCATGTGTGTATGGTGTTGCAACTGATTTTCCTCATTTATTTACATTTTCTTTAGGCAGACACTGACTGAGACAGGGGCAGGTGGCAAGAACACATGGAAGTGTGTCCCTAGTATAATAACCATTAGCAGAGGAGATGAGACAGTACAAGAAATGATCCCCTATCCTGAGATGGGGTCCTAGTGTGAAGATTAAGGCCAAGGAAAATGGGGATAGAGACACTTTGCATGTTGCTGCCATATCTCATTTTAACAGAATACTGTAATTACAATCATAACATAGCAATGCTATGATTTACAGGTTTATAGGATCTGATAATCGAAGAACGCTGAGGAATACTTAACTTGAACTGGTCTCTCAAAAAGTGAAAGCTCTAATTTCGGTAGATAAGCTACATGTGGACTACAACACCAAAGTCTTTCAGAGGATATATATAGGGGCTGCTGCTTAGGAAGTTCGATCACTGTGGGTTGCTCAGAATTACCAATTTCATAAGCGCTTTGCAACAAGGACAAACTCGCTGCTGTTCAATTTCTTAACAAAAGTCTTTGTTCTGTATGAATCTACCTACTGAGGAAATATACAATTTAAAGGAGTGCTTTCACAGCGACTTGCTGCTTTCACAGTGACAAAGCTGCAATCTGTTATTTTGTTGGTTTTTTTTTTTTTTTTGTTTTTGTTTTTTTTTTTTTTTTTTTATATTTTTNGGAAAAAGGCTCTATTTTTTTTTTTTTTTTTTTTTTTTTTTTTTTTGGTTGTTGTTATTGTTGTTTTGTTTTTAAATATCTGATATGGGACAAACTAAGGCAATATACATATATACATATATATATATAACAACTGTCAGCAGAACCTGAAGATGGCTTGTGAATATCACTGTTGATTACACAAACCCTAGCAATATCCATCCAAACAGCTAATATAATGACTAATGAATGAGAGGAACTCAATCTAACTGAAGAGAAAATTGAAGAGGAACTCAATTCTAACTGAAAAAGTGCATTGGGAGGAAAAACATCATCTCACACTATATTCTCCAAGAAGAGGCTACACGAGTGCTCTACAGAGTCCTGAAAGGCTTTTGTGTGTGTGCAGAAGTCCTCACACTCAGGTTTTCACTAGGGCCAGTATGGAGATCACTTTGCCCAGAATCTCACAGATTTACATCTGTGGTTGTTATGGTAAACATTAAATGATGTCATCAGCTGGGATGAAACAAAGGACTTATCTCACATCTCCCTCCCCTATACAGAAACAAGGCTTTACATGGCTCTATAACAACTTAAGCTCCCAGGTTTTAAACTGCACTTTTCTGAGCTCCTGACAGCACCTATAATGGAGAGTCATGCATGCTGACAGACATTCTGCAAGAGAAGGATGCCATAAAACTGTTATTAATCCAAAAAGCCACTTAGTCTTTCCGGCTTTGTGAAAAGTCAATGTGGAGTCACTGCCTTTTCCATGATATTCAGCTGCTTTTGAAAGGAAGCTTCCCTCTTGGGGACTGCTATAAAACTGTCAGCCTATTTAGGGGTCATTACAGCAGGCTTATAAAGCCCTTTGGACTGTCTTGTCATACGAGACAAGCTTCAAAAGAGCAAAAATCTCTGCAATGCCTTACTTAAGAAAGGAAAAAAGCCAAATCACCAGTCACTCAAAACCCAATTACAGTAGGGAAATATTTGTTATGCAGTTTTGTTCCTGATTTGCTGGAGCAGAAGTCTGAGACACGACATTCTGAAAATAAGTCTTTATTAACTGCTCCGTAACACCCTCTCCACTAAAAGAAAATAAAAAGGACCACTTCAATGCAACTACCAAAAAAATATCTAGCAGAAATTTTATGTTGGTGTAATAATGACACAGGTTTTAGTGTTTATATTCACATTTTTAGATATGTATAAATGACTGAAGGGTTCATGAAACTGAAATTGCAAAAATGACTTTGTAAACATAAAAAACTATCTGCCAGGTCTAGACTACAGAGCATTAGTGGTTATGACGCCACATCTGTTACCAGCTCCATTCTTGGGGGCTTATGACTCCAGATAATATCACAAATAACTACATTTTTGTCAAGTTAACTTTTAAAGATTTAGTGTTTTAGTCTTTTAAAGATCTGCTTCCTGTGTGGAATATAATGAACAGTGTGTTTCTTAGCATATGTACTTTGACCTACTTACAGCCACACTTGTGCAATTTTTTCCTCCCCCTAAATATACAATAAATTCAGTTTAATATTATACACCCTCTTTTTTTCTTTTTTTTTCCATCCAGGTATTAGCACAACTTTAAACTCTCTGTAGCCTATGTATTCCTCTACTATATATTCAAATGCCAGGAGATTTAAGTCATCCTTATTTCCCATTCTCTGGCACTTCTCTATTGGAAGAGACCATAGGAAAACAGCAACCAAGACCCAACCAAAAGCCCTGAGGCCTCACATGAGGAGGGGAAATGGCAAATATAAATTGGTATGAAAAGTGTTACAGATCTGAAGCATTAAGTTGATATTAGCAGGTATAATTTGTAGTTGATCAGGACTTTCCATAGGACAGTGCAGGAAGCTGCCTCCATGCTCATTGGTGTGAGATGCAGTTCCTGAGCTGTTGATACTGTGTTTCAGGGATCCCTCAGGGTTTTGAGCCAAAATTGTAGGGCAATCAGGTGTAGGAACATGTATGATCAATACAAAGTTGATACAGGCAGGAGCACGGGTTAATTAATGTGGTAGCATTTTACCTGTAGTGATAAAGATCATTTTGAAGCTTGTAAAGGTGTCCCACATACACCTCACTCAGCACTAGTCTTTGCCAAAGCCATGCTGTTCAGTCCAGCTGAGTGCTGGTCAGCAGATAGCCAGACCATGCCCATCAGAGAACCTGGACTTCACAGGACAAACTGCATCACCATGGCTTCCCTGGGAAGCACTGGTTTTAAACTGATTGCAAACAAACAGGTAGTTTATTTAGCCACAGCACTTTCTAGTTTAGCTCTCACACACAACACACATGAAACTTGAGTTACTAAAACAAGGGACTGGCTGAGATCTGCAAGCAACATGAAAAATTTCAAAATCACCATTCATGACTTACAGAGAATGACAGTGATTATTAAAATGGTCAACCTGTAGCAATTTCTACTGCTCTTCTGTTTGGAAAAAGTATGAATTTTGCTTTATTCACATGTATTTTTCTGTATACATCTGTAACAGCATATCAGTCAGGATTGTCTACACAAGAATATTGAAAAAAATTGCTATGCACTGTTTCACCAAACAGCTATCTCCAGCCACATTTCTTAAGAACTTGCCATAGAAATGCTTCTTTATCAGATCTTGCAGTCATGCTCAAAAAAATAAATAAATCCCTTGAGAACTCTGGTGCCACAACTGTAAGACATCATATGTATTAGAGATGCTTGATGAGTTACATGTTGCCTAGACAGGCGTGTCCAAGTTGCTGCCTTTGCCTGACATCAGGCTCCAAACAGCTTTCTGCAGAATCTGCATTGTTTTTTTAGAGAAGGATACTCTGTGCACTTCACAATTACCCAGACAAGATCAGGATGCTGAATAATATGTCTCTGAAAAGTACAGCCTTCAAGTTAACCTAGAGTGCAGTTGATCCAATATACTCAAATGTTTCAAAATTGTACTAACACATTGTTTTGTGTGGCGGTCATCCAGTCAGTGGCGCAGCCGCCGGCTGGGCTGCCCATGACTGTGGAGACTACCTTTCAGCCTGCCCTTCCTTTAGATCAGGCCGACTGGGTAGACGAGACCTCTTGGGACAGTGAGTCCTGAGAGGTAGGCGGGCTGGAGGCGGTTTCTCGTCATGGACGCTGTCCATCAAGGTGCTGTCCCCTCCCTTCTCCCCTCACAGTTGATTTAGATATTCATATGGTTGATTTCATATTCATGTATTGCTAGAAGCTTCAGTTACTCTGCTTTCCCCGTTGGTTTGTTCAAATATGTCCCGCCTTTGTAATTCGTTTATTGGTTCCTGTCCTCCCCCTTCATGCACCCCATTCGCCCGTTCCCCTTCTCCTCCCCCTTTTCCCCTTCCCTTAAAACCCCCTGTAACGGTCATTTCGGGGCTCGTTCTGTGGTTCCCATCCACGCAGTAAGTTCTTCTGCCCCCGCCAGGGCAGAGAATAAACCCTTGGATTTAGCCCACAAACGAGTCCTCTCTTCTTCCTTCATCGCCTCCGCGTCGCTCCTGATCTATCGGCTGCTGCCAGCCCCAGCCTGGGCTGTGGGACTTGTTACCTGCCTCGAACTTGCCCTCAGAAGGCTAAGGCGTTGCATCGCCGCCGCGCACCCGCGTGTGGCGTGAGAGCCTGTGTCCGGGCACGCGAGGGTACGGTCGCCCCTCGACCAGCCGGGCGGTCTAGCGGTCAGCGACAGTTTTGGTTTTGATAGATGTTATTCTTCTCTTGTGTATAACTTCTAAATCTATATTGTTCTTTCAGAGTAGATCGATCCAAAGTGGAATTTTGCATAAACTTGTATTTCCTTTTTTGTCTGTCATCTAAATACAGGAGACTAAGAAGATAAAACACAAGGCACTACGGAATTTTGACTTGAAGGTTGTCTGTTGACAATTTCAAGCAACAGAAGTGATGCCAAACATCTAAGCACTGAAAGATAAAGTCCTGAGATTTTACTTGTGTTTCAAATCAATCTTTTTTTACTGGGGTGGGGTTGGTGGAATGGTGAGTAAGATAGGGAGAGGGAAAGAGAGGAGAAATCTCAACATTTTGACCTTGACCAGAAATAGGCTGTTTTTATTTTGCTTGATACAATTTATTCCTATACCTGTGGAAAAAAAAAAACCCTATATATTCTCCCTTCAGACTCAGATCAACAAATAAGTAGATGAGCAGCATGTTGTTCAGTGTGCAGGTTAGATACTTCAGTGCAGCTGACTATCTAATAGCTGGGTTTGCAAGCACTCGTTGTCAGAATCACAGATCAATTAAATGCTGCCAGTGAAGATTTGCCAGCTCATTCAGGTCCCCTTTAGAATAATCCAAACACATACCTTAACTGCACTGCCCGTACGGACCGTGGATGAGATCTAATTGACTAAGCACAGGAGGAACCCAGGGCCATCTGAGAATTGCAGACATGATTCAGGGCGTACAGCTGCCCCTTATCCTACAGGAGCGGCAATGGACCATTCAGTATAACCACAACCTAAAATGATATCAGACATCAATAGCTAGGCAACTTTCACCTTGAATTTCCACCAACTCTGATCACAGAATCTAGAATAGTTTGTGTTGGAACAGACCTTACAGATCATGTTGTTCCAATTCCCCAGCCATAGGCAGGGACACCTTCCACTAGACCAGGTTGCTCAGAGCCCATCCAACCTCGTCTTGAACACTTCCAGGGATGAGTCATCCAAATTTCTCTGGACAACCTGTTCCAGTGCCTCACCATCATCACGACAAAGACTTCCTAATACCTTTCAGTTTGAATTCCTAATTTCTTTCGGTTTTAAGCCATTTCCCCTTCTCCTACCACTACATGCCCTGGTAAAAACTTGCACATACCTCGCCAATGTCACGTGTATCTATACTTAGCTTTCCAAAATGAAGAGCTGAATTTCACTTCCAATTTCAATATTAGCTACAACTGAAAAAGAAAAGCACTTGTACAGACTCCAGCCTCTTTCAGCAATCACAGTCGCCTAGTATTTTGTATAAATTCATATTCATTATTGGAGCAGTATACAGATCCTATCCTTTACTGAATGTTTATATAAGAAACAAAACCTCTGCAGTGTATTTAAGACATTACCTTGATTTCCAAGGCGATGGAATAATATGCCTGATATAAGAAAAATCAACATTGTATACACTGTTAGTAACTAAATGATGGAATCGAAAGTTCTATTTCCAATTTTACTGAAACAAAATTCTCAGGAATCAATTGCTGTTTCTTTCAACAATTAGTCAGTAACTCTACAATTCTAAGAAATGGGGGTTTTGTTTTCTAGAAGAACAGGGACATTGGGTGC
Source organism: Orthonyx spaldingii (assembly GCA_013397795.1). Classification (NCBI taxonomy): domain Eukaryota; kingdom Metazoa; phylum Chordata; class Aves; order Passeriformes; family Orthonychidae; genus Orthonyx; species Orthonyx spaldingii. The sequence goes on along the minus strand of VZTJ01011335.1, from coordinate 1,788,887 downwards.
ACTATCTTATGACTATGGAATGAAGATATTCCAATCATCCTCATCAAACTTGTTATAATCCACTGTGCCAGCCAATATTATACTCCCAAAGTTATACCCTCGAAATGAACACCCACCAGGATGTTGATCTATGGTTGTTGACCGCTCCTGATATGGCTAAACTAAGCAGTAGCACTTTGGAGCCAGATTATGTCTGTTCTAGCACTGAAAGACCCTTTTCATACATCAGAAGAGAGGCATCTGTATATTTGCCTGGAGCAGGAAGAACCTGAGAAACAGCTTGCTTTGTTATCTGTACTGGAGCAGAATACCTCTGAGAGATCATGGCATTTTATCCCTCAAAACATTTTACTGCTCCGCCTATATGAGATCAGACAGATAGGATTTCCATCTGCAATTTCTCCCTCTTCCTACTTTTGTTGCTAAGGTTACAGAAAGAATGCTCAGAAAGTGGTGCTTTGATTTATTTTAAAATTTTAGTAGGAAATTGTGAAGAATTATGCAGCTTGCTACAAATGCATGAAACAAACCTCCAGTAACTGTCACATCTCTCTAACTTTTGTTAAATGTTGTGCCACTAAAAGGTCTCGGGAATATGTTTGCCATTCTTTTTCTTTTTTTCTCCTTGCTATTCACACTGCAATTTGCTGCACACTCTCCAAGGTCTCCTATTGCCAACTTTGTTTTCTAGAAATAAGTATACTGCTTTTTTACGGATGGTCTGTGAACACTTAGACATGCTGCACATGAATGCATGCTGGTGTTATAGAAGAAAAAAACCCCAAAATCCCTGGTATTTCCATTAGTTATTTCTGTTGTGTGTATGAAATACTACAACTCTTAAAAGTATTTAATCAGCATTTTCTTCAGCAGTTGAAAGCATTTAACTGGCATTTTTGGAAGAACAAATGCACATTTTACAAATGGAACTTTCTTGACACTGATCCCCCTCTTGATAGGAATTTTGAGCATTGGCCCCATTTATTTTTCTCTTTGAAAAGTCTGTATTACTCATACAATCACAATAAGGATAGATCATTGACTTCTGCATAAATACTAAATTTACGGACAGTCAAAAGTGTCTGACCAAATCTGAAACAATGGACCCATCTGTTTACGTGCCACATTGTTACTGTTTAGGGATAACAGATAATTGACTTTCCCGTATTAAAGAAACATGAAAGATTTGGAGAGGCACCGAGTAATCCATCAATGTCAGCAGAATTCCTACAGCTTTGAAAATCTATCCCTAAGGACTGGTACTATCCAAACTGGAATTGTGCAGCTTAGTGTGACAACTTTTTACGTACTTATCCAAATTCCCCTGCACTAACAACTTGGTAATGTATTCACCCTCACTCTCTGCTCCAACCAACTATGCACAATTTGCTGAGTGCTGTTAAATTAGCTAAGGCTGTTTGCTTTGCATGGGAGGAAATGAACATAATCTTCTGCTTTTTACATGACCAAACTGATACAAGTGTCCTTTCTTGAGGACACTCCAGGTGAACATGGAGAAAACGGTCAGAAAGGAAGTACCTGGGAAAGGAGAGACCTTCCCAGTCTCAACAGCCACACTAATATTCCACTTTCACAAGTTGAATCTATTTTCAGCAAACTCCTGCAAGCAAGGGCTGAGGCATGTATGACTGAAATAATTAATTCAGAAAGTACAAGGTCTGTTGATTCTGTTCACAGCTCTTTTCAGTCACGAGTTCAGCCATTCTGGAATATGCTTCAGGAAGCTGGAGATGAAGGATACGGAAAAGTAAAATATTATCATTAAGAAAATTCAAAGGCAGATTCCGTTAAATTCTGAATTCCCTGTCTCCTTCCTTGCTATAAAAATTAATTATCATCAATATGTTAAATTAAATGCCTTGTGTGCCAACATAGCTAAGCATGTGGAAATGAATTCAGGATTACAATGGAGTTCTCTTATTTAGGAGTGGGGAAACTAGTTTTTAATTCCTTCCCCATCCTCTCCTCCCAAGCTTGAATGAAATAGTGAATGGATATTTCCTCCAGCCTTTTCTCTTTTCAGCTATACCCGAGTTATTAGCAGAACCATCACTTCACGAGTTTAGATTGCGAGCATTGGAAATGTTGACAGGCTTACTGTGGCAACACTTTTTACACAGTTGGCAAGGCATTTGGTCCAGCTGAATACTGCAGTAAGACCCAGTTTTAAAAGTGTTAAGGTGACCTTGATATAAGTAAGCAATTAGTACATTCAAAAGAAAAAGATGCATGAGGCATTTGCCTAACTTACCATTTTGAAACAGAAAGCCTGAAAAAAACCAAGACGGTGATATTTCAGTCTGCTGGCTGGCTAGAAAGTGTGATATCACTGGTGAAAAACACAGCTGGACAAGCAGAAAATAGTGAGTAAATTAATGGTTATCCCAGATTCTGTTTCTAATTACAGGTGACGTACTGTTTGGTCTAATGTAGCAAGGGCAGAGAATTAGGATATTTCATGTGTGATCTGTGCTGCTTTCCAGACCAATTCACTTTCTGGCTCTTCTTTATAATTACTAAAAATTATCAGTTAAATACTAAATTTAGCAGTAATTTCCAGACATTTTAGTTTGTCTTAGGATGTCACGTGAAGAGAAAGTTCAAATAATTTCCCTAAGATCACATGAAGAGGAAACATATATTTATCCCTTGACTGAGTTTGAAAAATGTATATTTGATTTTTCTGAAAATAAATTACATTCTCCATCTCCAGAGTAACAAGCTAATTTTCTAAAATAAACTTCTGAAAATTGTGAATAAAAACATTTTAAAATAACAATAACAACCTTTGCAAAAAAAAAAAAAAAAGTTAAAATACAGAAAGAAAATTCTATACAACTTAATCTTCAATTATTATATCAATTATATTATTTAACACAAAATTTTAGCTCTCTTACAACAAAAATATGACATCTAAACATTCTGCTACACGGAAAAGCAAAAGATATTTCCACAATGGTTTCAGTGCAGCAGCACTGTTTCTTGGGATCCAGGACTCTTCCTCCAGTACATCCTTAAGCTCCACTGTAACTTTTAAGCTTCTAAATATGAAAATAATAACATATTTAACTTAATCTAGTAAATGGATACCAAAAAAAGCACAAGAACAGCTGGACTCTTAAGTCAAACATCTTTGTGTGGTCCTCAGAATGGACTGGGAAGGAGAATTGGACTTGATGATCCTTGCGGGTCCCGTCCAACTCAGGACATTGTATGATTCTGTCTGTGTGTGATGCCCAGGAAGCACAGGGAATCCAGAGCAAACAATGGCAATTCCCCATTTTCCCTAGGTTCCACTAATCTGCTCTTCAGAAACTCCTTTTGTGTTTAATAAACCATGACAAATTTTTATTCCTAGAATTTGCCTGGTTTTGTAAATTTTGACATCCACAACATTCAGTGTCAATGTTTAATCCTCTAGAACATTACGGAAACACCAGAGATATGAACAGCACGTATTCCAACAGAGACTTCTGGACTTGAGCTACACTGGCTTAAAGGCAGCAAGACAACTGTGTTAGAGGTACAACTAACATGGCCTAACACAACATAAGATAGAGTCTGAAATGGCTGAGAATCTGGTGCAATGCCACCTTCAACTGTAAAACCATGGTTTTTAGTCACAGAAGTTCCAGGTCTATACTAGGTTACCAAAGTTTGATCAAAGATTGTAAAAAATATTTCTTCTCTTCTCTTGACTGAGTCATACACCAAAAATCACTCATAAATTAAAATCACGTGATGTAGTAATTATTAGCTGTGAACAAGAAATAATTATACATCCCTAAAAGTAAAAATAAGAGTGAATATAACTTTTGCTATAATAAAGATTTTGCAAGTAGACCTGGAAAGCTTCAGCCATGTAATTAAATCAATTACAGTGTATTTCTTGACTTAGAACTTTAAATGATCCTTAACCAAAATCTAATGTTTCCCTTATTTCAGTCAAGAGCTAAGTATTATTTGAGCTCAATAAAAATAATCTAGAATCTGTCCCTAAAATGAAGTCACGTCAGAAAGCAGGTATCAAAAATAAAACTGATTGTTGCTTCAGGTTTTTTAGATGTTTTTTTTCTCCAGACTTTTGTAAATACATATTTCAGAACAGAAGTATTGTTCCTTTGCTCTCTAAAGAAACAGCCAATTCCTGTGACAGATTTCTGTTCTGCAAAGCTTCATTCCTCCTCACTTATATGTTAAATGCTTCAACTGAAGCCTAAAATCTGGTTAAACCTTTGTCCTGAATATGCATCACTTTGATATTTCATAATCTCCACTAAAATGTGACTATGCATTAAGACAAGAATTCTGTCCTAGTGGTGGATGGATCAATAGCATCCCTGATATTATTAAACTAAATGGCTATACAAGAAAAGTTGCCCATGGAATTAACCTGCACTGTTGACGATCACTGACAGGGGAAGGAAGATACAAATACTATTTAAGCTAAATGTTTGAGCTATAAATTTAAAAGCTAAACAAGCAGGCAACTCTACACAGGCTATTAAAGGCTCTAAAAATTGCAAGTCAGAAAACAGGTTTTAGAAGTAAAGGGGGACACTCTCTTAGCATGGGATGAAGAAAAAGACCAGAAGTACTCATTAGACTGTGATAATAAGGATTTTTTCTTAAATACAGAATATGGTTCTCAGTAACTTGGAGGGACTATGGCTTCAGAACACAGTGGTATTAACACTGCTCTAAAGTCCTTCAGATACAACAGGCATGAAAGCATTGGGATGGGAAAAAAAGAAAAAAAAAGGTAGTAAAACAGGAACAAAACAGAGGCAGGCTTGGCCAAACTGACAGCTCATTATGAGACTATGATACTCTTCAGTTTTAAGGCTTCTTTTACGCATGGACAAGTTTTTTTACTTTTAATACAGTGCATTAGAGAAGTAATCGCAGAATTGCCTTATCATTTGTCCAGCTGAGGGAAATTTAATCTCAGCCATTTATTTTCTTCCTTGCTCAGACTTGCAGTGGGGACACAGCAATGGGCATGCTGACACTGCTGTCAGTAGCTGAGAGTAATTGCTCTCAAATCCCGAGGGCTGTAAAACTCAGTCCCTTCTGTTGTTTTTGCCAGTCAGAATCAGACATCTTCACTTCCATGAGTGACTGGGGCTGATAAGGGAGAAGTGTTCTTTTGGGCAGAAACTCTGAGTCAAAATGCAAAATCCAGCAAAAGACTGTTTGTTATCAGTAGGAAATTCACCAGTGTTGTTTTGATAGGGGCAAGATGCTTTTCAGGTATAAACTACTGGGGCTGCTAAAATTTGCATTTCAAACAACATCTAGGGAAAGTAAAGAAAGGAGAGAAAAAACAAAGAAGGGTGATTTCAGTTGGCAACAACTCTATTATAGTTAAAAGCAATACACAGCAGGAGATATCAGTGATATCCACAGGAATAAATGAATTACTTCACTACAGAAAAAAAAATTTACACTGAAATAGCCACAATTACTCTATGCTTACAAGTAGTATATTATGAGGGGCGGAGAAAATAAGATAAAGTTGAGTTTGGTTTGATTTAGCATGCTCACCACGCTGTTTTTTGCTCAGAACTGAATCCTCTGTCATACAGTTGCAATCATTCATTCTGTTCTAAGACTTCATATGAAAAATTATGTTTTCCTCACAGTTTTGCTGGTGCAAAGCAATAAAGTTTTACTGCACTCAGCTCAAGCTTGACTATGATTTAATCTATTATTTTATTGCTGGATTTATTTTTGATATTTCAAGTTTGTGAAAGACTATTGTTTTGATGTAGTATCTCTATAGAGTGGCAACAATTTTGAAAGTAATTCACATGACCTAAAGTTATTTTGCAAAGTTTTTCACCTTCTGCTCACGCCAATGTAAGCTATGTATCAGAGACTTCTCCAATTCAATTTCTCTGTGTTTTTCTTGTCAGTGTTTTTCCCTGCACTGGTGTGACTCCAGTCATAAGGAAGATCTGTGATAAAGAGACCAAAGCTGTACATACAGAGGGGGAATCTGTTCTGTATGGAGATACACATAGCCAAAAATATGGGAAATCACTTGAAAAATGATGCACATTTTAAATTACAGAAAAATTATGATGCAACATTTGTGTAATGCACAATTGTGTATTAATGCATTAATTGTATATTATTGCATTATTACGCTTTTTCCAGTGCTCAGTAGCCAGACCAGCATAAGCAAGTACTATGGCAAAACAGGAGTGCATTTATGGATCCCTTAGTGGTAAATTCTGGGGAACCAGCATCCATATGGGCTGCATGTCAGAGATCAGCTTCTTTTTCAGTAATGCAAAAAACGAACAGGCAACAAGAACCTCTGATACCCACCTTCATTATCTGTATGCCTACAGGGCTTTGTGGATTAATAGAACAACTGGTCACATCATCACCATAAAGCTGAGTTTATTTTAACAATATTAATACTAATCTACTTCATAAAAGTGAGTTATTATAGAGCATACTTTTCTTTTACAAGACTATATGAAGAAAAGTAGTATATTTGTCTTATTTTTCTCCTTGTTTGAAAGAAGACATGCCAGACTAGACATACTCATGAAGATCTATTTTCACACTCACTGCTTTTACAAGGACTTACAGTGTTTGCAGCAACAAATTCCACCTGACACGTTGCATTTCCTAGGCTCTATTTATCATAAATAAAAGGCACTTCTAAATGTACTGAGCACAATAAACAAAAGCAGTAGATTACACAACAAGCAAAACCCCAAAACAACCTTGACCCTCAAAACAGGAGAGAAGAATCCCAAGAAAGATGGGAGAAAAAAAAACAAAGAAAAGCTAGGCTTGAAATTATGATATTATGAAATCCCAGAAATCTGAGAAACAAACCCTCTAGAAAGAAGGATTCTGACAATCCCAAAGTTATTCCAGGTGGAAGGCTTTAATGGTTGGCTTTGCGACCGTCGGGAAGAAATATGGCTTAGCCATGGATGCTCCTATCTTCAAAGCCTCTCTGAAACTCTCATTTGCCACAAAGCCAAGAAGCCAACTTGTTGCAAAGGATCACCAGAATCCTGTGTTTTTGGGGCTGCCCCTTGCAGTTGGTTTAGACTGCTGACAACATATTTCGTTACACATCCCAAGGCTGTCTGCTTTGGGGATTTCTCTCAGACTGCAACATTTGCACCCATCTCTGTAAGATGGGATCGCACTCTTTTTACACCACTATTTTGTCCCTCTTAACAGCTTTCTCTCTCTCTCTTCAGCTATTTTATATAATGGGAATGAAAACATAATAAGTCTCTTATAGAACATGACGCTCCTCTGCCTTTGAGCTCCAGAGTACCCAATTGCAAATAAAGCAAATGGGACTAACCTCCACCCTTGGGAGGCTTTCTTTGCAACATTATAGTCTCTAATTGGCATGTTATAATAACCCTGCTAAAGTAGGAGGAGTTCTTTCAAGATAGTCGTACTGTTTTATAGAGTGTTATACATTGATTTTACCCTATAATTTACAGTCAACTCTCAAGTCTTCTATCTGACTTGCAACAGAATCTAGTTCTTTATGTCCTTTGCTTTTCTTTGGCAACATCCATCTTTGTGGGTTTGTACCACCACAATGCTGCACCTGTGGACCATAACATTCCTATTTTCCAGCAACACAATGGGACTTGGAGGCCTTTTCTTCTTCTTCCCAAGGTCTTGCTCTTTTCTAAAGGTCCAGCACACCAAATGGTTATAGCCACTGCTTGTGCTAGTCTCTGCAATTTAGTTCAAGACCAGTTCAAGAGAACATCTTTAATTAAAAAAAACACATGAATGTGTATATCATCTTGCATATAAGTTGTTCCCTGAATCACAGTGCCAAACAAATGCAGGAGACAAAATAGAGATGTGAAGAGTCTCCTGGGGTCCCTGGTGGCTACACTGCTCAATTTTTGGACCAGAGAGGCTGCACCCTAAAGAGAATCTCACCATTATCATCTTTCTTATGCATAGGAGGAGGTCCACCCTGACTACTGGAAAGGTGTGACAAACCAATCTACAATGCATTTTCAGGGAGCACTTTAGAAGATCTGCACTTCATGCTCCCACTCAAGCTGATGTTAAAATAACCTCTGGATCAAGGCTGATGGCTGATTCAGCAAGGTGAATCTGTGAAGTCACACAACAATTCAAGTAATTCCAATGGGAAAAAATTAATCAAAAATGTCATTACCTCAAAATGAAAGGAAATCCAGTGGAACTAAGCTGTGCTCCACACAGGTTTAATTTTATTATTTTTCACCTTATGACTGTATGGATTGATAAATCAAGAAATATTTAGAGTAGGCATGCAGGAATTTCTGCCTACTGCCTTCTTTTTTCCTTGGCTGTTTTATTTTTGTTTGTTTTGGTTTTGGTTTTGGTTTTTGATTTTTTTTTTTTTTTGCAGGGAGGGGTAGGGGTGAGAGAGGGAGCAAAGGCTGTTTGGTTTGGGTTTATAAAGTTGGAGAGAAAGTATACTCATCATTATAAAGAAGGACAGAAAATACTATCATGTGAAAACATATTCACCACGGTCAGTCTTCATGTTAAAGAAGTCTGCATTTGCATGGTAAGCCTACAAAACACTTTAGAGAAAACATTATCTGTAAAGGAGGGATGTCGTCATCCTGTAGCATCACTAAATATAAGTGGCAGGTAACACTAATTCTCTGGATTTTCTTTAGCAAGCACTGCAATGTACGGAGAGCAAGGATTTAAAATAATCAATAAGCTCTCCAGCACTGCTGATAAGATCCCAAGCTGCAGAAGACTGCAATGTACAGATTCTTCCTCTGTGGATATCTGTTGTATACTCTACCTCCTCTATAAGGCCAGGAATCAAAGGTTTTTTTGTGAGATGCCTGTGTGTTGTAGTGGGGATTTTCAATGGAATCCAATAATGTGTAAAACCACAACTCAGTTATCTTATTGTGCTGAAAAGACCTTAGAAAAAGAGGCTTGCAACAGAACACAAAACTTGAATTCAATAAACTTTTCAGGTTAAGACACTGCAAAGCCATTAATCTGTCAGGAAAGATGTTCCTGGAAAAATACCATTCTATGTATATCCATTTGCAAGCATTCATGTTTTTTTCCCCGAGCCATGCTATACATAAGTGTTAGAGGGGGTGCTGATCATTTTGCTTCATAAGGGCTTGGAACCCAACTGAATGGAAACCCTGCACAGGGATCTGTGGGTAAGTCCTGGAAAGATCAGCTAGTAAAGCTTCCCTGTACCTGAGGGTACCTGAGACATCCTGCACTTTACCTGCTAAAATAACTAGAAGCAAGATTGATCTGTGTTGTGCCTGAAAGAATTGCTGCAAGTATGGGCAGATGGGGATTACAAGAGGCAAAAAGGAAGTTATAAAATCAACGTGGAGTTCAAAAATTCAAAACAACAATTTACCAACCAGTGACTTTCATATTAGTACAAGAGGAAATGTAATTAGTGCTGTGCAAACTGTGAACCTTAAAAACAACAAACACAAACCACACCTCTCAGAAAGCACAAATTTTTTTACTCATGCAGTAGAGATGCCATTGTCTCTACAGGTGTGTTTTATATTGCATTGTTTTTTTTTGCTGTGTAAGATAACAACCCAAAATCTGAAAGCTGCTTTTTTTTTCCTCTGAGAGTGAACTTCTCAGAACTGAAAAAAACCCCAACGTTGTTGTTTTGGAAGCAGATTATGACTGAAGATGTTAAGTGTAGCTTATTCCAAGCTGTATTTTATTGAAAAACAGGATGTAGATTTTATTAATAACAAAACCCCAAACCCAATACTTAAAAAACCACCACCACCACAACAACAAAAGAACCAAAGAAAACAGGACAGAGAGCTATCTGGCAGTTAAACAGGAAATTAGAGGTTGAATGACACCATAAAACAGAGGGAGATTTCCCAAGACTTCACACAGATGGACTTGATCCATCTTATTCTTTGGAAGACCAAAAAAACATAATGTGCAATTTTTTTCAATGGTCAACTTGAATTTTCTTCCAATTTCTCATTGCTCTAGGGTTTTTTCCTCTTTGTGCCTGGATATCACTCTCCACAAAGATTAGACAAATTCTTGCAAATTGAGATGTTTACATCAACTTAAAAAAATAACTCAGTTTTATTCTATTTCAATACTACTTCCTTTTCCAGTTCTCCAGCAAGAACTGCTAAAACATGGTACTTCCCTTAACTGTTTTCCATCAAAGAAGCAGACATCCTCAAGAGACTATCTTCAAAAGTCAGAAAGGACAGGCTCCAGCCCCAGGACCAGAGAAAACTCCAGCTTCCTTGTGCTGACAGCTTCACAGAGACCCTCTTGGATACTTTTCCCCACAAGTGTTTGAATGTCCTGAAGGAAATATCCTAATTTTTTACTTACCCCCAATCAAAGATAATAAAATTAATTTAAAAAAATCAATGGAATGAATATCTACCTCAATCTGCGTAGTGTTGTCATGTCCCTCTTCAAGAAGCAGGTCTGTGAAACCACCTGGCTCCGAGGAATCCTGCCCCATGCTGGCTCTGTTGGTGTCCACTGATTTGAGAGACTCTGAGTGCCTTCTCCACCTGTGGCTGCTTACATATGAATCCACCTGCACATTTTCCTCCACTCGAGGGAAGCTCTGAACAACTTCATAAAACACACCTGTTTGACAAGAAAAAAAAGGCAAAACAAAGCAAGGTAGTAAGTGAACTGCTTTTGCTAATCATAATTGGAAACATTAAAATTTTTTTATAAAAGTTTAGGACAGCTCCATAGAATAGCCATTTGTATCCCTGATAATGTTTCTACAGCAACGTTAAGTGTTTGAAAAAACTATTATACTTTTACAAAATTCAGGAATTTGGACTGTTTGGTAAACTCCTCTAAACATCCCAAATGTTTTATATTTTTTGCTTGTTTTCTGTCTGGGAAGAGCTTTTCCTGTAACTGTTGTAACTTTAATACATGTTTACCCATAGCCGACACTCTTCAAAATAGAATAAGCCTAATAAAAAGCATTTTAATCACCTAAGAAAACAAATGTAGAAGAGACAGAGAAACTTTTGTACAGACTTAGATTTTCCTACTGATTTTATGTCAAAAGAGCTTGGAAGCCATGGTGAAAGGCAAATAAACATTATGAAAGATGTGAAATTCTCATAAACAGCTGTTCCAGTGCATAATTAAAACTGCCCTGCTGTATGAGTGATAAACATGAATGATGTGTGAAGTCTGCAGGCACCCACTATATCTTCTGCAAGGAGTGAGCCGTTGGGTGGTGTGTTTAACATATTACTTTTGGACATTTTCATGCTCATTTGCAAGTTCTTCATACTAGTAAAACCATCAGCAAAACAAACCTATAAAACTATCATCAGACAAAACTACTAATTCTTCAGAAGTTTCTATTTTCCCCAATCCAAAAGCACATCAAAGTATTTTTCTGTTAATTTATTTTTGTTAACACCATCAAGACTGGTTGAAGTAAGTTTGCATATTTTGCAGTAAAAGTCAGATATGCTTTTCAAACTGTCTTTGGTTCTAAAAGAGAAGGAGAGGGATGTTCAGTGTTTTTGATGTGCCAGGCAGAAGGTGATTTGGTTAAAAAAACAGAAAAAAAGAACTCTCAAAAGAAGTGGCAAAGTAAAGGAAAATACGGAAGGGATAGACTGGTAAATAATTATCTGCAGAAATAATTCCATTGCTTTTTTTCAACAGAAACTTCTGAACAAAAGATGGCACTACTTCCAAGGTCCCTAATAAGCATTGAGCACTTTGTCTAAGTACAGAAGAGACGGGAAAATAGAAAATTAGCTATCAAAGGTTTAAATAAGTGAGATTTTTCTGCATCACAGCAGGAACAGGTATAAGAGCCATGGGTATAGGAAAATCTGTCAGACATTGTTCTTGGCAGACCAGAACGTGTCACAGTACAGAAACAGTATCCAACACACTTTAGGTTCTATGTGTTCACGTTTTTCTATCAAACTCCCCCAAATCTAGTAACCTTATTTCCTAAGCCATTTGATCAATCTCAACCAAGCTGAAATTAATGTGAGACAAAGGTGCTTGGTCACCTAGAAAATCAGAATTTAATTGACATGCAAAACAAGCAATCTCAGGCCATGTGTTTCATCAGACTCCAAGTAATCATACTTCTTTTCTTTTAATAGGTGGCTTTTTGAAGCCTTTTTCTTTGCATTTCTTACAAGCCTTAGAACATTGTCTTCAACAAATTGCTACTGTGCTCCCTATTTTATCAGACAATCGGCAGCCCGATGCAGACGGACAGCTCAGCAGGTGAACTAACTTATTCCTCCACAGTCCTTATCAAAACCCATTCCAAGCAGCCCTCCCTGCCTCAGCTTGCAGGCACTTCACGGTGCTGTTAGGGGGGTAAGGCGTCAGGAAGCTGACAGAGATGGCAAACTCCTCAGATACAGGGGCAGACAGGGCTCCCTGCCCGTGATCCACAGCGCCCGAGGCTGGCTCCATGTGTGCCCTCCTGCTGCCGCTCGGGCTGTGGCACCGAGACATCGCAGCACCGTCTGCAACTGTGGGGAGCACCACACACCTACAAACTGGGCCACAGCACCTCAGGTACATGTCTGCAGCACCCCTTTCCCTTCCCTTGAAGTACCTTTCCTGCCTGGTCTTGGTGGCTCAAAACTCACGCTCAGCGAGAGGTCAAAAAAAAAAAGCATTTTACCCCCATTTTGCACTCCCACTCCATCCTACTCTTTTCATGGCCATCATAAATGCTTGACATGTTGAGACAATCCCTAAATTAGCAAATAGAACATGTGAAAGTTAGGGGAGGGTTTAAAATCCCATTCACCTCAAGCTGAGACCCATTTGTAAAGAAAAGCAATTACACCTTGTTCTCCCACATCCTGAATGGAAATGAATGTAGTTTCTAACCTTTAAGGTATTTATAACTTAAAGTGGTTTTTAAAATTATAATAATATAATGATGGTGAGAAGGAAAGAAGTGTGTTGGCATATTTCCACTGACTTGGAAATTCTACACAATTTTATCCATATTTTCTTTTACAGTATAATTGCATCATGGCATCTGCAAAATTTGGCTTGAGCCATTCCCCATTGCAGAGATTTTCGATGTCATTAGTGCACAACTTTTATCCCTTTTCAAATATTTTAGTGATATGATTTTTCTCTTTGAAACATAGAAAATGTTCTAAAAAAATGCTGTTTCTGCCATTACGCTGATAAATATTTTTTACAGGTACAAGCTAGACTGACATAAGGAAGTTTTAGAATCATCTAACTGTATTCAGAATGCATGATGTCCTTCTAAATTGAATAGTAGCAAGAATTAAATGCAGGAAGTGATATAACTATTCAGTTTAAAACAAGTCTTTGGAGTTTTCTTCACCATTACCTCTGAAATCTGTAAAACACTGTTATCAATAGACTAGTTAACTGTCCTGGACTGGCAGTGTGGAGATACTGCACCACAACATGAGATAAAATCTGGATGTGATTTCAAGGAATAAAGAAAGAAATCTACTGTGCGATTCCTCCTTCATGAAACCCTTTCCTTAAACTACAGGGGATAGAGAGGAGTGATGAACTTGGCTAGACCAGCTCTGCTCCAGCATGTTCTCTCTGTTTATCCCAGCAGATCTCTAATGGTGAGAAAATTACAATCACTTTTGAAATGAGCTGAACAGGATTTTTACTTTTATGTAAATAAAACTTACATAAATTTTCAGATAACGGATAGATAAAATAATTTTAAGTTCTAAAAGCAGGTAATCCATGTTTAAAAAATATTCAGAGACCTAAATTTCCAACACTTTACAAGTTACAACTGTTTGATGCTTCTGGTTGAAATCTCTGTGTAGCTAAATAATCACATAAAAGGCATTTTAGAGAAAACGTACTGAACTATTATAGTCTTATCTTTTAGATCTTGGAGCTCTTGCTTTAATTAACACTGAAGGAGAACATGGCACTCAAATCAATTGAAAAGAAGCCAAATACTGTAATATCTGATTTGTAATAAAATCACAATATTGGCAAACACAGATGAGTAGCAACTTGTTCAACTTGTATGAACAGAGATGCAAAACTACAGTAAGAATTCAAATCTGTTAAAGTTGGAACTACTGTTTTCAACTGATATTTTTATGTGTAAACCAGCAGAGTTTTATATATAGTACTATCACTGGCATGCCACTATCTCTGAGGGAAGGTCTGTGTGGCTGATACTGTACTGCAGTATTTCGAAGAAGTAAAAATAGAGTAAGGTCTTCCTAATGAATATGTAATGAAGATGGTGTTTTGGCCTGATCCTTCAGCTCCTGCTCTTGAAGTTTTCATAAAATTGGCGATGAAAATCATTATGTCTGGAGCTCCTTTCCTCCTTGGGTTATGTTAAAATTTAAGATTTCAGCTCTGAGTTGAATAAAGTTAGAGAAGCAGTCAGGTGGGGCTAAGGGAAACAAATCTATAAAAAGCTTTCACTGATCTGAGATTATTTGGTGACTGTTGGAAAGATCAGTAACTCTTGCCATGGTTGGCCAGTTCACTCCTCGCAGCTGATGTGATTGATCAGAATTTCCATCAAAGTCTTTAAGGGAACAGGAACATCATTCGCACAAACTGGAAAGACTTGCACAGAATATTTAGAGAAGACACTGAAGAAGGAGAATGGGTGAAAATTACAGGCAGAACCACTTTCACTCATATCTAAAACAGGTGTTTCAAATTTCCTTCTGCACAGGTTTATGTGCTCACATGAAAAAGAAAGCTTTTGGCATCTATTGCTTAAAACCACCATGTACCCAGGTAATAGCTTTTTTAACACTTGAGCTTGCATTTCCACAAATACTAAACAAGTTTTTAAATGTGTTAAACTGAACTGATGGAAGACACACATCTAAAACCTCTGTGTTGTACATTAGGACATTTTGAGGTGGTTCTGCTAGTCTGAGGTTTTGGGCAGGAAGATGTGTGTCCTGTATTATGAAATACATAGAACAGCTTAACACTAATGTCATTGACATAAATCAGTGTTGTTTGTCCACTTCAATATTGTGAATTATACAAGTGCCTCTAACAGATCAGAAATGCTGGGCTATACAAGAAAGATTTGCTGAAAGGGAAGAAGACACCTAGCTATGGTGAGGACATGGGCTTTCTTCTTTGCCAAACCTGGTCTCAAAGTAAAAGGGAAAAATTCTAAGCAAATAAGCCCAAAATGCAACAGCCAAACTTGACAAGTAAGACAGCTCTGGTTTTGTAAGGAAGTCTGGTCTACATAAAGCTTTATTTATAAGGAAGAAACAACAAAAAAGAAATTTTATATTTTTATGGGCAGTATTGTAACCAAAGGAGAAAGAAACTCTATTTGGAAAAAAAAATGGCAAATGTGTAAATACTCCTCCATCCATTCAACTGGTTTTGGGTTTTTCCCCCCTTTTCCATGAGATCAAATGAAGTTTTGTGGAGCGTTTCAGCATATCAAAATTTCAGAATTGCATTTCTGAAATGTGTGTGTTATTTACATTCCATGATTGCACACATTTAAGCCAACTCTGCAATTTGACTAATTTCATAAATGCACCAAATCAGCAATCTTTTTTTTGAAAGACTAGAAATACTCATACACTGAAACCTCTATTCAACAGATTGCTTGTGAGATACATGATCAACTTTCTAAATATGCCACAGCCCAAATGCCAGCAAAATCAAGTATCAAATGTGCAAATTTATTCATCAAGGGATAGAAAATGCCATCATACTACTTCAGCTGAAGTAACTTTCTGTAGCCTGTCTTATGAGTCTTTATTTCTATTATGACCCTTTTAGTAAGGATGAGAAACCAATAAATGTTGGGCGAGACATGAATACTGGTCCTATGAACTTATAGACTCTTCAAGATATAAACATAAACATGCCTTTAAAAAATTCTCCAGGTAGAGGGCTTCCTACTGAATGACCAATATCACAGCAAAAATCAATCATACTTCTCATAAACAAGAAAAAATTCTAGTTTAAGTTAACTCTGCTTATGAACACCTCAACAAAATAGAGACTTCTTTTTTCTTTTGTACCTGATTCATGGGCCTAGGACCAATTCCATCTTTCTGACCTCAATTTAGGAAAGATATAACAGATAAACTCGACTTTCAGCATGTCCTTGATAAAGATGCAATACATTTCTTAACAAATTAAGAAATAACACGATTTGTGAAAACTATCCCTCAGTAAGAATTAGCCACAAATAGCTGTGTCAGTTTGGTTCATGATTTCAAAAACAACAAAATACCAGATCCTCATAGTTTCTTTTGTCTTTAACTGCTAACAGAATTGTAATAATATGTGGGAAAATAATGCTTAGCATGATCCTATTTTCCCCAACTAGGGATGAGAATTTATAGGCCTACAAAGGGAATCAGAGGTCAACAATGATAAAACTCTGAATGATGGAAGATGATGATCACTGTACTGCTGTTGAATTGTTTGCTCAGAACAAAAAAAATAACATCTAAAATAATAACACTATCTTGATGTATGTTTTCCTTGCAATTATGCAATAAGTAGCGACTAAGACTCATGTCCAACACAGTATCAATAGGTATTATGGCAGGGAAATAATATAACTGGTAATTTCCTTCCACATCCATTTTAGCAACAATATGAACTCAGACTTTTCCCTTCACAACTGCTTTCTATTCAATAACTATTTTTTACCACTACAAGTGGTCCCAAAGAGCATATTACCACAATTCTAGTTTATCTTTGTCACAACTACACTGCTGCAGGCTGGGTTTTTCTAGTGTTTCAGGTCGGGTTTTTTTGTTTTAGTTTTTATGGGTTTTTTTGTTTAATTGCCTGATTTACTTTCATTTTGTAATTATTTATGTAATCATACAGGTAAATTAAAATGATATAAGTAAAGTCAAGATCTGAGTCCACTGGCAACAATACTGTTACTTTGATTAGCCTACATCAACTCTGAGGAAATATTGTTAAATTCCAGCTTCATTCATCTTCTCCAGCTACATAAACACAATAATTTGCACATTGAGTTTACAAGCAATCTGATTATGGCTTTATAACTTATTACAGATTTTTTTGCTATTCTTCCTGTCAGTTCCACTTGGGGACCAAGACCTAAATTTATTGCTAACTGGATACAAACAGAACGAAAAAAGTACAACTTATATCTCAAAGAAGGCTTGCAGTCTTGAAGATGTGCGGTGATAAGAGGAGGGAGAGAATTTTGGTCAGTACACAGTGATATTAGCCATTACCAAAAACCTAGCCAGTATCAAGATTTTGAAGCTATTTTAGTAAAAAGAAGATTTAAAAAGGAAAAAAGGGTGTTCTAATTTGATGGGCTTAAGTTTTTTATACACACAATCTAGAAGGTTTTAAGTTGCTTTCACAACTGAGGTTAAAACAAGAGTCTGGGGGAAGGCTGATCATAACTGAAGTGGAAGGCATAAAACATTTCACACCTACTAGGTGCTTACAAGTTTTATGCACATCTGCATCCCACACTTGCAGATCTTTTTTGTACTCTTTTTGGAATGATAATTATGATTAAGCTAGCAATGCAGAGTGTAATCCTTTATCTCAGCCCTCCACTTTCTGAGACAGGAAGACAAAATCACCTTGAAAAGAAAGATAATGAAGTTGGAATTGATTCTGGTTTAGCCTTTCCTTACAAAAAACAAAAGAAAAAGAAAAAAAAGAAAAGAAGCTCTCACAGACTTAGATGCCCAGCCATGGCATATTGAATTTAATTTCTACTCACTTAATCTTTGCACACTATACTAATATGTTCAATATCCACATTCCCAGTAGCACTTGCAATAATTATTAGTAATGCAGACACCCAGCTGTACATAGATGAATATTTAGCACATACTAAGCTTCCAACAGGAAGTATATCTATAATGTTCTTATGTCCCTGGCGCACAACTCGCAATATTAATAATCGTATTTACTTGTGGATTATCAAAGTACAGCATAGAAAGGGAAGTACTTAACACATTTTAAATAATTTGGGGTTTTCTGATTAACTATTGTAGCAATAATGTCAAAATGTTAATTCTTGTGTAGTTTATGTATTTTCTGTCCAAACCTCCCTATAACACAACCTCTTGCTAAACTACAGAATTATTTGTTTAAAAAGCAGCAAAAAGTAAAGAATTCAACAAAAAAAATGCCCTGCCAAGAGGAATGGAGATCTCTCTATAATATTCTATTTATATGCAAATTCTTGCTTTTCTAAACTTGATTCAAAGGTTTTCCAGAGAATACTAATACCAACTGTACCTTATTTAAAATACCAACTGTACCTTATTTAAACATATTGTAAAAAAGTTTATAATTTTTTTTGTGGTCAGTAAATGGATTATAATATGATTGTTGGTGTTGGATAGTAGCATTAGAGCTGTCTTCTACTTGTCCACCTCACAGTTCCAACTTGAAAGCATCTTTCTTTTTCCTGAAGGATCTAGCAAACCTAGGCACTAGAACAACCCGAGGATACGAGAGAAAAGGATACCAAAATTGAAATAGGCATTCATAATTTGAATTGCAGCACATGTCTGGGACTCCTTTTGTATGACTTTTGAGAAGGAAGACAGTAAATAACTGGGATGTATGAACCTGTGCTAGCTTGGCTAATTATGCCCTTCCCAGCAGATAGTGCCACATGCAACTTTGGTAGAAGGGTTATCTTCAGTTTCAGCCAGTGGAAAAGCCAAAGGCTAAGACAGATGGAAGCCCATTGTTCAAAAAATGGATTAGCACGGACAGCACACACAGCGCCTCTGCGCTGCAGTGTGCAAAGAGCAGCGATTGCAGGGACACTGCTCTGGCCATGACACCGCTGGTCAGCTCTCCACAGGCCTGTCACTCACTGGTGCTGGAGCAGCACCAGAGGGTAATTGGCTTCCTGGGTAGCCCTGTCAGGCTGACTTCGAATCAGGCACAAGGATCAATGTCAGCATTCACACCAAAGGCAGCCAGGCAGGATTCGGTTGCTCAAGCAAAGGGATACAGATGGAAAACAGGGCTCACATATCAGCACAATGGAGCTGCCCTTACATACAGGCATAGGCAGCACCACCTCAGGGGCACAGGTTAAAGTCTGAGCAACCTGGCACAGTGGAAATGAGGGCAGAAAGGCGGCACAATGGCACAATGCCTCATCAGGTACAACAAACACGGATGGACACGCACATGAAGGATTTCCTCTCCTCCCATGTTAGTGGTGCCCAACAGACTGAAATCACCCTTAGTAAGATTGTCTGCAAACAAGAGCAAACTCCTAAGCCTCTCACTATTTCCTAACAGACTTATTAATGAGTTTGTGGCGGTGTGCCAAAGCGCAGCTTACATATAGAGTGCCACTTCTCAGAACTCAATGCACCCTGGACACTTCAAAAAAAGGCAGATCATACAATGTAACCCCAGCATGACATATATGGCACATTTCTCTTGCTGCTTCCTCAATCCCCTCTGCCCCCATCACAGGAGTGGAAAGGAAGTGGTTAGCAGTATTAGATGTTTCACAGAGCTCAGGATTTGGAAAACTGGAAAATGAACAAGCAATTGCTGTTGCCCAGAAATGTGTAGCAGAGAATGTAATAGCATCTGATATTATAAAAGCTGAAGAAAAAAGCTGCATGATTTTTCTTCCAGTAGAGTGGTAAAAGAGAATTTTTTGAAGATGGGAAAATTAAAATTTACAGCTGTTTATGGAGACATAACCTACAAATTGATTTCAGTCAGAGGCTTAAATTTAAACCCCTTCACTTTCATTATGGATCAAACAAGAAAATTATCTATCTTCTTTCATTTTCTGCACACAAAGGCTTCCTAGACCAACAATGAGTCTGGATTAAGAAAGATTAATCCAGCTACAAGTAAACAGATTGATCATTTGTGGAATTAATGAATTCATTTAATAAACAGTAAAGGCTTAGTGCCAGAACTCATTACACTGTGGTGTCAAGATGGTTTTCATGAAATGTCCTGCAAAAAGCCAAAGAAGTAAATTGTCATGTTCAAACACGGAGTTGCTTCAAGGGTCAGGAAAAGTAAAGATGGTCTCACTGGGCTTATATAGCAGGTTTACATGTTTAGATTAGCAATAATTAAAAAATACATTAAACATTAGTGCTTTAGAATTGTCAAAATATCTTTATCTGATTTTCATGCTTTTATAGATATGCTGAATTATGCTTACAGTGTTTTATTTGTGATGTCTCTTTTTTTGTAGAGATGGGATGGTCAAGAAATGAAAATGCTATTTTATTAAAAAAAAGACATTGAAGGTTATTTCCAGGTCTCTTCACCGTCAACTTGCAATTGCTCTTCAACTTCAATTTCTCTATATATTTACCCAGTTCCCTCCTTTCTGTATATTTTGTTCCAAAAGAATAGTACAAAACTTAAAAAAAGAAGACCTATTGCCTTCCATTTTCACTCATGTGCATGAAGCAAGTGTTTTAAGGACTTCTGAAAACACAGTAGTGATTCTAAATAATAAGGGCTCCAATCTGACCCAGTGCAGTACCATAGCTATGGTCCTCTGTAAGAGCAGTCACTCGAACTTTTCAAGTTTTGAGGAAGCATAAGAGAAACATAAGTAATTATAGTAAATATATATAGTATAGAGATGGATTCTTCAAAAGAAACTAAATATATGTTGTAAAAGTGCAAGTTACTTATAATTTTTAGTATTTTTGCATAATAGCTCAATGAATGCCTCTTTATTGCAATCTGTAAGATGCAGATAATGAAACTCACTTTCTCTGTTAAACATGGTCTGTGTTACTGATGACAAGTACTAGGTAATAGCTATGTACTATTTTATTACTGAAAGGTCATTGCTTATTTCTTCCAGTCTCTCTGTTGGCAAAGTATTTTCTGTCTTGTCTAATGAAAATTAAATTTGTCACTGAAATCACAACGGGTCTAAATGACTTCAGCTTTTATTTTTTTTCAGGAGAAATTCTCATTTCAGCTTCAGCTAAAATCAGCTAAAATCCTAGATCAGGAGATCTGCTAGACAAAACCATCATGTTTCTAGCACACTAATGGGAGGAAATTAGAGCAGAGATTGCTTTTAAGCTCTGGCAAAAAAATCTGCCTTGCTAGACTTGATGTGAAACCAAAAAGAAAAAAAAAAATCATAGATTAAGGAGGAATTGTAGAAATGTGTTTAGAGTCAAAGAACGGCTGTATTAAACCCATCAGAAACCAGAGGCATAAAAATACAAATTAAGCCAGTTTGAGATATGAATGATAGAAAGACAGTCTTTGTTTGGCAGAAAAGAAATAAACCCTTTGAAAACTGGCAGAGACACTGGAGAAACAGAAGATGAAATATTGCATCAATCTTGAAACTTGTCAAAGCAATGAAATTATCCAGAAAATGTTTAATTGGACTGCCCGGTACATGGAGTATTGAATATTGCCTTTGTCTTCTCCCCAAAGGCAGACAAGCTAGTACTGTGGATTGTGCAGATCTGAGGAGTAAGTGCAGGAAGGGCATGTTTTCACAGTTTTTAACTGATGAACAGAACTGGAAGGACTCAACTCCTATAAAGGTATTTTAGAATTTACAGATAAAACCTGTTTTTTATACATATTTGACATCATTTACACGCACTCTCACCTTGTCTAAATAAAATTAGGGAACTGCATTGCTGGCATCTACTTCTAATACGCAGAAGTTACATGGAACTTAGTTATTTGGATAGACATATTCTGGGAAAAGACTGAATAAATATGATTTTTTTTCTTCTGTATTATACACCTTCCAATTCAACCACAACATTTCCAGGAAAAAAACCATTATCAGCTTTGCAGCATTCCTGCTGGGGTGAGTTTGCTAGCATGCTGTGGACATACATTTCATCTGTACATCTTTTTAAAAAAAAGGAGGCAGAAATGGATACTGCCATGCTGTAAAGCACATGGTGTTTTGGAAGCTGTGCAGGGATGAGCCAGCTCAAATGACAGCAGTCTACACTCTGCAAAGGAACAGATTTGCAACTTTCTGCTGTGCCAGTGCTTTTCCAAGTGGAAGATAGGACATTATGAAATGTGTGAAGATCATTACACATTAATCACCACATGAAGAGTATGTTATTTTACTTTTCAGAGGGTAAAAAAGAATAGACATGACACATGGAACCAGAGAGTTCAGTATATTCCTTAAAAAAACACAATTGTGCTTAAGTGCTTTGGAGGAGCTTATTTTCAAAATGAACCTTATAGGAACTCAAACTTGGTAGACGCAGTGCATGCAAACACTGCCTAGAGCCTACAGAGAGCTGAAGGAATGACTCTATGAGGAAAAGACCTTCTTCACAAGATGGTTGGTTTTCTGCTTGGATAATCACTCCAGTGCAGAGCATTTATACTTTTATTCAGCCACTGGCTCAAGCTGTTGCTCAGGTTCTTTATTATCACTAGCTAGAAGGCAAATTCAAAGGAGAAAAGGGAAAAATATCTTTAAGAGAGAAAATAGGGTGTTTTAAAAATTTTTTAGATAGAATGACATTTCAGTGTTTACTTACTAAACAAAGACAAAAACATCCATGTATAAATGAGTTGGGAAAATAAGTCAGTCAAAATTTGGCCTATTTGGTTAGACAGAGATTGATATATCTGTAAAATATACTTGAAAAACCATCTGCGTTTCTTCTCACTCTACTCACTACAGATTTTATTCCTAAGAAGCACATAATAAAGCTGTCTCAACATGCTATTTCTTTTCTTTTTCCAAATGAAGAATAGTGCCAACAGTCAGCTATGATTCCCCATGCCCTGCCCTTGAGATTCAATGACAGAAGAGCACTAGCCAGTTGCACAAAAAGGCATCTTTTAGAGCAGTCTTATATTTCTATGTCACAGCATCTTGCTGCCAAGGTTTTAACCCACATACTGGCTGACAGCCCATCCAGAGCCAGAGCAGCCACAGAAAGGTTTGCAAATCAGCTCTTCACATCTTGCAGCAGGGAACAGATTCAAAAAGAAGCTAGACTACACTCAGTGTTGTAAGAGTAAAATGCAAAGTTTTGCCTGATTGCTGGAAATAATATGACCCTAGAAATCATACTTAAGTTTCTCAAGAACAATTTCGGTTTTGTTTCCAGGTAGATCAATGCTTACTTAGGGCACAAACTCTCCCTTTGTACCCCATACATTCACACTGTCAAAGCACTTGCAACTTACGCAAGTCCTAAGATGGTGAACTTTAATGGGACTTTAACAGCCCCTAGAACTGCTCATCTTCTACAGGCCTGTCAGTTCCACTCCACTGAGGAGTTAATCTTAAATTAATCTGTCTTCTTGCTGAATGCTGACTGCCTTCCTCAACACATACATCTCATTTACTCAAGCAGAGAAACAGCTCAATCACTAAAGATATATAATTCTATGTCTGAATTATAGAGAGATAAATTACCAGTTCCTGGATATCTAGGTGTCTTGGCCAACAGCCTGCTGAGTTTGCACAGGCTGGCTGTCCTTTTGCAGTATGTCCCACAGATCCATCACTACCATTAACAGGCCTGGTTTACAGTATTTTCTCTTCAGATAACTGTAAGGGCGAGGCTATCTAGAGGTAAAGGATGCAGTCAGGTTCAGTCAGTAAAAGACTGGCAGACGACACAGCCCCACCTTACCAAAGAGCTTCGGTACCTTTCTTACCTGCCTGGGCTGCTCACTTGATCCTGCTTTCCAGTTTTGGAAGGCATATGCCCACCACAACAGAACTGTCTCTCAAAATTCACACTAAACTTTTCTTCTTAAATCAGGGCTATTTACGGTCCTCATGGATTTTATAAACTGTCTGTCCTGTCCTCTCTCTTTTGTTCAAATTAGTATTCACTATTTTCTAGAAAAACTTCAAAAGCAGGGCACTTTTCTAGGAGATGGAAGACCTCCCCCAGGGTAAAGGTAGCCTTGAACTCTCTGCCTCACTTCCCTGGAGAGTGCATAACCACCAGGATACTATGAAAATACAAGACACCAGTACTTGGGCTCAGAAGACAAGCTGAGAGCTTCTCTCATTCACAAAGAGCACTCTCAGGAGTGCACTGCACATGCTAGATCCCAAGGCAAGCTGGTCTCTTCTTGCAGACCTTAAGAGCAGTTAATCCCTAGAAGGAAGCAGGATTTCAACACACAATGGGCATTGCTTGTTTTTGTTTTTCATTTTCAGGCCACTCCCTGATCCACAACTGAGTGCTTGGGATTGCAAACTAAGTGATAACAGTAAGCAACTCACACAAGGCTTTAATTCCACTTATGAATTACAAAACTACAAATTTGCCATGAAAATACTGAGTAAGTGCTGAAGTCCTTCATCACATTTGTAACCTTAAACACATTCGGGAGGAAGTCTGTTAAACACTAATCAGTGTTGACAGCAAATGCCAACTTGCTTCAAAGACTAAAACCAGTCTTTCGGCCCGTGCATCACATGCTTGTCAGTCATGGGGAAGTTTCTCATAGTTTGGTGCATTTGGGCACATTGTTTGACTCTAAATGAGCCCACAAACCCACTGACACTTCCATGAACTTTCAAAGACTTGTTATTTAACTGAACTTTATTGCATAACTCATAGTGGACATTTTTCCTCTTTTCCATTAATGGTAAACCATAACCTCACAAATTCTTGTGCCCCAAATTAATCTCCATTTCTGCCTGGTTATACCAAAGGAGCAGATTTTCCACACTGCATAATGTAGGCATCCCTATACATGATTTAGCTAAGCTGTTTCTAAGCATCTGTCCAGTATAATCTGTTTGTAAAAAAGTATGCAGCATATATCACTTTTTACCTACTCCTGGAGGAGAAAAGTAATAAAAGACAGCACATTCAACCTCCTCCTCTGATATAAATGCAGTAAGAAGGGAGAAAGCAACAACTTACTTTATTACTCCCATCAGTTTTGCTGAAGTCAGGAGACTGAAAGCTGTGGGAGAAAACTTTCTGTGTCATTATACAGCATCTCCACAGGAAGCACAGGCTTATCAGTATATTGTTTTTCACCTTCAGCTTTAAATATGAGTGATTTCACATATACCAGCTCATACAATTTGTTTTAGATCTGTAATGCACTCAACCAGGGGCAAACTGAATCTTGCTTCTCTTTTTATTTATTTATTTTTTTTTTTCCTTTTCTCCCCTACATGTGCATGTGATCCCACCACTCCCTGTGTGCCTTGCCCTGGACATTTACTCCCTTCTCCCTGCCGGGTACAAAACCCCAGACTGACTATTCCCTCCGATGTCTTCGGACTCCAAATCAAGTCTCTCTCCATACAACCAAAGTTATCTTTCCCATACCTTGAGTGACAGGTTTTAATAGAGTGTTTACCATCCAGAGCCCTGACAGGTCTGTCCCACCAGGAACACATCTAGACAGGGAATTCCTCCTTTTATGGCTTTACTCAGGTTTTATTCTGCCTCCAGTCCAGCTATTCAGCACCTTTCAGCCTTACTCTGATCATCTCCCTTTTTCACAGCTGCCTGGTCTCTCCAGATCAGCCTGTGCCCTCCCAGGAAGAAGCACATTGTCAGACCCCATGTTGCACCAATTTCATTTGAAGCCCAGCTTCAGGGAGAAGGAGCAAAGCAGAGAGAAAAAGGTGATGTGGCATGCAGAGACTGTCTCATAGCCTCGGCCATAGGATTTGGCCCCACTTGCCTGCTACCTCTTCCCAATGTTATTATCTGAAATCAGATAGTATCCTCCCCAGTGACCTGTCAGAGGAAGATAAAACAGCAGAGGGGAGAGTAAGACTGCATGGAGTTCTGCAGTCAGAAAATCACTTCTCTGAAAAGCTATGTGACAAGCCTGAACTCTATTTTGCTATCAAAAATTTCTCAGTATCACAGAAGGAATCTTATTGCTTGTTTAAAAATTTTAAAATTAATACCTTTCTTATCTGAACTTAATAGCAGAAATTTGTTATAAGTGCATAGAAACAGTGTTGGGATTACCTCACACTGTTCAAGGCTGTGGATGAAGAGTTTGCATGTTTTAATTTACACAACAGTCTATATGCATATTATGATGTGTTACTTACTGTTCCATGAATACACATGACATGAATCACTGAGAAAATCACTTAGTCTAGGCAGTGACAAAATAGCAAAGTGGTTTGTATGCACACAGGGAAGGAATGAAATGACTGTGCATGGTGAGTCCAGTGGGACATCTAGATTCCAGAAAGAAAGTAGAAGGTAATTTACTGATGATATCTAATATACAGCAGCACCATGAAACTGCTAGTCATGGAGCAGGCTCCTCTTGCTTCTCTTCAAAAACTCAGATATTAGAAAATTCAGAAAAAGAATTCTAATATTCTACTGCAAGATACATCATATAGCCAGTAAATTGGCATCTTTAAATCTCACAAAGTGATCTAGAAGTCATACATTTTGCATTATAGTTAATAGGAGCACTTGCTGGTGCTCTGCAGAGAGCTGATTAGTCAAAACACACAGTTTCCTTTAGTTTTCAGCTATTAAACAACACTTAAAAAGTTAAACTCATATTAAATATTTATCTGATATTTATTGTTCCATGTAAGCAATTGCTGCAAATGCCACAGGAATACTATTCTGTTGCTGGAAAGAGGATAACTGTCTATGCAATGGCAAATAGGCTAGGAAGTAGGCCCACGGGGCAGCATCTTGGTTGAAACATGAATTGGTGAATCCTTTGGCCAGGACTGCTCAACATGACTGAGAATTTCACGTTTTGCAGATACCTGACTGCAGTATCTTAAAGAGGCATAATTTTTGCAGGGCGATCTATTGGCACTTTCTGAACATAATTCCATCCAGAACACATCCCCACAGACATCCACCAACTCTTGATCTTCTGGCTCTTCTAATTAGTAACCTCAGTTACTTCCTCACATTACGCTATCCTCACATAGTTCAAGATTTAGCATTATAATCACTTCGGGATATGTAAATGCAAGAGTGCAGCCTCCTGAAGGTCTTATGATTTCAGTGGAGCTTTGATGTCAAGCTGCTTCTAGTATAGGGTGGTGTCTGACTGGAGGTGGTAACCTCGGAAGCATCCAGCTGTGGAAAACTGAAATGAAATCAAGTGCAACAGACTCTTGAATTTCTGGAAACAGGTAGTGCTACATTCTTGTAAATCTATGTGTCTCATACAACATCAGGTGGAGGAGATCATCTCCCCGACTTTTTACTGCAACCCTGGAGGTTGCTCTGGCTCTAGTGTTACTGGGTTAGTTTTCCTCCGTGGGAAAAAACCTTTTCTGCCCTGACTAACTTGAAATCCTTTAAACCTGAAATATTCTAGGTGATCAATACCATTATCTATTGGGGTTATTCAGGTAGTCTGGCTGCCTTACAATAATAACTTCTGTTTAGAAGTTTTAAAAATGTTCTAAACATAAATTTGGCATACAAGTAACCTCATTTTTCTCAAACTAGCACCCACTAACACATTGCCTGCTCTGAAATTCCCTGTCATTGCTAGGAAAGTCAGCACTGGGTCAGTGTCAGACATCTGCATTTTAAGATCAGTAACTACTATTTGTGAGGAGAAGGAAGGCTTGCCAGAGAGGACAAAGTTCAAGAACACAACATCCCCCATTAGCATAGTTCAGTTCTAGTCAAAATAATTTTTTTATGTCCTTATTTGAAATGAATCCCTCCCCCCAATCAAATCCAGACGTTTTGTGTTTATTTATTTATTTACATTTTTTAGAAGCAGAAAGTCGTGTAGCAATGGTGAGAAACAGTTTGAAGCTCTGAAAAGAAGCTTTGATCCCAGAAGCACTGTTAAAACTGTTGCAAAACATTTTTTTTCTCAACCTAAATGCTATGAACTGTATATACTCAAGCTAACAAAAAAAAAACCCAAAAATGAAGTCCTTCTAAACACCTTTTATGTGGTTCAATCCTATATTGTGATTCTAACCAAATGCAGCTGCTTTCTCCTTTACTTGTTGAAAATACAATCAGCAATGAAGTTAATTTGTGTCTGACCAAAGCTCTTACACTAACTGATTACTTACAGATGTCAAATCTCCAAGTGAAATTTTTGCCACCTGTTTTCAATTTCAGGATTGCCAGTTTTGTATTTCCACAGCTTACTGATCTGGTGTGGGTCTACACCATCTGTTGTTGTATTCTCCATGTTCAATCATCAGTTTCTACAAGACATCAACAATACCAGAACAGTTTTATCAGGAAGTTTTCTCCTTTATACAAGGAGGCATCCTAAATATTATAATGCGGAAGTATCAAAATGGTGTTCCACATCAAAAAGAAGCTGTAGATGAAACAATGAGCACTTTTCATTAACAAGTGGTTTTATTCAAGGTGTGAATATGGTTTATTTGCATATCAAATTAACTATATCAAGATGCTTCCATGTATTGTCCAGGCCAAATTTCACTGCATTTTTATTTGGCTATCCCTTATCAAGCATAAACATTTTGTATAGCCTGAAGTTCTTTAAGAGAGCCCATTTTATTCATGGAAACAGTGCTGTTAACATTAAATCTATGCACTAGAAAATACAAAACTTTATTTAATTTAAAAAGGGCAACAATAAACTACTGTGAAAAAAACCAGGGATTTTTGGTAATAAGCAATGATCATAAATACAAAATAGCTCTTTTTCCCCTCACTAGTCTGCAAAGGTTAGATTGCTAAGTAGTTTTACAAAACATTTTTTTTCTATTTTAGAGTGAGATTTAATCTACAAGATGCATCAGCAGCATGGTTTTGGCCATGATTCATCTATAAGCTAATTCCAAAATATGTTCTCATTATAATCATTACTAGATGGCACTTTTAAGAGAAACCAGTTATGGAAAAGGAGCAGTGAGGATATCCTATCTGTAAGTTGCAGCACAAACCTCTAGGGGATGCTGTGTATATTAAATTTATTGTACCTTTTCATTTTTGAATTCTTTCCACTATAGAAGTCCCAGCCGATACTAACCCAGATGGCTTGTGGTGGGTTGATGATATTATTTTTTGCTTGTATGACCATAGTGGGTAAGTTCCTTTGCTGTTGACAAGGTCCAGGGTGGTAGATGCACTGCAAATGCAGGATTAAAAGACTGTCCCATCCTTTCCACTGCTGCACAAAGAGTTAAACATGTGCTAAATTAGGCTGTGCTCTGAGGTAATGCAAGCACCTTCCCTCTCCTCAGGTAGCCCATGACCAGAGGAAGCTGCAGGGCTTTGGAAGAGGAGGAGGAGGTCTGAGATGGGTATTCTTTCCAAGGCACTGGAGTGAGCTATCAGAGGTGGAAAGGCAGAACCTCAGACATGAATGGCAGAGTGGGCACGAGTCACAGACTGTGGACAGCATGCTAGGGTGGGAGAGAAGGACGGCTTTTTGCGAAGACACTAAAATTCTTAAAATGGTTGTTTCCCTGCTTTAACACCAGCCACAGAGGTTTCAATGCAGTCTTCTCTCCACTGCAGGAAATGATGGGTTCCCCAGTTCTTTCTCCAGTTCATGAGGCAATTGAAACCATTGTCTCCAAAAGAAGCTTCTGAGCATTCCCCTTGGGTCCAGTATTGGTAGATACAAGAGACTGCACAAGACCAAAAGGCACTTTCCAGACAGCCACAGCTCTTCCAAGCCTGTCAGACTGCAGTTATGGCTCTTGTGCTAATGGTGATAGACACAGAACCCTTTATTCCTCATAACTATTTGATTAACCTTCTGCCAAACCTTTTGCTATTGCTCAGTCTCTAGAAGAATGAGGGAGACTTTGGCATCAGTTTGGAGCCACTAGAGTTTTTATGTATTTTGCTTAAAGAACCCTGCCAGGCAAAAATTAGGACTGTGGCCCACTCGCTGCAATGTCCTCTGACCTCAGTTAACACTGACATAAAACTAGAAGAATGCTGTGGACTGGAGCACAGCTATTGCCATTGTACAGGAGTGCATCTGAGGTCAGAATCTGACTCAAACTGCTTGCCAAAGACTGCAAAATATTATGAAAGAATGGCTAACAGAAGCTACCCACACCCACTGAGATGTGGATGTTCAGCTGAGAAGCAGATGTTTTAAGGGTCAGTACTTCTCTAATAAGTAAACACATTTATTGTAATGTAGAACACTGAGCTAATAATACAAATACCAAGTAGGACACTTGAAATACTGTGCAAACAACAACATACAGCTGAAAAATAACTACAACAAATACTTGTTTTTCACTAGAAAGATCACAGGATCAGCAGCTGTTTACTGCTTCAGCACAGCAATTACAACGTAAGCTTAGCCAATGTTTCCAATAAAGCCTGCTCCCATCCATCCCGTTTCAAATAATCTGTGACATTTTTTCCTGGGTCTAATATTCAGAGAGTTTGCTGTCCAAAACACTAGCTGAGTTACTCTCAAAGCAAGGCCAAAACACCACGTGCTCTCCTTTTTAGATGCAGTTAGCTAAAACTAATTCACTTCGTTTTTTGCAAAGACCCCCTGCTTCCAACTCAGCAGTATAATTGTAGAACGCAAATAAGGGAGTTTCTGAAGACTAAACATGTTAATTAGAAACAAAGAAAACCCCACATACACACACACAAAAAAAGAAATAATTAAAAAAAAGCCCTGCTAGAACAAAAGAAATCTTTGCATTTACTTTCCTTTCTGGAATTTGGCTAAATAAAGTACACTGATATGATAGCCAAGCTTTCAGCTAAGAAGACACCCACACAGATTCAACAACAGATCCAATATTTGCACTTCTGCTGACTTTGGTGGGCTCTGGGCCAGTGCTCAATAAGGCAAATAAAGCATCGCTTTCACCAGGGTTCCTGCTTATCTGCATCCCTATGCAAGTTCTCCTTAAGCTCTGACAATTTCAGGGGGAAGCCACAGAGCCTCCCTTGCACCATCAGCAGAAGCCTGAGCAGTGATTTCAGAGCACCAAACTGGGGTGAGGAGAGGCTGCCTGTGCCCACGTCTGCCCCTGTCCCAGGGGTGCCTTACTCCAACTGCCCCACCCTCCCACTTCGGGACTCTCCATCTGGTGTACTGGAGGGTTAGGAGTGGGTACAGAGCCCAGCATCTCAGTCAAGAAGAGAGACTCTTGTATTCACTGCACTATCTTTTCAGACCTCTTCAAAACTGCAAAAGTACGTAAAGGTGCTCAAATGTGGGAGCAATATTCTCACCAGACCAGTCTAACTATTCCATCTTGACTTGTTCTATATGCCAAGTATTTTGGTTTGATTTTTCATTTTATTCAACAGGTTAAAACAAAAGCATTATCCACAGTTTTTGTTTTATTTTTTTTCAGGAGAGAAAAAGGCTAAAAATCACAATGGAAATGCACACATACATGCACATTTTGCTAGCATATCTGAAACTTTGCAGACATGTCTCCTCCTTCCTTTTCCTTGGCTAGAAAAAAAGTTGACATGTCCTTTATTGTTTAAAATTTTAAAACAAAATCCTTGCCTACTGTTCCTCAGAACTCCCTTTCACAAGCTGGGACTTCCATGCTAAGGAGTGAAGCTACTACAGAAGTCAGCAAGCATCCCACTTAAACCCAGCAAAGAACTCCTCCCAATCCATTCCAATGTGTCTGAAACCCTATTTTAACCTGCAGTTTTGCATGTACCAGCCCAGATTCACCTGGGGTGAATGAAAATAGTTTGCTGACTCCATTAAACAGCCAAAATTTTGGACCAGCTCAGGAAGAACCTGCATGTAGTGCACTATCAAGAATTGTAGTGGCTTAATTTCTTCTTTGAACATAGTTTCTGCCTATTATTTATTTATTTTTAAATCAAGAACATACTCTTTTGCTTGGATGAAAATAATTTCCTTATTTAGCTTCTGTAGTCTATAAAGGTGCTTGTGTATTTCTGAAAAATTGGGGGATCTTCCTCTGTCCCTGAAGTAAGAAACGTGAATACAAATGCTGGTACAGTTAAACAGGGTCAAGATTAGAAAACACAGGAGCCGGATCGAGCAACCAAATTTAAAAAGTGAATTGGGCAATGTCAGACACCAGGATGAAAGAGTAATTTTTTGTCAGAGCATCAGCTAGCACCTTCTGGTAAATGGTATGCAGGGGGGAAGAGCTCAGGTAAATGTCTCATCACCAGCTCTATATCTGAATTTTTAATTAGTTGTAAGTTATAAAACTGCTTGCAGAGTTTCACATTACTGACTTCTCCAAAGATTTACTCCTGATGTCATCTAGGTCTTTAATGAGGTTTTATCTAGAGTTCTCCCTTTTTTCTACTGCTTGGATAAGTTTTCTCAAATAAAATTCAGAAAGCCCTACTTTTAATTTAGATGTCAGAAACGCTGGGTTTTTTTGGGTTCTGGCTGTTAGGATTTACACAGCTATGCACTTCCATCTTGCAGCTCTGGGTTAGAAACACACGGATAAATGAAAAGGGATGTAACA
The DNA here is from genome assembly GCA_013397795.1 of Orthonyx spaldingii. NCBI lineage: Eukaryota > Metazoa > Chordata > Aves > Passeriformes > Orthonychidae > Orthonyx > Orthonyx spaldingii. The sequence goes on along the minus strand of VZTJ01011335.1, from coordinate 1,756,429 downwards.
GCTACATGGATGACTTGCTTATTTTCATTGGCTGAGTAGTATCACATGGAAAAAATAAAAAGGGTTTTAAAAAACATTTAAGATTTAAAACACAGCTGGACAGTTATAGACACATAGTTTAAAAGCATAAATTATGTGTGAGCTCTAATGCTTGCTATCAGAATGTGAAAAGGTGACCACATGGAAAAGAGTATAGTCCAGTCCCCCATGAAAGACTGAATTAATCAATACAGTCACTAATTTCAGTTGTACTTCCCTAATTCAGAGTGAGATTTATTTATTTATTTGCACTGCAGAGGCCTGCAAGGCAAGGCCAATGACTCTCAGAGGCTTTCAGACAGAGGCTTTCACAACACAGCTGTCTACATGCTCAGCTTCAAAAAAAAGGAATGATACAAACAGAACTGGAAGGCTAATTCCTTTTACATACCAACCTTCCATATAAAAATTATATAATGTAATAACCTCAAAATATTCCTTTAAACAGTAGATTTCAACAAACAAATCACTTGAAAAAATATACATAAACCAAGTATCCAACTTCAGCTTCTTAAGGAGACCTGGACATAAGGATGGGGTGTACAGATAGGTTCTAAATGGAAAGCTTGTGATTGGAAAGAAAAACAAATAAAGAACTTAAGTGTTAGGTTTTATTCAATATAAGGAAGTTACAAACATATGGGAGCTATATATTAGGGCAAGATAAACACAGATGATGGTAAATCTCTTCATTACATTTAACTGTTTCTCATGTATATTTTCTTCCTTTTCAAAGGCGGGGGTTTGCTTGCCTTTTTAAAACATATTGAGAATATGGACTCTCATCAGCATTCACGTCAGTTACCTGAAATTTTATCAAGTAACATTTTACCTATTTTAAAATATTTTCTCTCTATTTTGGCAAAGCAATTAATCTAGATTAGTATAAATTGACTGCCTGTTAAATCAGCTCAAGAATGCATGGGAAAATGCTTCAGCTTAACATCTTATGCTCAGCTGTGTTCTCGAAAATATTGCAAACAATATTCTCCAGGATGCAGAACCTCTTCAGCAAGCTAAGCAAGTTTTACCAGTAATTACGTTATTAATCTTCAGTGTGACTTCCGTGATTTTGTAATTTCTACAAGTGTCAAAAACTATAATTATACATTATGCATTAACCTCTTTAATGTTGTAAAATACTGATGTAGGAACAAAGATCTTGTTCAGCAGAAGGGAAACTCAGTCCATGCAGGGTGTCAGCTTATTATTTACTCTTTTTCCAAAGGTAGAAGAGAGCATTTAACTTGACAACTACCATCACAGTGTTAAAATTCAAATGTATTCAACATGCAGTCAGTCCACTAGGAGTAACAGACCAAAAAACTGACAAATTAATATGGAGATTTTTAGATTTTAAAAGCAAAGTCAGCAAAACTCCATGAAATCCATTAAGCACTTTGTTACCATTATCCATTCTCAAGGAAATTGTTGTTTTAACAGACAGCTGTATATAATCCTAAAATTACTCTAAACCCATTTTCTATCTGTCCTCAGTCATTTACTCTGCAGAGACAGACTAGTTACTATCTATTTTCCTTGTCTAATATTTGGGTGGAAAACAGTCTCCTGCTATATGGACTATTGCTTCTTGGCCTGGTGTATGTCTTAGAAGGCGTTTAGTGGCCTGAAGAAAAAGGGTGTGAATATGAAGAATGAAGGATAGTGAAAGTATCCAAACTCAAGATATTTCCATTTTATTTCACACAACATGAATTTGAGCAAGCAGCAGCCTATGTATGAGTGTACTGTAATGAAGGTGAGCATTCTTGGACATGCACTGAGACTAATGGCATCTACAATGAACATTGATTAATTCTCACATTAGTTAGGAAAAAAAAAGAGCAAAATTATTTTAGGTAATATAAGGGAAGTATTTTATCTACATCCTGTCATTTTCTAGCTTTCATAATAAGCTTGTACTTCAGCATTAGAAAATGCAGACAGGCAAAGCATCAAGTGCATAACCTTTACCTTCCCATGACACATCCACAAGCCTGAATAATAAAAACACATAGCAAATCTCTGGCAATTCATCAGCTCTACATGTGCTCACAGGTGTTGCATTCCACACAGCTACAACAAGAACACAAAACGTGTCAAAAACTTGGGCCCAACTTGCTCAAGGGTAGAATCTCAACTGATTGGATAAATCCCCCCCAAAATAAGCAAACACTTCTGCAAAAGTAAATGCAACCCGAACACAAAGTTCTCACAAACATGTAGCAACTTTCTTAACACTTCAATGGTCACATAAGATATTTTCCAGTGTTTGTAACCTGGATTTTGTTATTTTTTTTCAAAATATAAATGCTGAATTTTTCTTCCCAATTTTACCTGGACACAGTATTTTGTGGGATGTTATTAAACCAAGTCACTCTGTGAAGTTCAGTTCTACAGGTCAGCCGGCAGTGCTGTCAGGGGTTATTTACAGAGCTCTGCAAAGCGCTGTAAACCTTAATTTCTAAATGCAACTCACTGAAGGCTGAATATACACTGTGAGATTCAATACAATGAGTTGTTGTTAACAAACTACTTATCAGTGATGGTTTAATAGCACTAGTATTTTCTAATGTGTCTTAGTTCCTCTGTTTGCTGAAACAATGGTGCCTTTATGCACTTGATTCTGAATCAAGTAAATCCCTGGTGTGATTTGGATGTGAGGCACCATATTACAGACATTTGCCTATCTCTTCAAAATATCTCTAGGAGGACAAATTAGGTCAATTTCTCACTCTGAAAGAATTGTGCTATGTTCTCAAAACAAGACTCCAGCCTTGCAAGTAGATTGCCGCCTCTTTCATTGATACCCAAAGGATAAGTTAAGAACATGGGGAGGTCTCAGCTGAGCTGCACTGCCAGCATTTATTTCCTTTTCATGAAGAAACATCAAAGAAGAAACTAGGGACCAATGGAATGAGTGATTCACAGAAAATTTCTTGTCAGGAAAAGTGCTTCAAAAAATGTCAGTGGCGCTATACCAGCTGGGATAGAAAGGGGGAACTTTTCACGCTGCCTTACACGTCACCTCAATAAATGCATTGCACTCCCCACGGACACACTGACCAGTGATATAAAACACTTCTAGTTGCAAATATCTGGCGATCTTCACATTAATAACGCTCTGTAAGAAGTTTTCTCAGGATGGCAATCATTCTAAAATTTAAAAAGGAAATTATATAAATGTCTCTTGGTATTTATAAGATCAGGAAAGTGTCCTGTTGCCCTGTTTGTTGTATGATTAATTTTAATGCATTTTGAAAGAGAAGCAATATTTTTATAGATTTAACTAGAAAACATTATCAAAATAACACAATCTTACAACCCTACTGTTAATATTTTATTTTTCATGATTGTCTTGTTTGCATTTCTATACCTTAGAAAGCAATTTTTCCTATCATCTACCCACAGAAGTCTAACTTGACCATAAACATTTTCTCCTCTTGAGAGAAGACTGTATTATTGCTCAACCTGAAGGCATCTTTTAACAAATAAACTTTGAAACAATCTCTTTTAGCTTTTTACTTTAAAAGGAAGTGCATGAAATATAGCCAGTCATTCAAGAAATTAAAAGAAAATAATTACACTAATTCAAAAGTAATGAAGCCCTTTGGAAAATAATATAGCCTATTACCAACTGCAAGAGCCTCTAATATTGGTTCATTAAATAGACACTTGTCTTAGAGCAATTTCTGGATCAAGCAGAAATAATAATCTAATGTAGACACAGAAATTTTGCACATTTACTGAAACGATCTCTAAGTATGATTTCGAGAGTATAATCCAGAAATTCTGCAAGTGGTGAGATCATATTTTTAATGTGCCACTTCACTGGAGATTAGAAGACCTTTTGCTGCCTTTGTTCCTGCCTGTCTCCTGCTCCCCATCCCACACCCGACTGTGATCCAAACAGGCAGAGGTACAAGTGCCATCAGGGCTTTATTTCAGTATTCACTCCCGCACGCAGACAGAGGAGGGATTAGCACCACCCATGACTATTCAGACACATATAAGAGACAGCATATTTTTGCTTCCCTCCAGTATCAGCTGTTGGCCATTATCAGAAGCAATACAGACATCAGGCACTAAGACCTGAGACACTAAACTGAGGCAGTTTTACTCTCAGAATACTCTTGGCCCTAAAGATCCTGTGTCCAGCTGCTGGAAGAGGCGAGGGGTGTGGGTTGCACAGACATCTGTAATGCTGGTATGCTGCAGCATTTTATTTTAACATCCTGTTTATCCTGGCCTTAATTTTAGCTCATTGCTGGGTAATGATGCAAGAGATTATCTGATGAAGCAGGAACTTGGAACATGAAACCAAATTTCCAGGCAAATCAGGTTTTCCATTTTCTCCTTGCAGCTCAAGAGCCCCTTCTGCTCAATCCTGGTAATTGCGTACCACAAGATGAAGAACATGGCATAGACAGATGACTTACTACTGCAGTCTTTACTCCAGGATTTCCCAACAAGTTCCTATTTTCTATTGCCAACACAGCCACAAATTATAGAGGACCTTGACTTTTTCAGGCTATATATCAAAGTACCTAATATTGCATCTTTAAGGTATATTTTTTTCTTTAATATAAATCATATAGTACATTTTTACTGACTAAAAAGCTGAGCAGAAAGAGGAGCAGAGCTGGAAAAAGTAATGGAATTTGTGAATGCAGGGGTAAAACTCAGTTTCCTTTTGAGCAAGTCAGAGAGAAGACATTTCTCCCTCGCTCCCTCTCCTCTCCTCTCTTCTCATACAGCAAAATAACATATTAGCACAAAGTAAATATTTCTTCTCTTTATCTAAAAATAAAGGTGGTTTGAGGAGTTGAAGGACTTTGCAAATAAAAACCACCAGAGGCTACAACACAAACCATACTTAGAACAGAAAAGAAAGGTATTAACAGACTCCCTGAGCTGGAGTGGGTGAGAGGAGCCTCATTGCCATTGGCTTGTGAAGTCTGCAGGGAGCTCTTGGCATGCATCAGCCAGGAGGCAGTGGGACCCAGCACCCCAGATGCTTCTCCTGGTCAAGACCCAGCCTGTTGGGATGGCTCCCCTTGCTGCTAGCAATCCTTGCAGCCCCGGGACAATTGTGGTTCAGGGACAGAGAGTCAGGACAATCCCCCCAGCCCTGTTCTGACATGATCTGTACTAAGTGCAAAGCCAGCACCAGGTCACATACAAGGGTGTCACACTACAGGCTTTATGTTCTCTGAGCTGTCTATTATTTTGACTATTAATACAGAATTTTTCTGTTCAGTGTCTCTGTTTCAAAGAGAATAAAGAAATTTCAAAGTGAAGGGTTTAATAAAGTCTCAAAAAAAGAACATGTAAAACTTCTTGTCTGAAATGCAAAGTCATACAGCACACCAGGGCTGTGCTCCATATCCATGGTCACAACCACATGCTCAATACAGGATTTTTCACACTAAAGATACAGGTATGCAGCTCATTTTCAAGTCTTCTGGACCATGCCCGAGTAAACAAAGGTGCACTTTCTGGTTATTTAAGTGTTTTATTTTCCTGCTTTTGCCTTTATCATCTCAGCATGCTGTGATCCCAGAAATGACAGTAACTGCTGGTGTCTAACAGGCTTTTTGGCTTCCAGACACCAAGTTTATGACTCTGCCATCAAGCTGTAAGTTGTACACATATGATTACAACTTTTCAGAGATCAGCTCACAGTATTTGTAGGAAGTAGAAAATAATAGGCAGTGTTACCCAAAATAGCAGTCAAAATAGATATTCACTTTACTGGTGGGAAGACAGGCTGCAAGATAGAAATCTAGAGCATTGCACACTGAAGAAAATGGCCTGCACTGATGTGTTAAACTCACATCTGCTAGGGTATAGAAAGAATGGAGTACTTCTCTCACTTTATATTAGGAAGTAATTAAATCAAAGGTGTGCAGTCAAACACAGCTCTGAGAACCATGTGACATATTCCCTTAGACACCTCACTGGTTCACAGGAGAGAACACAATGCCTATTTGAAAAAAACACCCCTTATACAGCTCTTTATACAGGAATTTCATACCTAGACTGGTCTAACCTAGGCACTAATTTCCCAGATTAACTCTGCTGTGAACAGCTGCTACTCCTTAAAAATATTTTAAGTGCATCTGACTGAAACCAAAGGGACACAGTATGATTTTGTCTTTCATCTCAATAGAAGTAGACCATTCTTCAGGAGAAACTCTCCTTGTAAATCAGGCTCTGATGAAAGGCCAATGCCAAAAGCAGGCTCCAGCACTGGTCATATAAATTTCTCTCCAAATACCATTATTTCTGCCAAGTGTAAAGAAACAGAAGACAAATGCTCTAGCATGTACTTCCCAGCACATACTGGAAAGAATTTGGAAGCACATGTGTAACTGCACCATGTAGTGACATCTGTCTTAACACTTATCTGTTGTCAATTATGTAACAATAAAACAGAGATAAAATAACATCTGGGACTGCTACAGCAAGAATCCAGCTTTTAGGAAGTATTAAGGACTTTGTTTTGCTTTCTATGAGGTCAGCAATAATTTTGTTATTGATGGTAGCAGACACACAACTGAGGACACAAGCATATTTTAAGCCTCAAAATAGTTGCTGACTGAAGTAGAAGGAAGATGAATTATTTGAGGAAGTATGTATTATAATGGTGGGACATTTTCATGAGATTATTAACCAGTGTATAACAGGCATAAAAGGAATAAGATAACAGCACTTACAAAATTATTACATACACAGATGATTTAGTTTAGTGTGAAGTGTTTTAGCTACATGACGTTGCTTTTCAGGATCAGAGTGTACGAGGCTCTGCTGCATCCTCAGTTAACCAGAACATTATCTGAGTAGTACAGTGGACCCAGCAGCAATGACCTTACAGAGTTTGAGTGCTAGAGTGAATATATCTATCCCCTTGGATTTTACCGGGATTCTTTAAATTAAGAAATAGATTCAAATCAGTGTGCAATCTACAGGGACAAATTTGAATTTACAACTGCTACTCCATTGACGATTTACTCTGGAGTGCCATACACTGATTTCGTTGAAGTTAATGAGAATTTTCAATTAATTTAATGAGAGCTGAATTTGTCTTCCATGTGTTGTTCTAACCTAATGAAGCAAATATATTAACTACCTGACAGTCCCAAGATATTATCTACTAAATGTCTTTGGAAGATGAGGATGGACAGACATTTTGGGAACTAATTTGTGAATACTTTGTACTACTTTGGAAAAACCATGTAATTGCTCTTGTTTGAAAGATGTTATACTGAGTTGAATAGAGTAAGTTTTTTCATTTTTGTTGGTTGGTTGGTTTTGTTAGGTTTCTTCCTTTATTTTTTTAAGAAAAAAAGAATAATTTCACTTATTTAATGTTTTGATTTGGGCTTGTAATGCTGTGTAAACACCATCTGTAGAACAACCAAAGTTTTAAGTATAGGTTTTGTTTTGTTTATTTTATTTTTAAGTTGACTTAACACATTGCTAAGCCTTGCCCAAACATACTTTTATCCAGTGGATTCATATAATTTCACTTTAAAGGAAATGTGATTACCTGCCTAGTTTTACCTTATTCTACTTTTTAAAAACAGGAATCAAAAACTACAGTGTGAGAGAACCTCACATCTAGCAAATATTCATCTCTGCACATGTGTGGCATTTTGATTATTTTTAATTATTTTCTCCAAATTCCAGTGAAGTTCTAGTTTGACAACATTAGAAATTAAAGTGCTTTTTATTTAAGGGAGAAGCAGCATAAAAGCAGGCTGGCCTAGCAAGACATCTTGAATTGGAGACCACAGATTTAGAAGTGGAAGATAATTCAACTCACATCCATTTGATTTTTGTCAACAGAGTGAGCTAAAAAAGGGTGACAACTAGTATTAGTTGCACTGTGAGTTTTGCCAAGCCCAGTCAAAACAACTGAAGTTATAAAGATCATACACCAAATACAAAAGCAATTAATGGACAATTAATGAAACACCATCACTGCAGTTTATGCTGCCACTGACCAGACATAGACAGAATTATTCATATTTTAGAAAGAGAGTTAGCATTTTTTCACACACTGCCCCTCAGCTGCTTTCATTCAATGAGTATTATATCTCCCTAGTGCTATCCAAATTTCTGCTTTAAGTACCGGCACTTGCTCTCTCTCTAAGCCTCACCTTGCAGGCTCCCAGAAGACATGCAGATGTCACTGCAGTTAGACAAGCAGATGTCTTTGAGCTCAGGGTGAAATCACTGCCAGCTGTAGTAGTTACTTGGAACATTACAGAAGAGTTTGCATCCTCCATGAAGCCTTGTAGATTATTAAATCTTTTGTCATAATTGTTTTGTTGTAGTTGACTAGTACCTTGATTTTTCCTATGACTACATCAGTTTGTTTCAACCTGCCTTTTAGATAATTAATTCTAAGGATGTTATCCTGAACTACACATGACTGTGGAATACATGCCCAAAACATACAGAAACCAAGACTGACAGTTTCAGTTGTGATAGTCTGAAACCGTGGACTCAGAATCAGTTTGCTCTTCTGACATTTGTTTTTAAGTGCCGTTACTATCCATTAAAAAAATGGTTGAGTTGGAGCAGAATTTAAGCAAACACCTGGCTCTTAATGTACCATGTTTTTCTTTACCACCTTCTAGAAGCCCCACATTCTACCACTAATCCTGCCTAGGACACTGTTCTTCGCCTTGACAAACAATCTTTTGGACTTAGCAACAGATGCATTTATTATCTCAGCTTTACAGAACTGAAACCCACAGAAACACAAAACTACACACTCTTGAGAGATTACAGTCATTATCAGTAAGAACATTTCGTCCACCATACAGGTTGCTGCAAACACCTTCCTTTAGACCACAGTTACATCAGCAGGCAATATTGAGCTAAACTATACGTAAACATATAATTTAAAAACACCCAACCATTCAGAAATTTACAAGCATTAATACTTTCATGACGCTGATTCTTTTTAAAATATCATGCCAGACTAATTTTATTCTTTGTCTTTAAGTATCTCAGTAAAAATTTGCCTAGTTAGGTACATTTTGAGGCAGATCACTGACTCAATTTTCAGTGCTCAATTCCAACTGATCAAAATGAAAGGCTTACAAAAATGCTTCTGAAAGTCCCAGCATGCCTGCTCACATCATCTATTACATCCTTTGAAAACATGATCTGTGATGATTTCTGGAGTACCTGAAATGTTTGTTCAGACACTGGTTTAAGGAATGCACTCAGGACATTCTACATTCCTTTCTCCTTTAACTTGACAGAACACGGATCTCTATAACAGGATGAAAATCTGTTTAATCCCAGCACCTCACCCACACATGCTATGATAAAGTCCATTTTTTCAGCATGTCTTCCCAAATATTTTCATGTGCCTCATGTGTTTGTGTGACACAGCACTTTCTCCTGAAGACTATGAGAAAGAGAGAATGAATAATTTTTATGATGCATTATAGTTATATTAATCAAAAGGTTTCTGAAAGGCACTTGGATACCATAAAAAGAGGCATGGAATAGGAAGAGAAGGGTGGCTTTAAGTGTAAAACAGACTCATAGCATGAATATAATAGTTCAGTCCTCAAGTAAAGTAAACCTGTGGTAATTTTGATAGATCAGCAAACTCTTATGATAAACATCTCAAGCCTCATATATCCAGTTGAATTCATAATAAAAATTAAGATCATCCAAAGGTATAAGCCTGTCTCTATCGTGTTCACTCATGTAGAAAACAATACCTGCATAATTCACAGGCTCCTTCACAAATTGATCATATTGATAGCCAAACAGTAGCTTGGTCTTACTAACCTAGCAGAAAGCTATCCAAGAATGTCTTGTATATTTCTCCTAAACTCTGACTTAAATGTATTCATAAGTAGTACACATGTATTTGTTCTTGTGCCACTATAATTCTGTACCTTAAATGGACCTTCTCCTCTATGTCATTCACCCACCTAATCATGCATGAATATCAACCAACTCAGCTTCCATTTTAGAAGGCTAAACAATCCAAGGATTCTCAGTCTTTTTTCGACATCTCTGTATTTAATTTTTCTCTTCCTTCAGTGCCTATTCCAGTTTAAGCTAATCCCTCCAGCAGATGGAAGACCAAGGCTCCATGCAGCACTGCAGGAAAAAAATAATGCCTTACCTGTTCTCTGCACAATGTAATGAGTTTTCATTCACCATAAGTGCCTCAGATAATGCACTTTATGGTCACAGCACCATTGAAGCAGATTTATTTCTGTGACCCTGCTGAAATTTTCTTCATGAACTGTGACAGATTAAGTGAAGCCAAAACCTAATATATCCTACAGGGTTTCTGTTCTGAGCTTTCTGGATTATTCGGAAACCAAACTGGACTTTGTATCCCAGTGAGATGGCATTGACAGGTTTTCAAGTCAAGTCAAATAAAAAATAAAAAGCCAAACAAATGAGGCAAAATACATAATAGATTTTTCCAAGGCACCCATATGTCAGGCTTGAAAAGCTCTGCAACTTACTGACTTTTTGCTCAGAAGAGATAAGAACTACCACGTCTTTGTTTAAATGCCATAACACACTATAAGACAGTGAAGAACTGTCTTAAAAAGGCTCTGGATGTAAGCTACCACTATTTCTCAGACTGTCCATTTCATTTGCTAAAGACTTTCTTAATTTTTCAGATATTCAAATAATCAATCATATATAACCTCAATTTCAGATCACAAGAAATTAAAAGCTTGAATATTACCTTGCAGACCTAGTCCTTTGAGCAATCCATCTGGCTAATTAGAATTAGATTTGCTTTTAACTTACCTGTACTGAAATGAGACAGGACATATCAGAACGTATTACAACCCTCAGTACTATCATCCAGTATTGTTAAATCCCAAATGAACTGAAGGCTTTAAGATGGGAGGATTATTCAAAGAGATTATACACTAAATTCCTACATGTTAAATAATTCATCAGAATTAATTCTACATATAATAAAAGCTTTTCTCTCCTTCACACCAGTCCCAAAGATTGGTTTATAAGAATATGAAGTGATTCAGATGTCCCTCTGATAATTTTAACATTTTTCTTTTTTTTTTTTTAACACCACCTTCAGAATGGCTGTGAAAAAGGGACAATGTATGTCAAAATAAACAAAAAAATCCCAGTGGTAAGAGCTAATAGTCTACTTGAGCAAGTGAAAGGGCCTCTTATCAGACAAATCTTGATTTCCTGGATGTCTGAAGTCCATTTTTTTTTTTAAAAAGGTCACATATCATTTTTATTGCTTCTTCTCCTCCAAGAAAACAAGCTATCAGCATAATTCACTTTACAAGAATAGTTTAATACACTTAAAAGAGCACAGCACTACATTTCTCAGATGACTGGAACTAAGCCAAAGCAAAGCAAACACAAATTGTGCTTCCAGTGTTCAAAAGCACAATTAGACTAGCAGGGCTGACCATGCTGACAGGTTTGTCTTACCTAATATTTCCAGAACAAAGTGTGGGACTCTTATTCTTTGATGGTTGTTGAACACCATGCTTAAGCTATTAAATAAGCTAAAAACCGTTTGGGACAGAGAAGATTTTTAATATTCATGAGCAGGCTGGTTACATATTGAACAACTGAAATCAAGAGAACTCAGGTGATGCCTTTTTTTTGTTCCGTCTCTCTCAAGACATGATCTCTCTCCATAAATACTGTCCATGTCTTTCAAGAGATGATCAGCAGGGTCCTTCTGTAGTTTACTCACATGTAAATCACAACACACCTTGTTCAATATGTGACAATTTTAATTTAGGTCCCTTCACTCTCTCCCTACCACCTATCTCACCTGACAGGCTTGGACTCTTCCACCTCACTCTGAGGCAAGATCCATTATGATCTAGTTGTTCTTGGCTTGGATCAGGAAAAATTCCTCTACAGTACTCCTGAAAAGAAAATCCCTCAGCTACTTTACTTGAAAAAAACCCCTTCTCTCCGGAACACAAATATTTTTAATGATACTGAAAGTGTTTCAACAAAATAATATTTTAGTTGTTTGCTCAATGAGGATTAAAATAGTAATTGGCCTATACAGCTTGGTCCAGAACTTCAGAAATATTCAGAATATTCAGTACTTAGCATCACTAACTCCCACTGAAACAAAGAATGCATTTAATAATTCAGGCAGTAAGTTCATATTTAAATATTTTCCTTTCATTGCAAGTGAAGCTGATGTAAAGTCAGAGTCAAAGAATTATAACCCTGCTGCAACAGCTCTTTAGCAATTCATCAGAAAAACACTTCCAGAAGTTTTGGCTGATGTTCTTTTCTCCTGGGCTAAGAGATACTTTTAAGCTTTCTCTGTCTTTTAGTCCTAAGCCTTATGATCTTGTTAGCCCACCTGGAATGAGGTTGACATTTCCCTGTTATTAGCACTCCCTCTACTCTCACAGGGCCTCAAATTTCTCTTGGAGACATTTCATCTTCGAAACTGTTCTGTGTCTTTCCTGTTTTCTTCCTAACAGCTTTGTCTGCAGCTCCAGCTGGTCCTGCTGAATAATATCAAGCATATAAAGCAATACTACCTAGCACTGATACTACAACAGAAAAAAAAAAAAAATATACATTTTTTATTTATTCACATAGCTTAAAGGTGAACACTGTCTTCTGTGAAAGCACAGCTGAGAAAGATGGCGGTGTATCAAATATAAGAACAGAAGAATGTATTAGAGTCTCCATTTTGATATAAAATTAGGATAGAAACAATTACTTTGTATTCTTGGCAGGGTTGATCTCACTGTCCTTCTGTCACTTCATTTACTGAGAGTCTACAAGTCTATGCTGATTATTCCATTGCTGACTTGCTACATACAAATATAACCAATTTCTGAATTTTTCTTTTGGAGAAATTTAGTAAAATTTAATAAAAATCATAACTAAAAATAAAAATTCCATGTTACAACATCAAACTGTAGATCCAGGACATATGTACGTACATCTGATTGAATCACGGAAACACAGATGTGCACAAAGGACAAAGGTAGTCAGCCTTTCCTCCCTCAGAGAAGGTTGGTTTTACGGTGATTTGAATTTGTGATCCTCAAATGTAAACACCTCAGCTGGTCTCATTCTTCAGTGAAGCCTCTGACCATGGCAGATGGACAGGGAGATGCCAATCCTTACCATTTGCTTACAACTCCTGCCATGTTTTCCTTTCATCCACCTTCCTCCCTTTTTTGCAGCCTATTCTTTATTTTCTGTTTCTTCTCCTTCACTCCTTGTCATCTATTTCCCCTTCTCACAATTTTTTTTTTTTTAGTGTTTGTATGTCTCTGCTTCATTTTACTCACTAAGGAACAAGAATTTTCCTGGATTCTCGAAAACCTTTTTGGAACTTAAACCTGCATGTTTCTCATGGAAAAAAGCCAAGAAGTTCAAACGAAGAAGTACTGGCCTTGTTTCTTCTCTAACTTTTCCACAAAACCAAGAAATGTTTTTCATGTCCTGCTGGAATAAAAAGTCACTGCTAAAGGAGAGCACAGGTGTAAGTTTTGACAATTATGAGGCAACTAAGACAAATGAGGCAATGGATCAATGTGGAAAAGGACTGCATGGGACTAAGCAACTTTAGGCTCTTATCCACTCTGAAGGAGTTTATATCTTAATAGAGACAAGAAATTTGCTTAAAAGAAAAGACCTCTCCTAATCTTCAATTTCTCTTTGTTCTCATTTTATGAGGGGTCTTTATGATTCTCAGATACCAGGTATGCAGCAGACATGCTCCTGTGCACACACAGATGCACACCCACGGCAGAGTTCCTCAGGCTGTGGAGAGGTGATGAACACTCCCACTCTCAGCACCAACATGTGAGAACATACTCTGCACACGGCTTAGGTGAAGCTTCTATTAGCAAGCTTTTATTAGCTATGAAGTGTGCAAAGTCAACGAACATGAAGAAAAATATTGAAAAAATGAATAAGATTAATTATTACAACAGGTTCTGGAAACACACCTTAATTCCCTCCCCCGCTACACCCCCAAGAATGAAAAAATGTGGGGGGAGGGGAAAAAGAAACCATTTACTGCCAGCAAAGACCACTCCATGACCAGAGATTAAAGCTCATCATTATGTCCTTAAAAGACAAGTTTTTTTTCTCCTGTTAAGACTTAAAAATGTGTAAAGTGCATGAACATGGAATATACTCAGAAATTCTAGCATGCTTTCTTTGTGCTAAAAATGCAGACTAGTGACGTTAAAACCTTTGCAATATATGGTTAATAAAATATTTATACACTGCATAGTTAGAACAGAAACATTAAGTGGCCCAATCTTATTTTACAAGGAGTATAAACCATGGCACAGACCTGATTAAATGCTATACAGATAGCAAATACAGATAAGCAACACTCTCTGACTATGCAGTATCTATTGTTGACCCACATCATGTAATAACTCGAAAAACATTTGGCTTGAGAAGCAAGCAACAAGGCAGCCAGGTTATTGAACTGAGAAAGAAGCTAACTTTATCAAAATTTTTTGCTCACTGGTGCTCACCACTGCTAAATTAGGTATTTAGGAGCCCAGCATGTGGAAGGTCCTGCTCCACACACCTAAATGGTGACTGCCACCAAGAATTCAAGCTTCTCCTCAAGTGTCAGCATGGCCCCAGAATCTGCTGAACTTATTAAATGACTTTATCCATGGAGTGTAGCTTTGGTGTAAACATTTGGAGAATGATAATTATAGAGATAATATTGAACTCGACCTGTGACAGAGAATCATAAAAAATGCCAGTGAATGTGTCAACCACAGCTTCAGCAGTATGGTGTAATACAGAAATATAAAGTATTTGTATTTGTAAAGTATATATGTATCAATTACAACCCTCAGGTCGCTTAAGAACAGGTGGGCTTGTTTTAAGGGGAAATGCTGGTTTTTCTGCCATCATTAACTAAAATAAAATACGCATTTTCTGAAGGGCTCAGAAAACAAATGGGTGTTTCTTTTTAGAAATGTCAGATGTAAGAAATATATGACAGAATTTTTTTAGATTTCAGTCATATATTACTGGAGAAGAAGAGAAAGGGAGAAAGGGAGAGGAAAGAGGAGAAGTAGAGAGGCAGGGAGAGAATGTTTGCATCTAGATCAGTTCTGAAAGTAAAGCGTTTTCATACTTATTTTTGAAATAGGAGGAGTTTGACAGGGAATCCTTGAAATTTCCTTGAAATTTCCAGGATAAATTAATTAGATGAAGGAAATGAGGAAACCTAAGTATACATCCCACTGGCACAAAGGTTTCTTGTTACTATGTTACAGAATGTTAAAATAGGATCTCTGTGATCCTACCACGTTTAATAAGACTCACAGATCATCTGTAATTAAATGCAGGTCACATAAAATAGCATCTGTAATGCTGCCAACTTCAGTGAGGCTCAAGCATGATCGTGATTAAATGCTGGTCACATAAAATAACCCCTGGACTCTAAAAACCATGGAATAGATTTTAGTGCAATTCAAAGGCACATACACAAATACATATACTCAGATTATAACTGCTGGAGATTAACTAGCAGGAAATTCTTGTGTTCTTTAACAAGGCTTAGAAGGTTGCAAAATAGGCATAAAGGTGACCAGAACTGTCTCATGAAAACACAACCATTACTAGCACATAGGAGCAGGGATGTTGCTCCTCATGTGCAGGAATGCTTTTGCAGGATGCATTGTGTTTCATCCCACAACATTAGTAATTAAAGTTATTCCCACACTTCAACAGCACAAGTTCTCCAAGCATCACACTGTTTTTACTGAGCATGAGGGGTATTTATATGAAAATAAATAAGAGGACCATTTTCTTCCCCTTTCTTTCAATCATTTGAAGTGCTGTCACTAAGTAAAGATAAGAAGGGCAGGACACTGCTGCATGAGTGGAACTCCATAAGGAATGGCAAGGCAGGGGAATAACTGCTTCCTGCAGCAAACCCAAACCAGAGCTGGGTGTCAAAAATACAGCTCCTTGCACGAGCTGTGGCTGCTGCTCTCTTTGGAGCTGAGTAAGAACTATTCATTCACATGCGTGGGCTGAAAATGAAACATTATCTACTTCTCTTAGAGCTGTTTTCAGATTGGTTGCTCAGGATGCATCATAAAAAAATGGCAGTTTCATAAATCAGATCAAATCAAATCATATCTCCATTACTTTAAAAAATATTTCTCTTCAAAGTCCTGACAGCTAAAGCTACTTTTCCTAAGTTTTAGGATGCCAGGTGCCATACCAAGATATCAGCAAGTTTGTAAAGTCCTGTTTGTCTTCTGTATAAAACATCCCTTTTGTATCAGTTTAAGAGATAAAGGTGTTTTTGCTTTTTCCAGATAAAGTCATGCTGACATACTGAATGCACACAACCTGCAGTTTTCCTCAGCCTAATCATGGCAGCCTATCAAGCCAACACTTAGCTGATGCTTTTCATTTACTTTTTTCAAGTGCAGCAAACCACTGATGACTTTTCTTCTGAATTCTTATTTCTCCTTTCCTGACCTACTTTTTGAACATGAGGTTTTGGGAATACTGTTACACATTTGCCTGCCGGATGTCTGGATCTCTGCTAAAGTCATCTTTCCTCTCTGCTACTCCTGCATAGCTGCTATTTTCAGAGGAATATTAAACTAGTGTGTTAGACTATTCACTGCCAGCATGAAAAGGCTAACTTTAAATATTTCAGGACAATGCCACAAGTGAATGCATTTGTTGAAGACATCTTAAAAGAGTTGACATTATCAGTAGATTAGTTTTAACTTTCAAGTTTAGCAGGTTTGCTAGGAGTACTAGCAAGCACATTGACAATATGAATAATTCTGCCAGCTGTCATTGATTTAGTCCTTTGACCTTTTCCGGTGGGAAATATTGCAAAATGCACTACATTACTAAATTTATTTGAACCAGAAATACAATAAAAGTAACCTATCAACTAATCTGGCTTCCAGTCCTAGCATAAACTTAAATTTCCACAGCCATTTTGTACTCGTACTTTCTGTACTGAAAGAATAAAAGTTAAAAAAAATAATTAAAATCTCTCTTTCCCTGTTAACATACTTAGAAGTCATAAAAGTGGTTTTATAAAAGAATAGATACTCTACTTCTTTACTCTTATCTTTCCTTAATTCTGTCTTTTTCACAGACCAGCTGTTGAAGGAATAGAGCATAATATTCCTGTGACTTGCTTCAGTCACTTAGAGAAAAAATCTTCAACAAACCTACTACTGACATAAAACTTGTAGGTGAAGTGGTTAACATATGTGCTATCTTTTTAAAGAAAATATGAAACTATAAATGAATAGCAAAAACAAGACTAGTTAACAATTAAAATGGAAACCTTATGCTCCAAGGTTTACTTTCTGCAAAGAAATAAGCAGGTGCTTTGTTTAGCACATAAAATAGACTCATTAAAATTAATGGGACAATTCACTGGATGTAAGAGTGCAGAGACTTAAATCAAAATGATTGGAATTACCAAATTTAATCAGGAGTTAAATGAGTCAGCAGAAGAGGTTGACTTAGATCTTCAAGTTTAATCTTGTTTTCCATTTGTAGTTTTTTTTTCTTTAATGAAAAGTTGAGTCTTTATGGTTGGTATAATTTTCCCTCACTTCTTGCAATCAGGGAACATTATGCCGAATATACCCATAAATAGTGACTACCATAACTTTGTCACTTGATAAAATTTGTTCAAATCCTTAATTTTTACTTTGGATTAAGTACAAAAATTGTGAATGGAGTATTTCTTACTAATACGATAATGGTTATTCTTTATTTGGGTCTATGCATACAGATGGAAAATTGTATCTCAGTTTAAGCTAAACAGAAAATAAAGTATTAAATCAATTTAGTCAGGGAGCAGTCTCACTTAACTTCACCCACCTAAAAGTTAAGCACTTCATTTCAGCAGGTAACCTAGGCTCGGCTTGTAGTCAGTAGAGGTAAGAGGCAACTGCAGCATCTGATTCCTTATTCTAACAATGAGATGATTTGTTATCTGTAATGGCTATTTTCTCCCTCTGACTAATAAGGGAAGACAAACCTTTTGCTTAAAATTCAACAACTAATGCTAGGTGGAATTATTCTTAGTCATGTTAATTAATCTAAACACCTAAGTGCATTAGAGACATGAAAAAAATCTACCTAAGTTTAAAGTATTAAATAAATAAAATTATTTCAAATGTAAAGGACGTACTGTCTCTATTTTGCAATTTAAATACATTGATTTTGGGTAGCCCCGTCTTTAAAATTTTAAAACTAGTAAGCAGTACTTCTCTTGCAGTTTAACCATAGACTGAAAATGAAAAATATGGCCAGTTTTCAGACTTTTATAATTTCAGACCAGTTCTTAACTTTTAGAGAACAAATCACTGAATAGCACTTACTGAGTAGACTGAAATAAAATACTTCCCGTGAAGATTAGAGTATTTCTGTCAGAAGCTGATTTTGCCCTTCAGCAAATCTATGTT
Source organism: Orthonyx spaldingii (assembly GCA_013397795.1). NCBI lineage: Eukaryota > Metazoa > Chordata > Aves > Passeriformes > Orthonychidae > Orthonyx > Orthonyx spaldingii. Next base: position 1,737,908 of record VZTJ01011335.1, on the reverse strand, counting down.
TCAAGTGGTCAGTGTTTCAACTGGCCAATGATTACTAGTGGTTCGCCCAGGTACCTTTCTAAAAAACATCTGCCTCGAACACAGCATTCTTAAATATGGTTAACATTGTTAGGTTTTTTTTTGGTTTTTTTTTGTTTTTTTTTTTTTTGTTTGTTTTTTTTTGTGCTGGAACTTGGCTCTCGACAAAAATGTTCAGAAAGTGCTTGTGCACAGGACCACATCCGCTCACTGTAATTTTACGGTTTGTCATTACAAGAATGTATGCTAGAGTTAAAGTAAACATTTTGCAGTATTCACTATAACACATATTTATTTAAATTTGTACATTTCTTGTGGACAAAACTGGTAGAGACAAATAAAAACAACAAAATTTAGTAGATTTCTTGTAGGCTCCTCAAAGAAAGTAAAAATGTAAAGCATATCTCTCACTACTATTTCAGAACATTAAAATAAACAATTTTAGTAGTGTTTGTTGTTAATTGCTTATTACCTTTCTTATGTCTGATGAAAACATTACAGGAGTAGAAAAAACAAACAAACACAAAAAAACCCCAACACAAAAAGAGATGGACAATTTGGCCTGCTGGTTCTTCTATTAAGTAGAAAATCACATCTTCCCTGCCCCGAGGTGTTCTGCTAACAATGTGCTCTTTGGATGCTTGTTCTTTTCACAGCAAATTTACAGCAAAAAGTAAAACCAGACTTATTAAAAGCATGCACCACCTCTACTCAGCTGAGACCACTCTGTCTCTGAGTTGTACAAAGACATTTAAAAGCTCACAATCTCATAGGAAACTATTTTTGTAAGCCCAGTTAATAAAATGAAGCTTTATTGGTGAAATATGCTAGGTTCTTCAAAGTCTTCTACTCATAGACAAAAATTTTTAAAAGAGGTATGTATTTTTCTTTCTGAAAAAGATGAAAAGAAACATCCTATGTGATCAGGATAGGGTTGTGATAACATGTTTAAGATAAAAATGTTGGTGCACAGTACATGAAATTGCAAATCCTTCTGTTGAGAAGTTACTGCAGATGTTTATTGGCTCTATCTAGACAACAAATGAGGGATTCCTATCATAAAATGAATATCACGTCACAAGTTAGAAGATAACCTCCTTCCTAGCTTTCAGGTAGTCCATTTTGATCTATTATCCTATTGTAGACACTATGATAATATTAGAAAATTAAATTAAGGAGCTTAACAACCTTGGATTGTCCTTGGTGCCTTTCTCTGTTTCCAGTCGTACTACAGTGCTCCTGGGAGAAGGAGACCAGGGCAGCACACAGTACTCAGTGTAAAAGGGTCTTGTGGAACCCTGCAGTCACAGAGTGATGCTGCCATGTTTAGTTTTCTATTACTTTCCTAATAAGCCCTACATTTCTAATTCTACAGGACCACTCCTGTAGAGTTAACTGAATCTTTCACAGGACTATCCACTATAACCTTTCAGCAGTAATGATCAGCAGCCAAGGGCCATTTGTGAAGTTAGTTTTTGGTTTTTTCCCCATAAGGACCACTTTACAATTATTTACACTGAATTTCTACTTAGCTAAGAGGATGAACATTGCCAGGCCTCTTCCCAGATTCGATTTCCAGTTGCCCTGATCCAGCACTATGAACACCTAAAGGTCTGACCTTCATGGCATATGCAGGACCCAAGTATTAAACAACTAGGGTATCTATTTCCCTATCTCAGAGCCACACACTTTTCCTCGCAGTTTGAAACACAAATACAAGATTAAAACCTTTGTGTCTTATACTAATAAATCAACAAACAAGCAAACAAATTCATAGTGTAATGCAAGAGAAAGTTTCTGAGCTGTTAATGTGCTCTTTAAGCACTCCTGGGTGCTGCCAAAGTTAACATCCAAATGGATTGTCTGCCACGTATATCTCAGCATGGAGTTTTGTAATACAAAGATAATGTTTATATAGATGTGCCACCCTTGTTCCTTTTCTCGCAAGCTATGTTTTGTCAGTTTGGGTACTATAAAAAATCTGTTTTTGGGAATATTACTTGGAGATATGTCAGGTAATAGCTTGGTCCAGAATGTTTATAAAAAAATTTTGATTGAAAATATTCTAAAAACAGTCATATTTTTAAGGTCCAAATCTCACTAAATTTAAATTTAAAAGCTAGAATCACCATTTTGTTGCCTGTGAGTAACCTCTGATTTCACTTAAACATCAGTTCAAAAATATTTTGTTCAAGATTCTGGGTAACATAATTTTTTTTTCAGGTCTATCCTCAAAAAGACTAGAAATTGTGTTTCTGGAACCGATTCGCATACTTTCACACTATCATATAAATGGCATTGAGGATGAAAACCTATTTGATGCCCAAAAATGCTTGTGAGCCAGGTGTATTAAAATCACCATAAAGTTAGTCAGGGTTTTTTTGTAAAAATAACTAAAATAATAGTAATACAGATAGGAAAATATTAATGTCTGAATGACTTCTCTTTTGTATGGGTTAATGGTTCACGTGGGCTGACGTAGGCAAAATGTCTACCGAGAAAATAAATTCTGTGAAAGTTTTTGTCCACAGTTGTGGAATGTGATAGATTTCATCTAAGCCAGACAGGTTGCCAAAGACAAGCTCCAGAGGTGCGCTTGGGATCAATGCATTCTTGGGTCACACAGCATTTGCTGCACTTGCACTTCTGCTGGCATGGGAGCTAATGAGATTAAATTGAAATTGTGTATGCCCATGCAAAGGTTGTCACCATATTCTTTTCTGTGGACATATTCAAAGACTAATGCAGGGGGTTTCAGTGGCACATAACGTTAGGTGATTCATTTTACCCACATGTAAACAACATAGCAGGAAGAATTCAAATACAAAAGATAAGTAGAAAATACTTAACATCAAGTATGCTAGAAGAATATTGTGGAACTTACTATTTGCAAAGCAATGCAAAATACTCAGAGAAAACATTTATAGATGTTTGAGGCTATTAATCACTGCATAGTTCACTTCCTCAGGGAACAGAGTACATATTAACAAAATTCTTCTATTATTAAATCAGAAGACAGATTCTGAACAGAACATGAACATCATAAGGGACTGTGTCGACAAAGTGCTGAGAACAATGGCCAGCAGGTCAGGCGCTTTGCCTCTTCTGCCATGATGCAAAGCATCATCTATCAAAATATCTAACAAGGCTGCAGTTTTATGAAGAATAGATTTTTGCTTACAAGGCAAAGTAAGTGGTAGCAAAAACTGTGGCATATTGCAAACAACAAACACTACATTAAAGGTTTTAAAATACAGCTACTTTGTGATCTCAAACACTTCACATAAAGCCACAGATTATATATGCAAATAAAGAAGTAAAAAGAAAGAAAACCAACCAACAAACTATTTTTTCTAGTGAGATAATACAAAGCTTGCATCTATACTTCATGATCTGAAGGATTAAGCTTTCGTCAAGAAAGTAAATAATGTTCCTATTATATTCCTAACTCAGGATGGGACTGCAGATGTCCAAAGCTGGCAATGAAACAAAAAATTATTTTCTCCCCAAGACTGGGAAGTGTCAGGAAACGTGTTCTGAACAGATTGTTCAATTCCATAACTTGGGAATTATTCCATTGCCCCGTCTGCAAGAGGCTCCTCATCAGGGTGAGCAATGGCAGGTTGATTCAGGTGTTCTCATTCCTTCCAACAAGCATCTGCTCACAATACAGTGTTGTTTTAATCTTATGCAATGAACAGGACTGACATAAGAACAGCAGTGTCTATTACCAGATATCCCTCTGCCTCCAGCACTGAACTTGGGAAAGAGAAAGCAAGAGACTGGGTTTCACAATCAACCATTCTAAAAAAGCCAAAGCATAAGAGCTCTACCTAAGTAAAGATGCTTTAAATTAGGTAAAAATTTGGAAATTTTGAATTTTATTCTGTGTTGTGAAGGAAACACAGAGACACATCTCCATAAAACTGACATTCACATAGAAGAACTCTATAAACATTTAAGTAGTCCTTTAAAAGTGCAGAAAAATCACACATTTTTGTACTTACACTTATTTCCTCTTCCAGAGTCTTCTCCTGTACTTTCCTTTTTTTTCCTGTAGATTAATTTTGCCAAGCGTCTTTGCTGTCTGCATAAATATTTTAAATGCTGCCTTGATCTTTCCCACTATTCATCCATTATGACACAGGGCAGATCTGATGCTGAATTAGGACTATACCTTACCAAATTTATTTTTAGTGGCTTGCATGACTCCTTCCAAGCAAGGATCAAGAGAAGATTAAGTATAGTAGAGTACTTTCTAAATCATGTATCTTGTCTTGAAAGTAAGGAGAGTCCAGAACTAAAGAAATGTAAATCAATAAATCAGTAAATCAATTCAGTGTCATTTCAGTGTTCAAAAATGCTCTCTTGATAGCAATTTGCCAATAGGAATATCTGTTCTTTAACACTTCAATCTTGTTCCAGTGAAATTAACAAAACTCATTGGTAATTCTGTAGTGCCAAGCTGACCTTCTCCATAGGATATGCAAATATGGCAGCATTTTAATTCCCTGATTCAGAAAACATTGTTCATACTCCTAGGAGTTATATTTTTCTCTAAAATTAAAAGGCAATATCAGCGTGAGGTTAAACCACATTTCCTCCACATTGCATTTAGTGACGCTCCTTGGGAATTATCATGACCAAATTTTGTGACATCACAATGAATTACTGTACCAATTCACCCTGCCCTTGCGTCATGAAGGGAAGCATTACCACATCAGGTGGGAAATCAGGAAAGCATGAAACAACACTTAAAAGTTGGACTTGATCATCGTTGTAGGTCCCTTCTCACTCAGCATATTCTGTGAAATAGATGAGCCATATCATCCCCAAGAGCCTCACATGGGTAACCTTTTCATTGTGAGGAAAAACGATTTTTTCAGTGTAAAACATCTAAAAATGTAAATAAAACAAAACAAAGTAAAATAAATACTGGTTTGATGAGTCTCGTGTTAAGCCACACCTCATTACCACGGGCCCGTGAAATGGAGCTGCAGGCAATCTGCATTTAGCTCCAAGGGTGCAGGATCTTTGCTCTTGATCAAGACTGAATAGAAGATGAGAATGAAAGCACCAGCCAAGGACATGAAAGACCTATACTGATCTGCCATCAGACATTATCTGGTATTAAACCTCTTGTTTCTGATCTTTCAACTCAAAAAACCACAAAGGTATAACACCAGGGCTTCTGACAATTAAAAAAAAATGAAACCCACACATGGAAATATTCATTGCCATTCCATTTTAAAATAAAACAAAATACACCAGAACAAACTGATTTTTGAAATAATACCCTCTTTGATGGATTAATTGTCTAGCTTGCATGGCCTTCAAGATAAATACCTCATCTCATGTGCTTGTACACTAACTGCAGAAGCAAGATTGTCAGCTCATTTGAAGCCCCTGTATGTATTCATTTATATATTAAAATAACAGAAATGTAAAAGATTTCCTGTGATTGTAAGACTTAGAAGAATAAGAATGTAATTTTTAATATTTTATAACTCTTCTCTTTCAAGTATTTATCTGCTCTTCTATAACATATCCCATTTTTTATTCTCATTTCTTTCTTTTTCCATTTCTTATTTCACTCTGATATAATTTCTTATCTGTTCTTGCAGTTGCTTTTAGAAATGGAACCTAGAAAAAACTCCTGCTGAAAGATAACAGCTCTGTTTGCAGATTAAACAGTCCATGACGAGATTTAGCACCTGCAGGGGAGCTGATTCTGCTTGGTCCGAAGCATTGTCAGTCACGCTCTGAGCATCAACAATCACAGCCAGCATCACTGGGCTTAAAAGTGGCAGTGTTTTACTGGATCCAACCCATTCAAAGAAGATGGAAATAAAAGCAAAAAGAAAAATAAAGCCATGGCTTAAAACGAGTTTACGAGGGCATGGAATGATAGGATGAGGGTAACGGCTTTGAACTGAAAGAGAATAGGTTGAGATTGGATATTAGGAAGAAATTCTTTACTGTGAGGGTGGTGAGGCACTAGAACAGATTTCTCAGGCAAGTTGTGGATGTCCCTGGAAGTGTTCAAGGCCAGCTTGGATGGGGCTCTGAGCAACCTGGTCTAGTGGAAGGTGTCCCTGCACGTGGCAGGGGGCTGGAATTAGATGAGTTTTAAGGTCCCTTCCAACCCAAGACATTGTAGGATTCTACAAGCAAGAGACAATATTGCAATTTAGATGTAATGTAGTTATGATGGAAATATTTTATACATCCTAAAGCCAGAATTACCAATGTCATCTTAAATGAAACATAGTATATATACTAGAAAACCTCAGTCTTGTACAGTTGATCTATTCTGCCAGCGTCTTGCATCAAACAAAAATCTGAAGACGACTTAAGAAAGTTCCCGAAACGTAAGATAAATATGTCATAATACAGTGACAGACAATCATGAAGGAAAAATTTTGTATGTTGTAATACTCCTCTCAAAGTCAATTAAATTAATTAGAGGGTATCTATTAAAAAAAATTAAAATTTTGAAGAAAAATATAATTACTGGATTTTCTGTGATTCAGCCTCCCAAAACATTCCCTGGTTTCAGAGAATGACATACAGCCTGAGACAGTTTCCTTACAGGATACTTATCTTTATAGGATATCCTACTTAGAATTACCTAATACAAAACCACCCAAACACACACACACACACACAAAAGCCCCAAAACCACAAAACCAAAATGACAAAACAAAACAAAAAAAACCACACCAAAGTGAAAATGTTTTTAAATTACATTTTTGAAAATCAGGCACACTGAGTTATATGCATTAAATTTGGTTAAAGTTGAACCAGCTCCAAGAAATCACCTTTTCTCCATCTTCTTAACATTCTATGAGTAAGTGTGCCTGTCTAAAGGTAAGACATACAGGTGTTCAGACTTTGCAGTGGTGTGAATGACAAAACCAGTAGTAAGTCTCAGTCACTGATACAAGCACTGAACAGTTCCTAGTGTTTTCATTTTCACAGTTTCCATCTACTGTCCTGACCATAGAGAAGAATGAAACCAGATGGGTTTACTTCACTTAACTTCTGTAACTCAGTTACTAGTCATATTTAGTCCAAATTAGATGTTTCAGTTCCTACAGTATTGAAAGACAACACACCAGCAGATCCAGAAGTTAATTTGTTCCAGCATTTCACACACCTTCCTTATACTGGGCTGACTCAAACCTGCTGGTACTTACCCCTCTCTGCTGGTTACAAGGACATCCTGGGTAATTAACCAGTTAGAATCAGGCAAACCTAGCTCCATAGGCAGCTACAGTTTATGAAATGATTTTCAAAAAGTAAGTCAGACTCATACATAGTAATAAATTTATGCACCCAAGTTATATAACTGGCTGATTTTGACTACAATAATCTGGCAAACATCAGACAGTGAAAAAGAAGCAGAGCAGATCACACAGTTAAGCCAAGCCCTTGTCTTGTATTTCACTCAAGGGATCATCCGCCCTCTTGGAATTGCACACATTATTAAATTAGCTATATGAGAGTGTCTCCTTATTTTCACAGGACTACAAGGCATTTATTCAGTAGGAGCTTACTTGACTATCAAAATGGAAAGTAGTGAAATAAAAAATTGGCTCTTCTCAGGAAGATTAACTTCACCTTTTTCTCCTCTTTTTTCTTTATTATTTATGAAACCACTTTTAACATCTGAAAAGAGGTTCTCCTTTGTTTATGTAGTAAAAATGTGAGATATGTCTATAACCAGCATACAAGTAAAAACAGGATTAAAACATTCTTTGAAGATGTGCAGAGATGTTCAGAAAACGAGATTATGTTGTTACTATCAACTGTCTTAACCTGCATGTCACAAAAATCAAGGTTCTGTAAACTCACTTAGTACAAGATCCAGTATTACTTTCATAGAATATGCTGAGTTGGAAGTGAACCACAAGGATCATAGAGTCCAGCTCTTAGTCCTGCGCAGGACAGTCCCAAGAATCAATCACACCATGTGCCTGACAGCATTGTCCAAATGCTTCTGGAACTCTGTCAGGCTTGGTTCTGTAACCTCTTCCCTGCGGAGCTGTTCCAGTGACCAACCACCCTCTGGGTGAAAAACCTTTTCCTAATATTCAACCTAAACCTCTCCTGACACAACTTCAGGCCATTCCCTCGACTCCTGTCACTGGTCACCACAGAAAAAAGATCAGTGCCTGACACGCCTCTTCCCCCTACAACATTGCAGTTGTAGACTGGAATGAGGTCTCCCCTCAGTCTTCTCCAGGCTGAACAGACCAAGTGACCTCAGCCACTCCTCACACAGCTTCTCCTCAAGGCCCTTCACCATCCTCATGGCCCTCCTTAAATGGTCTCAAAGTTTAATACCTTTCTTACATGATGTCATCCAGAACTTCCCCCAGCACTCGAGATGAGGCCACCCCAGTGCAGAGCAGAGCGGGACAATCCCCTGCCTTGCCCGGCTGGAGAAGCTGTGCCTGATGCCCCCCAGGACAGGGTTGGCCCTCCTGGCTGCCAGGGCACTGCTGGCTCATGTTCAACTTGCCATCAACCAGGACTCCCAGGTCCCTTCCCACAGGGCTGCTTTCTGACCTCTCATTCCCCAGTCTATCTGTACATCCAGGGTTGCCCCATCCCAGGTGCAGAATCTGGCACTCACCCTGCTTAAACTTCATATGGTTGGTGATTGTTCAGTCCTCTAATTTATCAATGTCTCCCTGCAGGGCATCTCTGCCTTCGAGGGAGCCAACAGCTCATCCCAATTTAGTGTCATCACCAAACACATTCAGTATGCCCTGCGTCCAAGTCATTTATGAAGATGTTGAAGAGAACTGGTTCTCAGATGAAACTCCATCTGGTTCCCTGTAAAACCCCAGAACCCCACTAGTGACAGGTCCCCAGTCTGATTCACCCTATTCACTGTAACCCTTTGTGCCTGACCCATGAGCCAGTTGTTCACTCACCTCATGATGTGTTTATCCAGCTGTGAGCTGGACATTTTGTGCAGGACACTGTGAGAGACAGCATTGAAAGTTTTACTGAAATCCAAAAATCTAATTACATCAACTACCTCTCCTTGATCAATCATGTTGGTTACCTTGTCATAAAAGAACATAAGGTTTGATGATCAGGACTTTGCCCTCATGAAGCTGTGCTGGTTGTGACCAATGACTGCATTGTCTTTCAGGTGTTTTTCAACACCTCCCAGAATAATCTTCTCCATAATTTTACCAGGCACTGAAGTGACACTGACAGGCCTGTAGTTTACAGGGTTCTCCTTCTTGTCTTTTTTGAAAATTTGGACAATGTTCACCAGCCTCCAGTCAGCTGGGACCTCTCTGGATTTCCAAGACTGTTCAAAAACCATTGAGAGATGTTTTGCAATTACACCATCCAGCTCTTTGACGATTCGTGGATGAATCTCATCAGGCCCCACAGATTTGTAGGGATTCGGATGGAGCAGCAGATCCCACATAATATCAGGGTCAGGTGGGAGTTAATCATTCTCACAGTCATAGTCCTCCAGCTCAGGCCACCCTTGGTTCATCATCCTTGTTGAAGACAGAGGGAAAGAACATGTTAAACACCTCTGCCTTATCTTTGTCCCTGTTTGTGAGATCATCCCCATCCTGTAATGGCACAAGGTTGTTTTAACACTGCCTGTTGCTATTAATGATATTTAAAAAAACCTCTTTTTATTGTCCTCCCCAGTTCTGCTCATCTTCATGCTTTGCCCACATGCATTTTCTCCCTAAAGGGGCCAACAGCATCTCTCTATTCTTCCAATGCCACCTGACCTTGCTTCCACTGGCCATACACCTTCCGTTTTTGTCTTATTTTTAAGAGAAGATTCCTGTTCAGCCAAGCCAGCCTTCTTCCTCACCTGCTTGACTTCTGACATTTGGGAATTGCCTGCTCCTGTGCCCTTAGGAGGTCATGTTTAAAAAGTGATCAGCACTGATGGACCCCAGCACCTGCAAAAACATTTTCCCATGGTATCTTACTCACTAATTCACTGAGCAGTCTGAGGTCTGCTCTCCTCAGGTCCAGAGTGGAGGTTTTGGCACTTTTCCTCCTCTTAAGAAGATTTTAAACTTGATCACTTTGTGGTCACTGTGGCCAAGCCAGCCACCAATCTCCACTTGTTCACAAGATTCACCCTGTTGACAAGGAATAGATCAAGGAGGGCATCTTTCCAAGCCTGTTCCATAAAGTTGTCATCCAGGATTTTTAGGAATCTTCTGACCCGAATTGTACCGGCTGTGTGATGTTCCCAGTTAATTTCTGGCAAGTTGAAGTCTCCCATAAGGACAAGGGCAGTTCACTTGGAAGAGTCCCTTAGTTCCTCAAAGAATACTTTGTCATTGTCCCGGCCAGGAGGTCTATAGCAGACTCCCACGATGACATCTGCATTATTTGTTTGTCCCTTGATTCTTATCTAGAGGCTCTCAACTGTGCCAATACATTCTACCCCTTCTATTCCATACAGTGCTACCCTCCACCTCTCCTGCTGTGCCTGTCCCTCCTGAAGAGCCTGTAACTATCCAACAGGGCACTCCAGGCACAGGACTCATCCCACCAGGTTTCACTTATGCCAGTATTGTTAAATCTCTGGGACTGGGCCAAAGCCTGGCATTCCCCTTGCTTGTCCTTCATGCTGGGTACATTAGTGTAGAGACATTTCAGGTGTGGTACATTGTAGCCAACAACTTCTGAGGCAGATTGAGGGGTCCCATTAGTGCTCCTTTCCTCAAGTTTTGACACACCATCCCATCACTCATCACTGGCCAGCCTGGCTTTGTACCTCTCCCCCTTCCAGGCTAGTTTAAGGCTCTGCCAATGAACCCACTAGCTCTTGTGCTAGAGCTCTTTTTCCTCTCTGAAATCAGTGCATCCCATCAGGTGTCAGCAGACCAGGTGTTGAGAAGATCATCTCATGGTCAAACCCCCAAAATTTCTTTGATTACACCAACCTCAGAGCCATCTACTGATCTGATGGATCTGCCTATTCCTATCACTATTATTCCTTGTTACTGGAAGGATTGAGGAAATCACTACCTGTGCTCCTGATCCATCATCCCAGTCTCTTTTGATTTTTGACTTTGGTTGAACCTGCACAAAAACTATCTTGTTAGAGATCCATCACAGCACCAAGACAGATGATGAGATGCAGTACAGATGATGATAAATAGCAAGCCTTCTTCCTGCCCATCTCCCCCATCTACCTCTTCTTATCCAGCAAAACTGTTCAGACACATCCTATTTTCATTAACTCTACAGGCTTAAAATTGGTTTTAAAAACACTGATGTACTACTCTGCTGACTTAAAAAATACAGCACCCTTGGATTCAACAACACAGAAAAATGACCCAGTACAGATCACTATGTATACCTGAGAGTGTCCCAAGCTTGACTTTCAGGAGGCAGGCATGTGTACATGCCTAAACCACCCATGCAGTTAGAGATATATCATCAAGTTATTACATTTTTTAATGAATACATGTTTCTGAATGCTGCAGTGAAGCTGGTGATTTTAGATACATTAATTGAGGGAGCTTCATGCTGAATGCATCTGCTTAAAATGCTGTTACAAATGTCATATGTGCAAATGAATGGAGCCTATCCATCAGCAGTGTTTTTTACTGTGTTTCGGGGCAAAGTACAGGCAATCAAACATACCAAGGGAAGAACTGAAAGTTCTGTTTTTCAGTTTCCAGTGCCTTTCAAGAGGACCTGAGAGCCTCACTGTTCTTACTGAGCATATGCTGCACGGAGTCAGAATTCCCTTAATCAAATTTGCAAGAAAATAAGAAAAGGTGGTGGGAATAGAAGGAAGGAAAAAAGACAGAGACAACTCTAAAGAAGTAATTCCATTGTGCACGGTGTGTCTGACTGTTGCTAAGTAAAACAAAGACAATTTGATTCATTAAATGGAGATTGCCATTTTTGTAAACATAGACTGCAGGCTATTGATTTAACTGAGCAAATTCCATCTATACTGGGAAATTGTAGGGATGCACTAAGCCCTTTATATCACTCCAAGCAATTTGGTATATTTCTGTGTTTTACTTTTAGCTCTCATTAACAAGTGTTTATTTCATTTAATTTAATAGCATCTGTAGTGGGAGCATTGAATGTGTGCAAATTCTTGTAACCTCTATTAACAGGCTTTCAGCACAGGGATACAAGACTCAGTTTTGATAAGCAAAAAAGGATGATCAGGTGCCCTTAGCAAGGAGCAGGCCTGACTGTGCTGGCTGTCATGTTTTGTGGTGGTGAAATTATAATTGGTAACAATTTGTCAAACCTAGACCAGACCCCAAATCTATCACATAATTCAATGGATATGAGAACTGCAAGATTATTGGTTATCAGAGCCTAAAATTAAAATGTCATAGTGTCCCAGCTTGGAACTAGCAGAAATTCAGTGCCTGAAACTGCATTTTAGATAATAATTTCCTCACAGAAGAGAAAAAGTCTGTAAGCCTAACAATGCCACCACATTTTCCATGCTATCTAAATTAAGTTTGAAATTTGAAAGAGCTGCTCTCTTTTCAGTCTTACAAAGAGAGCAGAAGAGAAAAGCTGGGAGTAAAGAGAGATTTCTTTTAGCCCAGTCATCATTTTGTAGACCAATGGACTCGATGATCCTTGTAGGTCCTTTCCAACTATGGATATTCTATGAATCTATGAAGTCATGCTTCACTGAGTGCCTCACTTTCTCTGTTTGGAAAAATGTGTATTTCCATGGACCTGCTTGCCTGCTTTTCATCATGTTCCCAGGGATCGCTCAGCATTTTGCTATGCCCTAGGAAAGTACACTATTACTTCCATTTCCACAGAAGTTCTCATTCATCATCTCTTATTAGGTCTCAAGGTAAAAATTTCCATCTGTTTACTTCAATTGCTGAAACGAAGCAATCCATCACAGTCTATTCATTCTGCATGAACTACTGGCATCAAGTGTAAGAGACTTACTGTGGTCCCTGCCCTAGAGATTAAATGGTAAAATCTCAAACAAATGTAAAAATTACTGAAAAAATTCCAATGCAAAAATGAGTTAATGCAAATTCTTTTCTGCTTCTTGAATATAAACTGACGTTTTTTCTTTCTTTTACTTCATAGGGGCTTGAATGAATTCATAATGAACAACCATGGGAAAAAATGCTATAATGATTAAAATTGTCACTTCCTGTAGCACAGGAAAAAAAGTCACACTATAGTTTACCAAAAGCATGAGAAAAATGACAGAAATTTTGATACTATAGAATTGGAATTTCGCAGCTTTTCTAAAGATGTTTATGTCTCCTGAAGAATGGAACATAAAACTACAAATCTTATATACATCAAACAAATAGTCTCAATATTAGGAAAACAGAAGTGATGCACAAATAATAATCTCCTAAGCACATATGGAAGTTTGAAGTAATGAACAATGAATGAATCATGTTTAGGTATTTGCCATGATTAGGGATAGATGAAAAAGTCACATGTATTGATGTTTTCTTTTTTTCCCAAATGATGACCCAACTTTGTTTCTTGCCAGCTGGCCGATGATGGAGCAATTGAAGCAATCAACTGGCAAGGAACTCTAAGCCAAGAGTGATAGTGATCTTTCCTTCTACAGTGACAAACTTTAAAATGCCATCTCAGCTTCCATGTGCTATTTCTTTCAGCCAAAAAATCTAATGATCTCCTTCTATAACAAGGCTGCTATAGCTACAGACAGACAGAGTTTATCAGAACTGAATAAAGCACAGCTGTGCAGAAGAAAATTTTCAGACCAGAACAATCTTCTGAGTGAGCTAAAAACCTCACTGTCTTGTTTTTCTCTACGTGCCGTAGACACTAGTTGATTTTGTTAACGCAGTATTTTATAGCATATATGTGGTGCACACATAATTTACAAAACCCTCTTAAAAGTATAACACTGTTGTATAAACAATCTCCCACCTGGAGAAGAGAGAAGAAGAATGAACTCCGTAGACAAACATTCGTCAAGCTACTTAGCACATTTCTGCAACGCAGTGAGAAACTCCCTGATAATGGGAGTAGGGAGCATATAAACAGAGCAGATGTAGAGCTAGTAGGCAACAGGACAGGATAAATTATTCAAAGAAAATGTGGCAAACACTTCTATTTTTATAAAGGATTAATAGTGCTCATTACATAGGTACCTGTAAACAGTTTGCATGGAAAGTAATAAATATATATTGCAGACTTATAAATACAGTTCACAGTCATTTCTGAAAGAAAATAAGGTAATGCCAGCTTATTAAAATTCAGAATGAAAGATTTGTAAAATCCCAAGATATCAGCTTTTGGTGTCATGTAAATGAAAGTAGCCCCAGCAGACACAGGAAGGTCACCACCATTCAAACAAGATGAAAACTGTGCTGTTGTAGTCAGTTGATTTGAACTTGTTAGGAGAGCACTTGTCAGCTCATCAAAGTGTGGTCTTATTGCTGTTAAGCTCCTTCTCATCCAGCATCTTTCCTCTGGATTATTAACATCTTTATTCAGGTACAAATGCACTGCTGCTAAACCTACTGCAAGTCACCTACTATAAATCTGTTTGGAAGTTTGATTTTGTGGTCAGGGGACTCTGACAGTGTTTTATGCAGTAAACATCCACATCACACCTACATATGAATTTCTATTGTCTCTTCAGTCTCCCCATGCATTTACCCTTCTATGTCTCTCTGGGCTACAGCGCTCTGAAACCAGAACTGGCTTGGTATTTCTGTCTGGCAGAGTGTCAGGGTTTAACAAACAAGAATTAGTAACAATATTCCAGGGGGTGTTGTGCAGCGCCAGAGGAAAGCTGTCGTGAGGTCACATGTCAGCTGTGTCTGCTTGCTGCCAGCGGGCTTTAAGGGGTTTCAAGGAGAACCCCTGCAGAATACAGAGCAGGAGAACCCCTGTGGATTCATTCATCCAAACCCTGCATCCTGCTACTAGAAATAACATCCTGGGGAATAAGGTTGGGGAAAGCAAAACAGGCAAGGAAAAATAAAATAAGCAATAAACTAGACACACACGTACAGCTAAACTGCTTGGAAGTGAAAACTCAGCAGGGAGGTAAATGTTGCTACATAACTCTGAGACCACATACGACACAGAACCTCCAATTTTCATGCAGTTTAATTGTAAGTTCTTTCCTCCTTCGGGACTTAAATCAGTGAGAACCATATAACTTAAAGTGGCTTGTTGTGGGCTCTATCTTTGGCAATCAGTGCCTAGTTTAATTTTTTCATGAATGCTGCCTCTGTTGTTGCAAGCATTGTTTCTCTGCTCCTGTATAACTGGATTGCAATAAAAGGTGTGTGGGAATTTTTAGATAGAAAAGTCTGGCAAATTTGAATGAGACAGTTCTACTCTCTCATTTCAAACCATGCCAAAGGGTAGATGCAGAGGGTATAAATGACATGCAATTAAGGGCTCAACAAGGAATCCATAAAAAAGATTGAAATGCAAACTGAGTGGTCCAAATAAAAAAGGCTGAGTATTGCCTTTTACTTTTTAATTAAAAATCCACTGCATGATAGCTAGTAATAAGTTAAAAGGGATAAATTAATGATCTTGACAATATTTGCAGAACAAACTGGAACATTATATTTTTCTGTGACTTAAAGGGATGTGGTGAAAATCAATCAGAACCAAGATGCATCCTTCTTTCCTCTTATTATACTTTTATTAATTCTATTACTAATTTCTTTGATACTCTCCTCCCCTACTGCTTCCACCCTGACTCCAGAATACAAACTTCCACTTTGACACTACTTTTTAACCCAAAAATATTTCTGCATTCACAGTTGGTCTGGAATTAGCAGCCTCAGAGAATGGCATTCCGTCCCCTTTCACTACATGGGAAGAGGATGGACAGCATAAAACTTCTTTACAAAGATCTTCCCAGGCCATGTATAAAGATGATATTTTTAAGACCAATTTGGCTGCATGTTGCTGTGGCAGCCAGTGAATATGCTGGTTGTGATTTACACATTCAAGTAATAGTTTCTGTACTTTGTTTTATGATTGCAACCATCCAGGACCATTGCAGTTGGCAGTTGCCATGTACTTGAATGAAATGTAAGATCAAACTGGTTTGGGTTACTGTCACATTTCTTTCATTCTCAGAACTTCTTGGCATTTTCAGTACTTGGTAATATCTAGGTGCAGTTATCCCACCACTTCTCTAATCGACACAGGAAACAACTAAATAACTCAAAATTACCTGCCATTACTTCAAAGAGTTATAGACCAGAGTAATTTTTGACATCACTTCTCATGATTCCACAAGGGGGAATGTTTCCTGCAGTAAGTGCTAGAAAGTACAAGAAAAAGCCCCACTGAAGAAAAAAACCCTAACCTAGCTCCTTATTAAGGCAGAGATTCACCTTAAGAGTTGCATTTACAGTGTGCTTCCAAGCCACATGCACACATTTTCAAGCTTTCCTCTCTCCACAGTCAGCCATCCCTCCCTCCACATTTCATGCAGGTTTCTACAGCAATGCTTACAATGGAGTGCCCTGCACACAGACAACAGCAAAATACCCCTTATGAATGAACAAGGAGTAAAACAGCATTTGATGCTGCCTTGAACAAAATGCAATTAAAATGATAATAGTGCTGTCTTTCATTCACTCATTCATTCATTCACTGACATTCTCTAACAATTAGTATATTTTCTATGTATGTAAAGGAATAAATATGTATATATGTAAAGGAATAAAAATTCCTTTACAGTATTTGAAGATGTGGAAGAATAAAAAGTGCTACAAATCACCTTCTCAGGCAAAAGTGAAGCTTTGGTGTGGATGGGCAAAAGAAGAAAAAAGGAAAGGAGGGGATTGCACAAGCAAATATCTGCCCATGTGCTGTGTGAGCTGGGAGCTCCTGCCCCATTCAGCAGTCTGGGACAGCCAGACTGGTGGCAGGATGGCAGGGCAGCCTCAGCCAGCCCTCACCTGCAATGGCAGCTCCTGCCTGGCCCTGGGACAGGACTCTGCACAGCCCTACAAGTGCACTGCATGAAATGAGACCATACACCTGTGGTTTACTCTCAAATTTGCCCTAAACCACAGAGCTAATGCCCTTAGTGCTCCCGCAGGCAGCCTGGGGGCACTTGTTCTGGAAGGCTGCAACAAGAGGTAAGCACCACTGCCTCCATACATCAGGTGTCACTCACCATGCAGATGCTCTCTCTTCATTTTTGTTGGCTGAATATGACCTGCACAGATCCGCACTTAAATAGATCCAGAACTGGTCACTCAAGTTAAAAAGCTTTCCTGGACCACTTTTCCGTGGGTAGTTTGTGTCTGTCACTAACTTTCAGCATGGTTTGCCTTCATGCTGTCCTTAAAACCAAGAGGACTTTAAATGGAGCCCTTGACTTTCCCTGACCCTAGATTTTACACAAAATTTCAAACTACAAAAGGTGTGCAGGTCCAGGAATGGGTGTTCTGGATGCTGGGAGAAACTGACAGAGGACCAGGATTAGCTCAGTGTGCAGACACACATCTCCATCTCCAGATCCAGCCCATAACCTCCAGTTAACTACATCACAGTGTTCAGAAAGACAGGCAAACAACTCTAGATATTTTGTGTGAAGGAGAATCTGCCAAATCCCTGTGCAAGCTTTTCTTTTTTTCTCTTCTAACCATTTTAAAATCATGTCTCATTTCAAGTCTCAATATATTAGATTGAAGCCTTCACTCTTTAGGACCCTTTATGCCTTTCTGCTAAATTAGGTGGCTCTCTTCTAGAATAAATATTTTCACCAGGATTTCTCTGAAACATGAAATGTCACCCTTTTGCTCTCTCATTAATAAGGCAAGCAGTCAAAGTTTTCCACTGCAAGAAACATCACCCTTGTCAATCTTTTCAAGCTTATCAGTATTATTTGCAAAGGGAGAGTGTGATGACTTACTTCTAATGATGCACATTATTTCTTGTCCCTTTCAGCTGGTTCAGGCATCTGCAGATGGTGTTTGGTCTCCAAGTCCCCTTACCACACTAGAAATGATATTCCACTGGCCACCACCAAAACTGTTAAACTAACTTAGTGTGTTTGCTTTTAAAACCACCTCCTTTTCTAAACAGGTTCTTTTTGTGTTACCTTGTTTTTATTGATATTGGGAGGCGCTGATTTTTTTTGAAGTTTATGTATTTCAGATTGAAACCTATCATAATACCATATTTTTTTCCTATGTATTCAGTGAAGAAGTTGAGTAAAAAAATCTGTGTATGGGGAAAAAAAAAAGAAATAAAGCTATACAGCCAGCAATACTTTCTGAATTTCCAGGAAGTGACATTATCATTTGCCTTATGTATCAGTATGTATTAGAACATTATCCCTCATTTAAGATAATATAATGTAGTCTGTCACTCTGGTCATGTAATATTTTTTAAAACAATACTTCTATAAATATTCTCTTTTTATTTTCAATATAAGTATGAAGTGGAACTTCTGACTTGCTGGAAAAAAAATCCAGAAGAATGGAGATTAAACTGAAGCTCACTTTCATTATATATCACCAGTCTTGGCAGGACATTGATCCTTTGAGCAAGCATTTCTACTTCAGAAAAAAAAAGCCAAAACATAAAAAACCAAACCAAAACTAAAGAAAAGAAAAAAATCCTGTCAAAAATACATAAAATCAGAAAATGGCTGGCTATGGATGTTACAATGCACAAACCTGATGCAATGGAAGAGTACAACTTAAAAGGTAATAACTTACAGAGTTATATTAATTTCTGCAGTACTGCAAACAATTTACAAATAACAGGGACACCATCTGTTCTCTAAAGAACCATGTGAAAAAATGCCTGCTAGCAATTAAGAGGTTGTACACAAGACACAGTTTATGCAGTTTTCACTTTTTTTCCTGTTTTGTTTTAGTTTGGTTGCTTAGTACAAAAACTATGTCATCACAAATACCAGTAGATGGTCTTTCCACTATTTTTTTTTTTTCTGTTTCAACCTACTTAACTTAGATATGTACTTTTTTAATCAGTGCATTTGGCATTCATGAGTAATGTGAATTTGTAGACAAGATCTGAGAGAATTATATGGATTTAGGTTTAGAGCTTTTTCCATCCTGGCAGACCGATATTAGTAGAACATTTATTCTGCTCTGGCTAATGTATTTTCTCTCTCTGGCCTCTCAATTATTTTTAGTTTTACCTTTATCTTTTTAATAGTTATGGTACGTTAGTGTAAGCACCGCTTCTTTCGGGTTATGCTATTACTGAAACTTTGCTAACACGTGGACGGCAATGCTGTCACAACTATTTCACTGTTACAGATTTTCACAGTCCTAGAGGGCTTAAAGTTAAAATAAACTATAGATTTGTTAATGCATTTTACAATTTGATTGCTTTAATGTGTTCAGTAATGTGCTCAGATCTTTGGAACAAGTCTATGGCCTTTGAATTGTATTTGCGAGTGATTCTTGTGTACACAATACCATTCTGGCACATGACATAATTGCTATACAGATAAGTCAATAAAGACATAGTGAAATACAAAACAAAGTCATACAGGAGTATTAAATGACACAGGCTGCAACATTACTTGCTGTCATACATGCTGTCTTTGGCCAAAACAAGCTTTCCCTAAGAAAGTGGTTCCAGTACACTACTACCATAATGCCTCGGGAAGTTAGCGGGGCTTTGGCAGCAGAACCATGATGATTATTTTGGTTTCCATTGCAGAAGGCCTAACCAACATCAAGTACTTCCTTTTAATGTGTGCCCACCCTTGAAAGAGAACATATTCTTCCTGTAGACAGAATAGTGTAAGGATGAGTAGGAATTCATCCCTAACTTTAAACTACAGGAACACCTGAACTCCTGCAAAAATCTATGCTTGTTGCAAGAAAACCTTCCACAAACACTGTGCTAAATCAATCCTCCCTGTCAAACTTCTTGAAAGCCCATATCAGTGTGACTAGCAAGATATGATTGCATTTGTCAGTCACACCAAAATCAGTACTTTCGCTTTCTATAGTGAAGAAGGTAAGGACCAGTACCTTAGGGCAGAAGATAAACCAGACCAGCATCTCCAAAACAACTACACAGAACAATCCTGACACGAGACACAGACAAAGTCAAGGGGTACTTTCCCCACACTGGCATTAAGAAATAGAAACTTGCAATATTGTTACTTCCTCTTAGCTGCTAAGAGATTGAAAAAAACTGAACACGTGTAAATTCAAAACTACACAGAGAACATATAAAGAGACTTCACATTCATTTACTTAATGATTTTAACAGCAGAGAATTTCATACCAGGATTTAAAACCAGAGCATTTTACAGCTGCCAGTAAAATTGCTTCAATATACCTAAGCACAGGCTTGGATTTCCTGGAAGTGAACCATCATTTTGAAGGAATAATGCTCTTGGTGATGTCTGGTAACAGCCAGCATTGTACTGTAGTAGGCAGAACTAGAGTTTGATCAATGAGAAAAATTCAATTGTAAACAGCAATTAAGTGGATCTGAGATGAATGCAATAGATGTATTTTCAGTGTGGAGAAAACCAGCCACACCAATTGCACTAATGGGACTTAGGCATTGAAATTTTATTTGTACTGTATGCCTAAAATCCTACTCTGTTTCACTGATCCACAAAGTACATGACCACTATACCTAAAATGGAAATTAAGAATGATTATCCTGTTTCATTTTTGCTCATGTGAGTGTCTGAAAGTTTAAACAGAAATGAAAAGTCCTGACTTGTGATATTATATAAGAGCTATCTCTACTTATAAGAAATGGAGAGGAGTGGGTAGGCATACGTCTAAGGCTGGAGCTGGGAGCACATCACAGGCAAAGGAAAGCACAAGCCTGGGCTCCTCGGGCACAGTGACAGGGGGTTGCAAGGACATGTCAGGCATCAGGGGCACTCCTTTTCCTCTCCAGTTCCCAAAGTCTGTATACTTTTCAAAGTGAAAAAATTGTTCATTTTGGCACTTGACAATTGGCCTGGGAGAAAAATAGGGACAGCACTGAAAAATGATTCTTGTAGTGATGAAGCTGCAAAAATAAAGATTTGTCTAGGTAAGGCAGAAAATATCTTTTTACAAATTGGTCTTTCTAACAGCAACTGATTTCTACCAACAATTTAAGGCTGGCAACAGGCAAAGATTCTCATGTGCACCTGTGGCACCAACTTAAGCCTCTATTTTCTGTATCTCCTTTTCATAACCCATGTCCTGCTCCTAAGGAAATTAAATACACAGGCAAGAAGCAGGCTCAGTATTACAAGATTGCAGGTCATACACACTGGCACAGCAAAGATAAAGCATCTCTACTGTAAAAGTAGATGTGGGCTCCAGGTGAGAACCTTTCTCAGAGCCGGGCCCAAAGCAGCTTGAATGACTATGACAGTGACCACCACGTCCTGGCTAACTGCTCCATGCACAGGCCACTTTTCCGTTGCTTTTGCCCTTTTCCCCAAAGGGCTGTATAATCTGTGTAGCAAGACAAGATGCTGTCACCATGAAATCTGCATGGCAAAACATCCCTGTGAAAACAAGGTAGCGCACTGCAGTCACATGGGTACTTTCCCTCACCAGCCCTTGGAAGAAGACGAGGGGATAAACACTGTGCAAACCCATATTCTGTTTCACATGGCCTGATAACAATGGGATAAGAGTCTGTGGAATACTGAAAAGCTGTACTTAAGTGCAAATACTAATGTGAACAAGAACTAACCTAGCCATTACCCATTATTAGAAGTATTGTGGTGGCACATTGCTTCTATGACCCAGGTTCAGGTGCCAGCCTTGCCCCACTTACTGCTCTGTTCTTCAGGCTCTACTTTACTCTGGGACTTGAGCAGAACCCCAGTCCTCCAGCTACTGTTTTGGAGGAATAAGTAGCCAATGCAGACAGCACAATCTAATGTTGCATACAAGTCTTAGCCAATTCGCAGGGAAGAGCAAGGAACATGATCTTCTCTGGAACTGGCTCCACTGCAACAAAACATCCATTACCTCTGAAGAAAACTCAGGAAAGGAATTTTGCATTTTTTACAGGTCCCAGATGGGTCCCATAGAAGTCAAACGTAGTTTTAATACTCATCTGTTTGAAACACTTTACCTCCCATGCCTAATTTCAAGGAGGTTGTTGTTTTTTGTGCTCCCTTCTTCCCTTAATTAGGGTACACCTGATGGACTAATGATGAAGAAAGAACCAGCTACTGTTTCTCTCTGAAGTGTATCATCCAAAACAGCTGCTGACTCTTTTAATGAATGTCAATAAAATATTTATCACTCTGACTACAGCCAAGTTTTAATTTGAACTCTGTCTATGATGACCTCAAACAAAGCACTTAAAAATCAGTAGAACCCAGAAAAAGAGAAATCTGATTGTAACTCTCATTTGTAATATGCCATGCAGCCACCATGATTTATCACAGTATACCAAAAACTGGTGAGTTCATTAGCAGGTTACAAAAATACTTCCCTACCACACATGTAGCTGCTTGGTTGTAGTAACATAATCTATATTGAAATCACTACAAACAAAAGCATGCAAATTTCAAACCAGCTGTGTAGCTTTTGTGTTCTGATTCATGAAAAAGAAAGAGGGGAAAAAGGAAAGGGAGGCAAGAGGAAAAAATGAAAACAAAAAAGAAAAAAAAAAGAAAAGGAAATAAAGCAAAAGGTGGTAGGAACTGACTTACTGATTTACAGTTTAATTAATGGTGAAATAATTTGTTGAACATCAACAAGGTTTTAAAGCTGCCCTGAAGGACTATCTGGAAGTTCAATAGTGTGTTAAGACTATAACATGCTTCAGTGACCAAGATAAATCAACAGTCAACAAATCAGGGATCTGTATTTGAAAAATAGAAATCTGCTGTTTTCTGCTAAATGCTGAATTAATCTGTATTGTGAATCAATATTATTGCTGTTTTCAATACCACAAAAAAAATAAGTAACTCATTATTCACTTGTTATCCCTTCCCTTGCAAAGTTGTTAACCCCCACAAAGATGCTAGTGAGTTGAGAAAACCAGGAAGGAACAAGAGCAAATGGCACAAAAGATCATTTCACTTGCTTGACTAGGCACATTAATGAATTCCACTTAGACTGGAAAAATGCAGGGAGCACCACAGCATCATACATTGCTTTAGCTTGAGTGATTCAGAGACTATGTCATTAAAATGTACAGTAAACTGTAATTAAGCAATTAGACATGAAAGAGCATAGGCTAGGCTGAAATAATGTTAGACCCCCAAAGCCTTGTTGGTTTTATGCCTATAGCAGTTTCAGCTTTAACTCTATTTCAGAATGACATATGCCCTGTCAGAGCTGTCTAACTGTGGTTATAAAAAACTGCCTCTTTTTCTTTCCTACCAAAAAGTAATTCTTTAAGTATTTTGTTCTTACACTGTTGTATAAATCCTTTCAATTCCTGTTAACACATTTGCTCCTCATGGAAGCTGCCTTCCAGAGTATGTGATGATGGCTAAGAGGCAGGAAAAAAAGAGCAAAGATAGGAAAGCTTTCTTTAGCAATAAAATAAATAATAGTTTAACCTCGAGGATAGTTTTAGTACAGCCTAAAAAGGGTGTCAACATGAAAAATTATTTTAATTAGGACTACAGGTAATTGTAAAACCTTACTGGAAGAGACAGATTCTCTACATGTCCCAGATCAGAATGCAAAATATATAAATATGGAACTCAGATGAAGGACATAAACAAGGACATGATAAAGTAAACTAAACTATAAGCAACAGTTACGACTATTTCATTTTTACAGTTTTTCTGATAAATTCCTGATGTTAAAAAATCCAGGTTTCACAAAGACTCAGTGATGAAGTCTAACCTATATGCAGCAGCAAAGTGAATAGGGGAATACATTGCAATAAAAGAAAGGAGATATCAATACAGGAATCTTACAACAAAGGACATCACAGATGAGAGTTTAAAAACAAACTCCCCAAAATCCTACAGAGTTTAGAACAACCTGTCACAGTGGGATCTTTAAGCACTAGCTTTTACATTTTCATTTGTGTATTAACTTATTTTTAGGATCTTATGTTGTATTCTAACACTTTTTTTTTTTTTTTTTTTTGGTAGAAACAGGCAGGTATGTATTGTAAAAATTATTATTGCAGAACAGCTACTTATCAGCAAGGTATGCTTCCACTTTTATTTCCAAGAGAACAAAACATATACTAGATCTGTAGGCTTTATTTTTTCATTCTCCATTTTTTTTCAAACAGAGTAGGTATTTCGAGCATTAAAACAACATTAAAGTAGGCACTAAAGACTTAAAGAGTAATGAATGAGGTGTGATTTAGGGAAAAAAATCCAGACAAACCAACCCCATCAAATTTTAAAATTAGAAAAAACAGGTCTGCAAGGTGCATCATAATGGGTTTCACATTTGAAGCAGCTGGTACTAAACACCAAAAGGGTCAAAACTTAGAAAAACAGAACACTGGCCTAATTCAATGCCACGAATTTTACTATATGAGGCCTTCTGCATGTTTTCAGCATTGACTTTTGATCACAGGCAGTGTAAGACCTTCCTCCACACTCAGAAAACACAAGGCGCTTGTGACCAGCAAAAGCAAACAGAGTTTGTGAGGTATCAAAACCCTCCCTCCTCTCTGCATAGCAGGAAAAATGTCTGTGCAGGCTCCAAGACAGAACTTAGTTCCCAACAAAGCAATGGTCATGAAAGCCACATGAATCTGAACCTTTTTACCCTTCTGTAGCCCACACACACACAAATCTCTTCAAACAGGTTATTCATTACTCTGTGGAGAGTCTTCCAGAGCAGTCCTAAACCCTGTGCAGAGTCAACTTCACAGTGAAGAATTTAGCGACATTTGTGAGATCATGACATACTTTGGAGACAGTGAACTCACATTTTTTTCTACCCCAGTGACTGTCTAGCCATGTTCCTGCCAAAAATTTGTTTTTCTCTTTTCATGTTTTCTGTTCTTCCTTTTTAAACTAAATCACATTTGAGTCTAAGATTTAACACAGCTGAGTTTTCAGGTTGGTATTGGGAATAGTCATTTATCCATTTGAGTTCTCAAATTCAATTTTACTTATTTCCTCCAAAATTTTTGTCATATTTCTTCCAAGTGATCTTGGGGG
>VZTJ01011335.1:1686195-1712681 GCA_013397795.1 Orthonyx spaldingii | reverse complement strand
GGGGGGGGCCGGGGGGAAGGAAGTATTGAATATTTCATATTTGGATTTTACCATAAATAAATCTGTCAGCAAAAAACCACAAACTTCAGTTTGCTGATATATTTCCAAAATAAAAAGATGAAAATAAATATAAGGGTTACAAAAGCACTTGGCTCAGCAGACTTGCAGACTCATGCCCTCTGTTTTTCAGAACAGGAGTAATGTGGATAGTGGCCAGGACATTTGTCAGACAAACTCCATCAACAATCATAACTCACTGAGCCACATGTGTGCAATCTAATAATCCTGGCAGATTAATATTATGTAACATTGAAGTTGGTGGATTTGCAGTACAGAAGAATTTATCTGTGCCTAATCATGGTTTAGTGTGAGAAGACACAATTATGGGATTGGTACAAGATCAACCAAACCTTTTCTCTCCTTTATTTTAAAAAGACAAATACCAATCACCAAAACCAGCAGAAAGGATAAGAGACTAAAAATAATTTTGTTTTATAAGCAAACAAATAGGAGCCCGTGTGATTTTTCACAGAGATATAACGGGCCACCAGTACATGACATAACATATCAAAAAACCCCTAGAATTGTTATTCAGAGATTAATTATCTCTGAGGGTCTTGTGGTCTAATCCCTCACTCAAATCATGACTGATCTTGTGATTCTTTTTTTCCCTAAAATCTAACTAGATTTCTTTTGTTGCAACTTGTGTCCATTTCTGCTTGTCCTATCACCTTTCATTTTTACCTGCAGACAGCTGTGAGGTTCTCCCTCATCCTTTTTTCTTAGAATTCAACAATCCCACAACCCTCAGCCTCCTCTCACCTTTCCCTTCTTCTTTTTCTTCCAAAATAAGCCCTTTACCAATAAAGCTTCAGAAAGAATGGCTCTTGAAAGGTTGGAAAAGCCAACACAAATTCACCTAATTTCTGAGGATGCTTTATTTCTGAATATACAGTCAAACTATTTATGAGAGAACTCATCTTCAGTGAGTGCACAGAACTTGTACTTATTTAATGCAGGACCTCTCTTACACTGTTTCCAGAGCTAGGGGACAGGCAGAGGCTGAGGAAACAGATACTCCCATGGCCCAGAACCTGACCTGACAAGACAACTGAACAGAATTTTCAGGTCACTGTCACCAGAGCCACCCTTCTCTTTCTCCTCCTCCTGGTTGCGTGGTCCTGCCCCATATCCCTTTTGTTGACTCTAACTTTAGCCTGTAATAGAGAACCTATTGCTGCAAGAATTTAGAATCAAGCAAAAATCTAGACATCACAATTTCTCAAAAACACAGTCTGATACACTGGACATATCGAATGTCATCACTCTTGTCTGCACATTAAAAAAAAAAAAAAAAGAGAAATCCCCAAATTCTGTTTTGACTGGAGAGATTGTATTGCATGTAAAATTAACAGACCATATATATAAGCCTGTCTCCCATGGATCTCTAGCACTGGTGTGCATAACAAGTTCCCATTTGATAGAATCCTGTGCAGCCTATGCTTTGGGTAGAGAATGAAGGACAAGAATGTGTGAGAGCACAGAACTGCACTACCACAGCTTTGGCTGAAGAAGGAGAAATGTTTCCCTTCCACCCATGTCATACATTTGCCTGCACATATGACTAAGTACCTCTCCAGAGGTGTTCTGACTCCTAGGCATGTTCAAAGCCATCTATTCTTCCCTGACTTAAAGCTCAGCATGTATTCCATAGAAACAAGGGAAAGGTAAAATGTCATAAAATCATACATTATTTTAAGAGGTGTTTGAGTAATCTGAGCTATGTACGAGTTGCAGATTTGGTGCCATGCTGTCATGATACTGGTTCCCACAGTAGGTTCAGGGACATATCAAGGCTTCCCCTCAACAAGGGCAAAACTCAGTTTGCTATATCAGCAAAAAAAAGCCTGTTGCTGGAGTCAAAGGGCTCAGCCTGGATGACTGGGAGAAAGGGCAACAACCACAGGGAGCCGAGCTTTGTCCTCCCACTGCCTGTTGTGTGGTGCAGCAGATCTCTAGGTCCCCCAGCCATGCTATTTGGATGCTGCTGTCATTCAGCTGCCCTGGTTTGGGCTATGACCAGAGCAAGCCCTGGTATAACAAACTGCTTAGGTTTTCTTTCCTCAGTATGAAAGATACAATTATGTTCACCATTTTACCCCTTCAAACTACTTCTTTCTTAGTATTAAATGATACTTTGTATACATTTTACCACACATTATACATTTCAGTTGAAGTGATAAGATCCATTTGCGCTGCCCTATAGCAGTCCCTGAACTGTACTCTCACTCTGAGGAGCCTATGAACAACATAAAATAGAGACGTGACCTGCTCCAAACTTTAAATGCTTTGGCATAAACTGATTGCTCACCTTAGGCAGAAGGAGAAAACAGCATGTGCTCCTCAGCAAACAAGTAATGACACCTGCTATGAAGCAAGTTGCACTTACATACACAAAGAGCACAGGAATTTTACCATTAAGTCTATTAGAGAAGTGCTCATCCTTACCTATGTTTACTTCTTCAGCAATTTTTTGGCAATTACTTTTCAATGGCATTTATTAACCCCCTTTTTATTTTAAAGATAGAACTGGACAGACGTGAAGGTAAGATTTTAATCTTTAAGTCACGTACATTGCTTGCTAAGTGCAGCCTGTCACAGGAGCACAGAAGTACACATACAGCTGTATCCAGCAGCAGCCAACTTGACAATCCCAGATGAAAAGCACAGCTGAACTCCTCATGCCACACTGTGTGTTGGGAGCAAAAGGAGTTTACTCCTTACCATAAAACAATGGCAGATCAGACTTAAAACATTAATTTCTCATTTTCTAAACCTGAAGAGATTACCAGTGTGTTAAGAGAAATATGGAAGCCAATCCTGTTAAAATCTTTATGCCAGATTTTGACTTCTCAACAAACCAACAATTCTCTAGCCCCAATTCACTGCAATAAAATATTTGAGATTGGTGTCATCTCACCTTGCAAACTGATAAAGGATGACTCTGTGAGAATATGAGAATACTGATTAGTCTGCTAAGATAACTACACAAATAGAGGTAGACTGGATGCAAATACACAATCTTAGGTGTTTTTAAATTATTCAAGAGAAAATATTATAAAATTTACTATTATGTTACAAATTTTGCACCATGCTTTTTTCTATCTCTCCTGAAAAAGTATTAAGAACCCAGCTCCATATAGATACTTTATGGTAGTTCTGGCTCAGCTAATAAACTGAATTTAGTTTTTAATTTGTGGTTTGTGGGTCTAATGAACTCCATCCAAGTGGCTCTCAATAGGTAATTTAAAAAAGAAAACCAATAAAATAAGATCAGCTGCACAACCAGTCAGCAGCCATTAGAAAAGCATAGTAGCCCATAAATTTACAGTATTAAAAATCTTTAAAATCAGAGTTAAATATGAAGACTTTGCTGGGTCTTTATTGTGTAGCGCATCAGGTAGATGAGTAGAATTACTCTTTAAAAAATAGCAAAGTAGAGAAAAGCAATTCACCTCTTTACAGCATTGTTTTTGAAGACATGCTGATCTCCCCCTCACTGCCTCACTGCAACATGACCAAGTTTTGATATTTGCTACAATGCAGAGGGGCATCTCGTGTAAGGACAGCCACATAGTAGCATTTCTGCTCATCTTTTCTCTCACCACTTTTAGAGAATTTGACTCCTCTTCAAAAAAAACCCTATAAAAATCAGTGCAACTACAAATACAGAGGGGGTAAAATCAAAGCAAGATTATTAAATTCTAGCAATTTCTTTTTGGAGTAAACCAGAGGCATGTTAGACTGCTGACTATATAGGAACACAGACAGCCCTGGAGTTGGAATGGAGGAAACAAGCACTCCTGTCTTCCAGAGTAGAAACGTAATCTTCTTTTATTAATAGGTCAGATTTCCCTGCACTTATCACAGCTGGAGCAATAAAATTTCATACTGTGAACAATCACATATTGGATGTTCTTAATTATAATCTGAAAGTTCAGAGCTACTAGATTCTTTAATTAAATATTCTCCTAATGCCTTTAACTTATCGCTGACCGGTAGTATTCTCACAGCTCAAATACATCTGTTTGAGAGATCTGAACTATCCCTACTCCTAAAGGAGTTGTTGTATAATTACAAAAGCCACAAGTAAGACCATCGATCATCCCATATATTTACCGATGAACTGTGAGCAACACAATTCCACAGAGAGCAATACTGAAAGAAGAAGCTGGGCAGACAGCAGGCCAGACATGAGTGCAAACCAGAAACTTTCAATTTACATCTGGACTTGTTATTATACACAGATTACACTCATTCAAAGCTTCCATTCAGCCAGGGCAATCAGAGAATTGATAGAAAACAAAAAGGATGCAGTGACATGACTCCTACATAATGCTGGAGAAATCCAAAGGCCAGTTTTGCTTTTTTCACTGATTAATATCTCAAAACAATCCTTTAAAATAGGGAGGGTTTCAACAAATATTATGATTATGCAACACTTTAGAAATCTCTGAAATGTAAAATGGGTAAATGAAGTCATGGGCGTCAGGACATTGTCTCTCCCATTTGCAGTGGAGGAGTTTCACAGTGAAGCTGAGGGCAAACGTCAGTGTGCCTGCATGCAGAACAGGCTGTGCATTATTAACACTTTGCAATTGCACAGCTGATTAAGAGCTTACTATCACAAATGCTTATTCATAGAAATAATTGCTATTCAGATAAGAAAGCCTAATGAAAACAATGGGTCTACTAAGATGCTCACAAGGACTAAAGTCAGAGCAAGACTTCTACAAATGAGAAGCTAAAAACAATCTAAAGCAGTCTGCTCTATTCTCAGCCTTCAAGAACAGTGACACATAGTCCTGAAGCAAGAAAGTAAAACCTTAGTTTTAGGTCAGGTGTTTTCTTGATCATATTTTGTGCTGTGTTGTGCAAGAAATAGCCATGACTTAGCTAAGCTGTAGGTGGACAACACTCCCTAACAGATTTAGCAATTTCTACCAAACATTGTGGCAAATTACGCAATAATAAAATACTTTTATCTCCTTTTCACACTGAAAAGACCTGATTGCAAAATGTGACAATATCTTTAAAAATAAACTTTTTTCCATTTCATACTACACAAGAAATGAGATACAAAAACAAGATATGCCATGGGATTATAATAACTATGTCCTTTTGCATTTTGCAATACTGAAAATAAGAATTCATATTGCAAGGCTTCAATCCTATTATTCACTGCTATTTCAACAAGTGCTTTAACAGAGCACACAGCAAAGATGGTTGACTTGTGGCTTCCAAACCAAAGAGCTGTCTTGTGCTGATTACAAAGCAGGCACCTTGCTGATATATGGTTGGCAATATAAGCCATCAGTCACAAAAACAACTGAGAATATCAAGAGGGAGCTGCTGAGACCAGGTTTGCAGAGTTACACAAAGCACAGCAGCTCACCCAAATCAGCCGAGTCCCCAGCACGCCGTGATGCAGCATCAGCCACCTAACTGCTTCTTGCCTTTGAGATACACACAAACTTTATCCTCCTCTTGCCTTTCTGAATCAAATGCTGTACAACTTGTGGCCATGTAATGGTTTCCTTGGGTATTTTAGGGCCAGAAGCAATCTGCAGTGTATCTAACATTGGGATCGAGAAATGACACTTCTGTAAAACTCTTTTACTATTAAAATTTCATTCATGGACACATATGTCTTGGTCTACCACTCAAGATGGGTGATGAGTGTTAGCTGTAAAACACGAAGTTTTCAACAAGATAATCAGTTGCATAATTTAGCCAGTAAAGTTCTGGCATAGTCTTCCCCAGAGGCACAGGCATAATTTCTACTGATGTCAATGAGAACAAAGTACACACAGAAAGGTAAATGGAAAAAGCAATCATTTCACAAAATCATAGAATATTTATCATATTCTTCTGAATATGTTAATGTAGATTACACACAGTAGTCATGGATTTTCATTTTCACAGTCTATGCCATGTTAATATCCATATTTTTCTGCCTCTAGGTTTAGCATTTGGCAGTAAGCCATTATGCTGTGAAGTACAAAGGAAAAAACAAAACAAAAGCATGCTCAGAGTCTCTACAATCAGCAGTGCATACTTTGCCAGATGGAGCAAATGATATGGTCAATGAAGGTTCAGAAGGTGAAAAAATTAATCTAAGGGTATTAACAGGATGCCTGACACCACAGTGTCCCCCAAAACCTCTTGTGTCAGCTTCAGGTGTTCATGCAGAGTCAAGTTCACATGGTGGATTTGCACTAATTGTGTGCTTCTCTCTGCAGTTACTGAATTTATTGATTGTTTTTACTGTGCTCATTTCATTTCTTTTCCACTATTTAGTTTGGCCAAGAACTCTCCACTTCAAACACCTTTAATTGCAAATCGCAGCTGCCAAAAAACAAACATACACTGTTTCTTGTGTATTTTCTACATTGTTTCCAAAAGCATCAAAAAATGAACTTTCTTGTGAACTCTCGCCACTGTAATCCCATCTGCAGCACTGCTTGCACAGTGCATCTACAATTGTTTCTGGGTTTTCCAAGCTTACAGCCTTCTACTATTCCCCACACAATGATGTGGCTGCATTTTTTCATCTTTTTCAAGATCCACTGAGGATGCAATGTAAGAAGTACATAGTCCAGGATGACAACAGATTTTTTTCAACGTAGACTTCTGTGGCTCTAAATATGTCCTATCTTCAATATTCAGTTATCAACTTTGGAAAGCCTGGGTACTTCCAGTCTACTTCCTATAGCAAGGGCCGATTTTGGGGTGTCTTGTACTACAGTCCCAGATTTTTCCTCACAAAGTATAGAACAAAGAAAGTAAGTATCTTTGTATAAAAAAATTACAGGTAATAACTTTGAAGTGATGGAGTTAATTTCCATTTCCACAAGGCATATAGGTGTCTGTGAGCAAGTTAATGCAGAGAAAAGGAAAAGCTTGCAACCATTTTGTTATTTAGAAGGTTCACATTGCTCCCTGCAGTTTCCTATTCTTGTTTGTAACTCTACTCCATGTTCTTCTTCTTAAAACTTCTGCAAGTCCCTCAGAGAGCCTGTGACCCCGTGCAGCAGAGCAAATGTCAGAGAGACCTAGAAGCTCCCTGGCGGGGCACGCGTGCAACTCTAAGCAGTGTTATTACTCACGGTATTGTCATAACTCACCTAAGAAGGGCAATCTCTGAACTAGTGGTTCCAGCCACTGTTCTCAGTGGAACACACTGGGGGCAGAGGTCAGCAAGACTTATTAACTGGTTTAATGATGTCCTGCCACTATTTCAGAAGTACTTTTGCTTACTGCTGCACTGTGCAACCAAGATCGCCTGAGGGAACCAGCATGGCTTTCCATGAAACAGGGCAGTCTGTTCAGACAGTATATCCTTCTGGACTCTTCCACACCCACAGCTTTTTCAGCCTGTTACTCTGAGAAGAAATTTTTCCAGGAATTTATCCCTCTTCTCCATATCTCTCCAAACTTGTCAGGACTTCACCTAAACTGAATAAACTAGGAATCAGATTCTAGTCAAAATTGCTCTTCAAAAGATAAGCACAACATAGTACCTCTCCTTTCTCAAACCTTCTGCAACAGAAGATCATGAATTCTTTCTTCTAAACATCCCAACAGTCCCACAGTAAATGTGGCAGGATATCTAGTTTGAAGTCTTATCAGAGGAATTAATTTTTTTCAGTGGTCAAGCTTTTTGGGGTTTTTTTTTGTATGTATTGGTGACATGAGTTCAGTGAACACAAAATTTTAAAAATTGAAGGTATTAGAAATCTATCTGATTCAACAGTTGACATTTCTATTCTTTACCACAGTATCTAAATATTTGTACTTTTAGTCTTGTTCTAAGAATTCTGCCTCCCTGCTGGGAAGAAACCTGTGGGCAAGATATATCCTTCAAATTTTACTCTTTCTTAGCTGTCACATGCTGGCAGTAGTTGACCAAGAAATCAATGGCAGCAACAAATTCTGCCTTTTGTAACACTTCCCATACCACATACAGAAGTGGAAAACGTATACATAAAAACCCTAAAGAAATTATCTTTTGTTTCATCTTCCCCTTTGTATATTTGTTTGTCTCCTGAATTATCAAACTTGGCAGAAATGCTGACTAATTCACCTTGTCTTTACAATTCCTGCTTTTTTAACTAGCTGTAAGTCCAAATGTAGCAAAAACAATTATTTGTTGCCTTGGAAACACATGAACTATGCTTTTATTCCTTTCTCCGTGTATATGCTTTTTTCTATAATGCTGTACCACAGGTCTACCAAAGCTTGTAATTTACCAGTTAGAATGAACATTACCTTCTGCAATTCAGTTACCAACTGCTGATGGCCAAATTTTTCTTTAACCAAGGTGCAGATGACTTTTGCCAAGTCTATCTCTGACCAGTGTCACTAACACGTTAATGAAATAATGTGGCTTTTATTTTCCCAGCAAATATAAAAATAGATGAAATTTTTGCCTTATTATAAAATAAAATATTTTCTAGCAGTTATTATTTATCCTCATCATATCCAGAAATTCTTTGGCTTGACAAACTGAGCTAACAGATAGCACGTTGGAGGACATTCCTAAACAATTTCTTTATACTTATTTTCATATAATTTAAAAGTCTTTGCCTTCCCTACAGTGTACTTGCGACTCTATTGGCAAAAAGAAGTAGAATGTCCTTTACATTACTTCCACCTAAATCATACCACAGTAGCTACAGAAATATCAATCAAAATCACTGGTGTCAGAACAGACTAACCTCATGAGTGTCTCACATTATCAAAATACCCTTACCATCCAGTCTAAATACACTCCTACCCACCAATTTAGCACAGGAATGCATTTGCCTTATTAGCCAAATAATAATAAACTCCCTGCTTTCTGAGTAAAGGCAAATCATTAAATGTACCAACCAAATCTCACTTCTATTACACTAACCAACAATGCTTCCTACAACAAATGCTTCTAAGCAGTCTACATTCAGTTTTGCTTTTCACTTTCACTATCAAAATATGTAAAACCAGAAGACTAGACAACACCATTTTCAAAGGTGTACTTACATCCCATGTTCTAAAAGGCAGACCCATGAACTGCAGACAGGCTTGTCCTGCTCCACCAAGAGCTGAGGGAGAGATACCAGTGAGAGCGGGGAAGCCTCGGGGTACCCATTGATGCTGGCACCCGTGCAAAGAGAATCCCACAAAAGGGGATAGAAAGTTCCCTGCAAAGAACTTTATGGAAACTGGGCCAAGATTTAAATAATACCTGGACCTCCCAGAAGGCATTACGTTACTTAAAAATATGAAGAACCAGAAACCTAATTAGATTTGCAGCACAGTGTTCAGGCTCCCCAGGTACAAGTGAGGAGCTTTATAGCTAAGGCTGAAAAGCTACAGAATGCCATTTTACTACTGCTCTGTGGCTGGCTTCTCAGAACACAGTATTATACTAATAGCAGCAATACCTAAAGTTTCAGAAAATCTCCACTTTGCAATCTGAATGGTTTTTATTAATGGTATTTATTACTGTAAGTGACACATGTGATAAAATAAAGCTCCTGAAGAGTACAAAGTCTTTGACTGAGATGTACAAATAGACGTAGCAATCAGGTCTCAAGTTCACATGCTATGGAAATGACTCAATATATTTATGATTTTATTAAGACAGAAAAAGCCTTGATATATGCACAATGTAAAATCCTCGCTTTTCTTCCCTGCCCATTATTCATCTAGATTTCCAAAGGTACTTTATGGGAAATTATTCTAAACAGCAGGTGAGTCTGTACCTTATACTGATAAAGAAGAAAAAAGCAATTTCCCAGCAGTCCCCAGCCATCAATCCTTTTGAAAAATAAGCTTGACCGTAAGCTTAAGGCACTATGCCTGAACTAGAAAATACCCAAAGGGCATTCCAAGCTATGCCGGAGCAACTGCCATTTCTTATGTGAAATGTGACCTCTAAAACTTTCTAGTTGAAAAAGTTTTTTAATAAGGTAATAATTACCTAATGTGTATTAAAAAAAAGCAAAAAAAAAAAGTTATTTTCTTATTAGTTTCCTTATTTTCAGGAAAAATCCTCACTCCTCTAAATGAGATCAATCAATTTTTTCCTAGGATTTTTTCGATGATCAGGTCTGAATATCAACATTTAGGTTGATTTGTGAAGAACTTGAAAATATGGAGAAAATATAAAACATTGACCTTTCAGAAAGTACTATTGTACTGTTATATATTCTTCAATGCATATTGATCACCTCCTTAGCTACTTCAATAGGAAAACATAATTAAATTTAAGTTGAGTAGGGTACTTGCTATTTTTCACAGCTTGAGATTCTCTGCAGCAAACGATGGCCCCAATTGACATCAATATCATTAATATAAAAAGATACTCAACAACAAAAGTCAAGGACAGAAGGTGGCTCTCCAGTTTGATTTTGCCTTTTTTCCTGGATAAACCTGCTGCTAACTTCAGAGAATTCGAGACGTGAATGCAAAACATATTGGCATTTTGAATGACTATCATTTTAGCCAGATGAATCTCTCCATGAGCTGGACCTACAGACGTATCATATTCCAGATAACAGGGTTATGATTTTTGCACAGATGTGCAACTGATTATTGTGGGCACCCCAGATAACTCAGAACCCTGTGCTTTTGCCCTGATCATATCACAGGTAAGGTAACGAGAACACCAAACACCTACCACTAATAAATAAGACAATAAAACTTTCTGTCTCTGTGGTGTACTCAAACTAAGGAAAATTGATAGATTATTCATAAAATAGAAAGGATGCTAATTATGATTTGCTAAATTAAGGAAAAGTGTCCAAGTCTTTAAGAGCAAAAATAATACCCACACCTTCTCTTTTGGAGTTTTGCTTAACCACTAAGAGTTGCTGAATTTATATTCCAATTTATATTCCCCAGATTTCACCAAGGCAGTATTACCTAAAGAAAGTATTCTAGTCAGTAAGCCTCTCCAAAAATCCTTACCTGCATGTAATTATCTACCCTGCTTACTCATATCATTTCTATTACCCTCATTGCCAATTATTTTCTTCTAACAAAAATCAAGGGACACTTCAAGAAGAATAATTTCCTTAACTTGTCAGCTCTTTTTCTCTTTTCCTTTCATTAGCCCTTGCTAATGCCTGCTGCTCCAAACACTCCTCCCAGCATATCTCAGAGCTCCTAGATGAAATTTCTGAAAAATGAACCCTTTACCACCCTTACAACATTTTTCTGACCCATTTAAAACTTTCTAATATAATTTATTATATTCATTTTTTTTATCTCTGTATACTCTGATCCTTTTTTATGTAGTGCCAAAATCTAGATCAATTTCTAAGGAAAATGACAGCATGATTTAATGTTGCTTCACTTATTAAATACCTTCTCATAATTGAGACAAAGAGAATACTTTGCTGACAACTACTCACTACTAGAATATTGTCTGATTTAGGTGACTGGCATAAAGCTTTCTTTTTTTTTTTTTTTTTTTTTTTTTTTTTTGTTATCATATATGTTTTAGTGTTGTGCATAATTTTTTTTTTTTTTTTTTTTTTTTTTTTTTTTTTGCGTGAAACTAGATGTTAGGAAGCATTTCTTTACTGAGAGGGTGGTCAAACACTGGAACAGAATTCTTAAAGAAATGGCTGAGGACCCAGGCCTGTCAACATTTAAGAGGCATTTGAATAATGCCCTTAACAATATACTTTAACTTGTCCAGCCCTGAATTGGTCAGGCAGTTGGACTAGGTAATCACTGAATGTCCCTGCCAACTGGCATCATTCTAGTCTAAATGGTATGTTAAATAAATAAATAAATAAATAAATAAATAAATAAATAAATAAATAAATAAATAAATAACCAGGAGACTGAAAAAGTCCTAAACTGCCTCTCCTTGGGAAGTGTATGGTGCCCAGTAATGCATATCAGGGCTGTTACCTTCATTGTGAGAGATGGAAGGTGAGAATCAAAGCCTTGGCTCATGTCTCTTATTGGCCTAAGGGATTGCAAGCACAGCAAGACTCTTGAGCTTGCATTTGGAGAAAGCCTGTTTCATTGAGAGCAATTAATGTCATGGTATTTTTTCTCTAGATAATGACTCCTTCCCTTGCCTCTGAACACCGCCGTCATTTTACTGCCAAGGTTCCTTCCAACCTCTTTACCATGCCACCCATGTGGAAGTATAGCTGCTGGAGCACTGGCACCGAGAAGATGGAGGGGACAGCTCTGAGAAAGGTCTGGAGTGAAACGTAATCTCAAATGGAATCTGGATGATTTTGTCAGCAAGGGCTTTGACTGTGTCAAAACATGACAATGCTCAGCATTTAGTTGGTCATTACCTTGCTTTAAAATAACCAAGAAGCCAGCATCTAGTTCGGTGAGCTAAGACCACTGTGAAGGCTTTGGTTTAGAGATATATACAACATTTCATTATCCAACATTATGAGATGAAGCCCTATATTAGCTAGTGTACGTTTTTGAAAGATAATTTTCGAGTTTTCAAGCACATTTCCTGTAAAGCAGATATATGCTATAGCTATCTCTCAAGTTGTATTTACATTGTCAAATTTAGACACGTAACATGATTTGCAAAAGCTAAAAAAAGCAAACCAAAAGTGTGGCATGAATTTAGATGCTTAACTATGCATTTAAGAACCAGACCTTTTACCCTACCTTGAATGAATGGACAAGTAAAAATAATCTTGACAGAATGATACATGCTTTATCATTGTTTCATCAAAAGTACATCCAAAGATTTAATTTATATTTTTTTACAATGTCATTCATGACAAAGACATACATAACCCATAAATACATTACTACCTAGCAGCTGTGTATCTCCTCCCATCATGCTGATCATTGAAAACTAAAAAACAAACCTATTGGCTTGTTATCCTTTAAAAGGCATTGATGGACACTCTCTCTTTTTTTTTCTCTGTTTTATCTGTCAAACATTAATCACTGCCTTAGTTACAAATGAAACTTTTATTGGGCAATTATCATCTTGGTCTACACTAAATCCTTTCCCTTTGCTCCACGTATTAGGCAAAAGTGCCATTGCCTGCAGAATACAGCAATAATATATTATAAAATATGAAACCTAATAAAACAAGTGCTGTGTTTCCTGTGCCATCATATTCCTGGATTTAACCAGTGTATAGAAAAGAAACGCCTGATGTCTATTCCTGACAACTCCCACCATTACATCAGTGAAAACAGAATGTTCTCCTGGCCCTGAAATATATGCACAATACCCAAACATAGTGCTCCTCAATCTTTTTCAGTTCAGGGAAGGGAAAAAAAGCCCTCTTTTTTCTTCACCCCCAAAAAACCTATAGCCTCTCTGGTATCCCCTCACATACTTTTTGAAATTGAGAGTAAGGAGAAATGAAGCAATAATTAAAATGAAATGCTGTTCCTTAAAAAAAAAAACCCAAACCAACAACAAAAAAACCCAACCAACCAAACAAAAAAAACCCCTTTAATTTTACTCTTTAATTGAAGGTGAAACAAAATATCAGTGATTAATATGCTTCTGACTATTCTGACTATGCTTAGTAATAGACTTTGATAAGACAGAACCTACACTAACATTGGAAATTTACTGTATTAACTTAATTTCCCCCCAATGTTTGCTTATGTGCAAAGGGATGTTATGGTGCTTTTATGCATCAGTAAGATTTGTACAGCTTCTTGATTTTTTTTGGATGAAGAATGATCACAGTGAGTGAGCAAAATCATGCTAAATAATTAATGAGGAGTCAGTAATACTCAGGCTGTCTAGAATATCTGGCCCAATCTTTCATTCTCTACTACATGAAGTGCAATTTCTGGCCAACTCAGCTGTCGATACACAACAGGCAGAAAGGGAAAAATGTTAGGTGTGTGCCAGCCTCTCCAGCCCTGCAGTGACAGGATGTCACCTGGCAGCTGTTTCTCTAACAACTCCCTCAATTAAATATTCTTTTGAACTGGGATTTATGCAAATGTTTATGTCAATACAACTTTAGCACAAACATCTAATGGGGGATGAAGCAAGAGCCTTCAAAATAAATAATTTAAGTTTGCCCCTAGGACAACAAACGGAAAGACAAGCAAAAAAAGCTCACAAACCAAAAATTCTTTTAACAGTGAAACTTCTGCACTTTTTTCCTCCTGTTTTTTCCTCAGAGGCTATTCAAAATCAAAATGTAGCATGGATATGGATGGAGCTACTCATCAGCTTAAGCAATTTTATCTAGAGTTTTTCCTGCCAGCCTTTATGAAAGGGAGACTCTTCCACATCCCAAAATGTTCTCTATCCCTGAAACAGGTAGCAGGTTAGATGCTTTCATAGGTTCAAATAAACAAAACCAAATAGTAATACAGGTTATGTAGGAAGCCTTAGCAGCTTTTACAGACATCTCTTATTAAACCTGGTTCAAAACTTCATTAGTATCCAAAGCCCAACTGTGAAAAA
Source organism: Orthonyx spaldingii (assembly GCA_013397795.1). Classification (NCBI taxonomy): domain Eukaryota; kingdom Metazoa; phylum Chordata; class Aves; order Passeriformes; family Orthonychidae; genus Orthonyx; species Orthonyx spaldingii. Next base: position 1,698,193 of record VZTJ01011335.1, on the reverse strand, counting down.
AAAGCATTGATTAAATGAAATCCAAATAAAATGGCTGAATGATTTTCAATGAAAACATAAGATGATTTGACTACACTCTTTTATTTTATTGTCTATAATCTCACTGCTATGAGCTGTATTATTTTTCTCCCCATGAAGATTGCTTTCAAACAATGAAAATGAAATAGTATCATTTGGCATATAATGAGGTTGGCATTAATACTAGCTAAATCCTTAAGATGTCTAATGTTGAGATGCATAATTTTCTTCACAGCATATTCATACCGGAAAAGATAGATTGGTTCTCTCTTTTTTTGATCTTTTGTTTTCACTTATGCTGGTTTTGCTGCTTGCATATTCCAGCATTATAATAATGGCCTAGATGGGGGGGAGGGGGGTTGTGCAATTCTCCTATCTCTTTTTTAAAACCTATTATTTGAGTTTTAATACTCTGATTGATCATTGGCTCTTGCTTAGAAGCAGAATTCCACAGCAGAAGAAATAACAAAACTCAGGCACAAATACCAGCTTTGTACCAAATAAAAGAAACACAACAGAGTGTCAATATGTGAAAGTTTAACCTTATGCGATCCTCACTCTTGTTTTCACTCAGACAACTAAAAAAAATCCAAGGAATTCTATGCCAGACCAAGTGTAAGACAAATTACCATTTTAGTATAAAAAAAGGTCTTTGCTAAGTACTAAATCAATACTGAGAGAAAGCAAAATTACAAGTAAGAAAATTATTTTTTCTTTTTTCTGTGTTATATCCACTCTTGTGGGCAGAAGTAATAATTCATGGGAAGTAGCAAAGAATGACCATCATCTATCAACTGCACAGAAATGGTGATGAAAGAGTAAAATAAAATAATTCGTCCTCCCTCTCCAAACCGCAAAAAGGCCTGTTTTGAAGATCTTTCAGTAACTGAAAACTTGTGAAAGACTTGCTCTTTTCTGTATGCAAAAAAAGTATGTTCTTTCCAACCTATACCATACAATTTCTGAGTAAATATTAAATATTCTGGGAAGAGGGAGATACAAAGAGGGAGGAATTTTAGACCTCAGCCTTCATACAGACAGACTTCCCTTTTCATGCACAAAGCAGATAAAGTGTGTATGTATGCAAAGCTTGGTTTCTATTAGTAGTAGGAATCTTCTTTCCAAAGGTGTTTCTGAGAGAACTGAATTATTTGCTATCTAAATACTATATTTAAGTACAGTTCTGGTGGAAAACTGATTTTTCTCCAACCAAAAGCATCGTACCTCCTCATAGTTATATACCTGGCAAAACTGGTCTGAAAGGATGATCCCAGATTGCCACCTTTCCTGCCTGAAAACAATGGAGCAATTTGGCCTGGTAAATTACACTTTTATATAGCTTTTTCATGAACTTGCCATAGGAGGTGCAAATAGGCTTCTTTCAGGTCTGTTTGGTTTAGACAGACATTATTGTCAAGACTGCTCCCAAAAAGATAGAATGCCTTTTTGAAAAAAATTCATACCACCATTAAAAAAAAAAAAATAGTGGGAAGGAGAAGATATTGAAGCATGAAGCACAGCTAAACATGGTGGAGGTGGGTTTATTAGCTCAGGCTTTCAGAAGCCATGTCCTATTCAAGCTCCACCAGAAAAGCGTTTATTCCAAGTTCTCTCCCAACGGCAAGTAATGTCTTATTATCTTCATTATTGTCCCACTACTATTAGACAAGACAACAAGACACTCCTTGGATGCTTTACATTACATTGCCAGATATAACCATAGTGCAGAGATTTTACTATAGGCCTTACTCCTTATGGCTTGAATACTATAGAGAAGAAAATCTGCTTAGATTATAGTTTTTTTCTTGAGAAGATTTCAAATTCTGTTTCTTTTTCAAAAGATGAACATCCTGACATAATTAACCACCAGTCCCTGAGGGAGGGAAAATGGGTTTGTTTTGGTTTTTTGTTTGATTTGGTTTCTTCTGTCTTGAGAAGGCCTCAATAAATTACAGTGAATAAAAAGAGCTGGAGGGAAGATTAAAGATGAAAAAACAAAATAATACACTTAGAAAGGACTTGGAAACGCTGTAACTGAAGGTTGTTTAGTACCATCAAAGTGCAAACAAAAAAACCTGCACTATAACTATTTGTAGAAGATATAGTAATTAAGAAAGTAAGTTAAATGCATTTGTAAAGAAAGATGTTTGCTCCATCTCTCTCAGCTTTGGGATAGACCTATCAAATACTGAATCAGTCAGCCCCTCAAAAATAAACAAATTTTAAATCTACTAATTCATGGAAAACTAGGATGTTCTTAAATTCTTGTGTAATCAAACACAACTGGATCTAGAAGACACATTATGTAATAATCTGCAGGTACTCTGTCCAGCCTCCACTGGCTTTCTGAGGGAGGATGTTTGCCAGGTAAAAGTTGGGAGCCAGGGCAGCTGTCTGAATTCAGAGCCAGAATGGTGCTGAATAATACAACACAGAATGTGAGTCCAACCAAAACTCTTTTGGGTTATACAAGGTACCACACTTGCTAAATAAAATATGTATTCAATTATTTTATTTGTTATTTAAAAAATTAGTACTTCAGTATTGGTTGAGCAACAAAAGCAACAAAATTCTTGTTCAACAAAACAATAATTATCCCAGAGGAGTAATTGCAATATGTGCTCTAATTCTCAAATTTGAACCTCAGGGTGATTACACAACCTGGAATTCAGAACATCTGAAGGACACTCACAAACATATCCATTATTTACTATTCTGAGGAAAAGGCATGAACACGTCTGGGACCTCTGAACATCTGAGTTCCAGAGTTAGATAGTATCACAAATAAGCACAAGGCATTTGCCACTAGTCTAGCCAGCTCTCAGGAGGTCATTCATAGAACACTGCTCCAGTTCTGATTTATTTGGTTTTATTTTTAAGAAAAATTCCCATGAATCTTAGGTTTTATAAAGTCCTTGGATTTCTATCTACAATACTGAAGGTAAGAATACAAATGAAGAAGGGTCTCACTATTAAATGAGAAGATAAAGACTGGAGACAAAACCTTGACCTCCTGCAAGATGTTGACAAAGTTTCTTGACTCGGGGGAACCCTAACTTCACCCTAAGGCTGTTCTGATAGCAGATATAGACTCAGACTGCCATAGCTGACATTTTGAAATGGAAAGACAAACAGATAAAAACTGTTGCCCAGTTTTGTCTTGACAGGTTCTACAGCAAAGGCCCATGCTTCACTCCTAGCTGTTGGCACATCAACCCAAATGCAACTGTTCGAACTAATCTTTGCTCTGGGTCCGCTGAGATGACGTCATGGATTCCGCTCCCTCAGTCACAGGGTCCATTTAAGCAACAACAGTCAAGATTTGGCCAGCAGTAGTTATTCAGCACTAAAATCAACCAAAATGCCTCGAATCAAAATGATTTGAGAAACATAAATGACTCTCTGGAGGAAGATAATGTGAGTATCCTTTTATGTATTTCACAGAATCCTTAGAAAATTGAGGAAGAAGATATATATGACATCCTTCTGCATGAAAGATGACCCAGTTAAACCGCAGATATTCTTACCAGATATTTGTTTAATACATTCTCAAGTATCTCTACCAGTGGAGACTTTCCATGTCATTAAGTAATTTAATGTAGAGCTTAAACTGCTCATTCAGTCACAAGGGTTTCCCTAAGCCCCTAGTCTGATTTACCTCATTGCCATCTAAGTCCCTCACTGCTTATCCCATCCCCAATGGACAGGGAGAGAAAACTTTTGCCTTACCCTTTGCAACTATGTTTTAAGCACCTGAAAAATAAATTTGTGGTCCATTTCATTCTGATGCCATTTTAGTAACCAAGCCCCTTTAACATTTCTCTCCACTTTGCAGACATGTAAGATCCCATTTGCTACATCTTCTTTGGTCTCTCCTTTGGTTAGATGGCTTTCATCCTTCCTGAAGGATACAATGTGCAAGCCTGGATGCATCATTTCTGTTGAGACTGTATGAGCTCAGAAGAGAACAGACAGCCCTATCTTCTTTTTTTTTTTTCTTCTTAGCATCCATTTTAGCCTTTAGAACTTGAAATATGAATCCTTTTCCTCACTCATCTTTCTCACTCCTGTAATGTTGCAGTCACTATTCTGAGAAAGACACTCTTGCACAATTTCACATAGAATTGTCTTCTATTTCTTTCAGAATGCTGCTCTCATTTGTCATGATCATCCTGAATACAAGCCTCCAGAGTACTTTTAATCCTCTCACCTTTGCTTCATCTGCAAATTCAGTAATTATTTCTCAGTTGATTTTTCAAAGCTGGCAACTTATTAGTAAGAGTGTCTAGCACTTGCATTAGTGTCTGAGTTCTCAGCTGACATTGTGGAATTGCTCTTTTCTATCAGTTTCTTTTCAGTGTTATAGAATCCATAGCTGCAGAACAAAATATACTTATTTCCCTTCCATTTTATCCTGAACCCTTCCCCTCCCCCCAGACATACTGTCACATAACTAATGTTCCTGGTTTTTATAACTGTGTTATGCAATAAGTACTAAACCTCTCATTGCTGAAGGAATGTTATGACAGTGTGTCCCTACTACATTTGCTATTGTGCAACTTAAGATAATATTTGCCTTTAAAAGCCTAAAATGTTTCTAATGTTGTATAAGCATGGCATTGTAGCTGTTCCTTGTTGCGGATAATCCGCTTGATATCAATGCAGCTGTTCATATGAGTTACACAACAGATTCCAAAAAAGCCCATTATTTGTTTGGTCATAAAGTTAACACATGCATAATACAAAACTATTTGTGACATATTTTTTGGGCAAAGATATGCATGTTTCCTGCTCAAAGTCCCTAGTCTGTTGGGCTGCACAGCCTAGTATCACCATGGGACCCAATGTCATGCAAACAAAACTGATTGCTTCAAATGATCTTTCTTGTAGCAAAGGCCTGAAGGATGGGTCAGTAATTTCATTAACATATCCTACTCTTGTATGAATACTCTTAATTGAAGTGTGGAGATGGCCTTAAGACATTTCAGATGGAAGGTTCTGTGAAATAAGGCATGTAATTAGGGAATGTTTCAGAATGATCGAAAGGGTGTTTTTCATCAACACCATCTCCGCTGTTTGACGCCATTCACTGAACTTCGCAGAAAGGACTTGCTGAACAAGAGGAATGTGGAACACAGCTCTTATTACTGTCAAGTATGACACATAGGTGAGAAACAAAAACTATCCCTCCATTAGTTAGAAAATCACAGCTGTAGCTAATAAAAGCTCTACATTTCATCTCTGGCCTTTACTACAGAATTCTTTAAAACTACTAACAGCATCTTCTGTTTTTCTCAGAATGAAAGCTGATAAATTAGCAACGGAGGAAAGAGCTCCTAAGCTAGACAGTTCACTTGGAGTCGTTATATAAATGGCCTTTCTGAAATGTGTCCAAGACTTAAATTACTCTGATTAGTTGATGTCTGTGGAACTGGCAACAAGCCTTCTCACTGTTGCTCTCATGGTAATTATTATTCTTGTTTCACTGCATATTTTGATAGCATTTCTCAAGTGTCTAGTTATAAATCTCTTAAAAGCCTGAGGATGGTTGAATCAGTAGAGGTAAAATAAGAACTGATCCCAGCTGATATGGTGCTTGCCTTTTCTGTACAACTATTTTGAAGTTGAAAATAAGTGTCTCCCTACATCCAACCCAGAATTGATCACAATGCACTTCAAAAAAGGAACAGGGATGCTTTTAAGCCTATCCATTACATTTATATATCATAAAAGGCTGTATAATTCAGAACAACAAAGTTATGAGCACACATTTTGCTTCTTTTTGTTAGAGTACTTTTTAAAAATTAACTGCAAAAATAGACTTTCTAATAGTCATGATCACCACACATTTTTCCTTGTAGATAACAGCTCTCTGCAGATTCAAGAAAGCTCTAAAAGATCTCATTTATCTAATCTTTCAGAACCAATTAATTTTACCAGAAAAATATTCATCTCATATCCTCAAATATCAAAACTTTCCTGTTCCCATAATTCATCTCCCCAGACTGCTATCAGCTCTGCAACTGGAGTTTGTGTCTCTTTGTTCCCACAGTTCTTTCAAACACCACTTCAAGTCCCATCACTTCTCATTAACAAGTAACTTCTGCAAATCTCTGTCATAGAAGAGTTAAATCCCCCAAGTCAAAACTTTCTAAATTAACATTTATTAATCCATGTTTCACCCTGTTCTGTATTATCTGCCATTGAATCAGGAAGAGAAACTGCTCTCTCAGTTCCTAACATGTTAAATGACTTTAGAGAGCTTCTGTGCTATTTTTCTCTGCAAGAATCACTTCTTTGCACCCTGTGCTGCTTAAGAGTCACACAAGGCACAAGATATTCCTCTAACAATATGGCATGACATGCCATGGAAAATCAGCTGTGAAGTATTTTCTGATAGATGCTGCAAGAAATTTTCCATGCTGTATAATGAAAGCAGATATAAGCAATCTTTTAATAACGTGCACCACATCTTGCTTTTTTCTTGATCGCACACATCCAAATGGGTAAAGGACTTAATTTGGCTAGTTTTGAAAGATAAAGGTGAAATTATCGTAAATGAAATATATCTTTATACTGAAGTAAATATATATGAAACATGCATCATTATAGAACCTGAGTTTCTGTTTCAGTGAGTCTGTGTTGGTTGTGCACAGTCTGGTTTTTTTGTGGCAGGAGAAAGAGCCACAGAGGTGGCTTTTTTGAGAAGCTGCTGGAAGTTTCTGCCATGTCTGGCAGAGCCAGTCTCTCTCAGGCTCTGGGGATGGACGTGCTGCTGGGCCAATTAAAGAAGTTGCTAATGCCTCTGATAACATATTTAAGAAGGAAGTTGAAACAAAGAGGAGAAAAATGGCATCAGGACCCAAGCTGGCGGGATGTAGCGGTGGCCATGTGCAGCGGCTGCGGGCATCTCAGTCCGGCCCTCAGCGAGCCTTACCAGCCTGGCCGCCTCTGGAAGAAGCAGCAGTGGGGCCAGACCAGGAGCCATGAGAGTACAGCAGGGTGTGATGCTGCTGCCATGCCCGGCTTCGCGAGACACAGCCTGTGGTGAGCCCTACTTGTCTAGCCACTCCGGGCCTGCCGCACCATGGGTGGAAGAGCAGAGCTGGTGGCAAAATCTTCTTTTTCTTGGCACCCTGTATGAAGAAAAGTGTTAAATAGGGCCAGCACCACGGCGGCCACCATTACCCACATGATGGCGGCGAAACCACCTAATTGGCAGCAGAGGCAAGGCAGATGGCTCCCTGACGTGGAACTTGAACAGGATTGACTTCTCGGCGCTGCAAAGTCCCAAGGAAGTCTTTGAACTGGTAAAACTTGTTAACAGTGGTGTTTGTAGGCAAGAGTTTTTTCTTTGCTTTTCTTTTAGTCAGAGAGGAGAAAGAAGTGAGGGCACGTGAGAAAGACAACGTGGTGGACACCAGCATCAGTAGAAAGGGAGGGGGAGGGGCTGCTCCAGGCTTTGAAGATGAGTTCCTTCTGTGGGCTGTGATGATGACTGTAGTGAGACAGGCTGTCCCCTGCAGACCAGAGAGTCCACAAGAGGCACAGAAGTCCACTCCCAGACCAGAAAGAAGTGTGCACACTGGAGCAAGTGGATGCCGGAAGGAGCTATAAAAGACTGCACTCCGTGGACAAGTGACTCATGAAGCAGAGCCATTGGGAAAACTCCTGCTCATGAGATTGGAGTCATGGGGGAGAAGTTTGTCTCCCATGGGAGGGACCCCACAGTACAGAAGGAAACTCCTCCATGCTTTGTGTCCCTGTGTGTTCAGTGAGAAAGAGGGAAAGGCTGCGGGGGGAGAAGGGTGTTTTAAAGACTTATTTTACTTCTCATTATCCTCTTCTGATCCTGTTAATAATAAATGTACCTTATAGTTTTAAGATGAGTCTTGTTTTGCCTTAGAGTATTTTTCCCACAATTGTTAACTCATAGGCCCTTGAATGATTTTCGTAGGTACCTAGCATTTAACCAGCATCAAACCATGACAGGGTCCAATCTGGAAATACACAACTGGCAATTGACAAAGACACCAACCATAAATTTTGGTAAAGACAGTTCTTATTCCACCAACACTATTTTTCTTTTCAATAGTACAGAATTAAATGGCCAGAAAATAACTATACATATGAATGTCATGAATGTCACCATAAACTTAAGGAGGTGAGAAAAAAATTCTTCAGTTAGATTACTAACTGAAAAATTCTCTACATGAAGTACAATATAATAGCAAAAGAAAAAATGGTGAGTGGGCTCAGGCACTCAGGAAACAATTCCAAGAGCTACCAGTACTGACAGACTTCCCCTAGACAGAAGATGATAAATGTGCAGAGGAACTGTTTGTAAACTGAAAAATCATCCAGTAGATTAGGCAGAAACAATTTTTCCTTAGGATCTTAGCAGGGTTTTGTTTTGTTTCCTCATCTGACAGTACTTTCAGTTATTGAGACAGAATGACAAAGGAGCATATGTGCTCAATGATCAGAGGACTTGCACCATCAAACTGGGCATCTGCTCCTCATTTCCAAAGGACGCTGCAAGTGAGATACAAGTGAAAACCAGAATACTGAATAGTCCTGAGCCAGGCCAGCTGGAGTAGGACCAAGCAATTGGGCTATTTTCAGAGGAACTTAGCACAAGTGGTCTATAGAAAGTAATTTGTACCTGCGAGTGCACCCTGTAATTGTTTCATTGTATTTGATCAGCAACGTTACGGAGATGATTTAGGCATACATATGGCCAATAAAAGACCAAAGACTGATTGCAAAGGTGATTCCATTTATCCTTGGTCTTGCTCCCAAATAGAGTTAAAGTGCACTATCATGACGTGGCCATTAATCTGTGAAAATATAACCAGATTTGGAGGAATTGTATTCTTGAACAGGATGGATCACAGAAATAATCACCTAATTTATGAAGCTGAAGGGTCTCCTCTGACTTGATTTCATTTAGCCTGACTTGCACCTGCCCCATTCTGTCCTGAATTGCTCACTTATTTTGGAAAATGTTATGGCTACCCACTGCATTCACCAGCTGTAACTGCAGCTGTTATTTCTGTTGTACTTTTTCCACCAAAAAAAAAAAAAAGGTCTTTTTTTCTTCAATTTTCCCCTGTTAATTGACAGCCTGTTAAAACACATTTTGTAAACAAAATTCTGGAGCATTGGGTCAAATCGGTTTGTTAAATACTAGTTGTTCAGTGACAGAATCACTAAGGGTGCAATGTTACAACTCCTTTTTATCGACTGCACAGCATTTACAGAAAAGATGGTCCTACTTTAATTATTTTTTATTCATTAAGTCTCACAAGCATTATTTCTTCTTCTTTCATTGTTTCAGATAAATCCCTGAGTAACCTTTTTAATAATTCGGTATGAAGCACATAATTTCTCAGATTTTATGGAGACAGTAACTTCATAAATGTGTGCTAACACAGCTTCCACTAGAAACCTTTGTAATCTCACCACGTTGTGGGAAAGGGAAGAGGGAGAGAACTCCTTTTGAGCTGAGGTTTGTACTACATGGTCCTGAAAGTCCCTTATGACTTCAGTTGCTGGGATTCTGTGATTCCAATCACCATTTTGAAGAAACTCACTGCTAACCATGCTTTCCATGAAAAGAAGTCTGTTTACAACAGGCTGCTCAAGCCCATGTCCAAGTGAATGCTGAAACCCTCCAAGGACAGAGGCACCACAACTTCTCCATAAATCCTATTCCAGTATTTGACCATTCTCATAGCAAACAGAAAAATCTTAATATCTAAACAGAATATTCCACATTAATATATTTTCTTACCCAAACTTTTAAAATCGATGGCCGATTTAAAGTCACACTAATTACAAAAAAATCAACTTCTCATTCATTGCTTTTTGCCCCTCAAACCCACAAATGCAAAATTTGATTTGAATTTCTTTTCTCTCCTCATTGAATATCTGAGTGGCAAGTGAAAATCTGTAAATAAAATGTGTACAGGAATTCTGTACAGGTGTAGAGGGAAAAAAGGATCCAGAATAGAGCATGAACATCATGCAGTACATCATCCCACAGACAGAATAAGGGTGATAATTGTTCAATTAACCATTATTGAAAAAAGGTCTATACCCTTCCCCCTACCACTCCAATACATGGCACACAATAAAATCCTACGTTATCCTGTTCTGATCTTCAGGACAACTGGGAATAACATAGAATAAAGAAATCAGATATTCAATCTGCTTGCACCTCAAGGTAGTCTTTTTTTTTCCTTTTTTTTTTTTCCCGTAACTACTACAGCTAGGGCTCTAGGAGGCCTGATAAACATTTCCAGCCTTGGGTAATACTAATTTAGTAGTATCCAAGGAATGACAGTTTATGAAATATCATCCATAAACATAAACAAAGATTGCTGAAGAGTTTACTGAGATTTTTCCTTTAAAAACTCTCATACAAATGGGACTAAATGCAGATATGATGGTAAGAACAGGAGGCTGAACATAAGTGAGTTTGTTTTGGCTATCTGGATCCATTTCAGCATCCATCTGCACTTTGAAAGATGGAAGAGTTGGGTGGCTGATATGTGGGGTACAAATCAACCCTTAACAAAAACTTTTAGGAGATCCTTAACATCTCTCTTGAAGGCAGCACAACTTCAGTCTCCAGTGCTGGTTTCATTGCCTTATTTTAGCTGTTAATTTAAAGCTAATTGTAGAGCAGGTCACTTTTAAGCCACTGGAAAAAAGTCCAGTTACTTTTATGGTGCATGACCAAGATCTGAAAGAAAATAATAAAACCATTAATTAAATCCATTTAAAAGGAAGAAACAGCAACAAGCAAACACAACCCAGCTACAGTTATTTGGAATTACATGTCATTTTTCTAACTAGCTCCCAGGTAAACACAGTGGTCATTGTTTTCTTAAGCTTTATAAAACCCAAACCACAAAGTACCTCCTGTTGTCTCACACTGCCACACCTGACTTGGCCTTTATAATCACAGAATTTGGGATGCAATTTGCAGACATATATTGGCATTTTCTCTTATCTGTCCTTTCTTTTCCCCAACAACATAGAAGACATCTACGAAACCAGACCTGAGAACTGAAGCAATGCTTCCTGTGGGTGCCATGCAAAAAGTCCAGTATCATCAGAAGGCAAACATGCTGGTTTTTTTTTTTCATAAATGAGGAAATTCAAAACATCAAATAATTAACACATTCCTGTGAGTATGAGTGCACTCAACCCAAAAATATTCGCTACAGAATACAGCATCTTCATTTTACATTCATGATAATGTAGAGACTCAAAACATTCCCTCCTTTATTTATTTATGTGCAACAACAATAAGCATCCTTTTCCAGACAGCACCAAGCATACCAGAAAATAGAGTTCTGTCTCCACTTCTATTCTGTGGCTCAAGATTGAGGAGAGAAAAAACTCAGCAGTGTGGCACAAGATAATTAAAATGTAATAAACTAGAGCTGAGCTTTACAACTAAAGTAATCTGTTCAAGAGTGACAAGATGCCAAAGCTCTGACACCTACAAGGCCCAAACAGGCAACAAGTCCAGACTGGGCAGAGCACAATGTCTGCTGTTCACTAAGCTATGTGAAATGCTTACTGAGACCTTGGATAAAAAAGTTTACCTAGTGCATTCCTTCTGTTCATCTACCATCAGGTTCACTAAAGTGAACAGGCTGTGAAATCAATGGTTTCCCAATTGTTCATTTGTAGGAGAGTCACAAAACTGTTTTATATAAAAGAGACCGAACTGCCAACATTTCAATGAATCTGAAATAACCTTACCCAAAGCCACTGACCCAAAAAGATAATCAGCACACACTGGTGAGCACTCAATGCTCCCCCACTAGAGAAATTGTTTAGTAATGGTGACATAACCCCTGGATTCTGGGTCATCAGATATAAAATATCATTACTGTTCAGTAACTATTCAGTGACTCAGAGGACACAAGAAGAGCTGGCAATTACAGTCCTTTTTTTTTTT
>VZTJ01011335.1:1659662-1686133 GCA_013397795.1 Orthonyx spaldingii | reverse complement strand
TTTTTTTTTTTTTTGTGCTTGTGATGAGCAATTTCTGGCTAGACAAGTGGTTCTCTATAGTGGCAGGCTAGAGGATGCCAAGTCTATTCTGTTCCAGCCAAGGACTCACACAGGTATTTCAATGGGATTACCCAAGAGCTTGACAATTGATTACAAGTTTGAAGGTTATGTTGGACTGGGACCAAAGTGCTCAGCACTAAATCTCTCTTGATGAACTTCTCTGTATAAACATGTATTGAGAAGAAGAAAACAAAAAACACCTAGGTCCTGAAAGGTCTTTAGATACCAAAATTATTTAGATAAAATCCCATTGTTGTAACATCCTTAAATATCTTTAAAGATATGAGCCAAAACCACCCTCTATACTCCCAACTACTCTGTTTGTTGTGAGCCTTAGCGAAGAGGCCAGTGACAGAACAAATGTACAGAAGGAAAATCCCATATGGCAACCTGGCAGGCTAGAGAAAGACACCATAGTTTACTGTATTATAGCTCAGACTCTTTTGCTACCATCTGAATTTATGCTTCTCTGATTTGCCTGTCAACCATAAGCATTAAAGACTGTTCAAAACCTATGAGGAAATGCTTCTTATACTACAACTGCCCTGCAAAAGTAGTCATAGTTTAACCACAGTTGCAAAACAACCAATATATTACATTGAGTCATATGCATCACTTTTCCTAATCTGTATCAGGGAAATATCTACTTTATTTATAGAGACTTAGTTTAACTAAAACTCTGTTATAGCTGCATGCCCAAGGAAAGAGGCCATACTGGTTCCTTAAATGGATAGTCATGTAGCACTTTCATCTGCGGAACATGTTTTCTCTGTAATTTCCCTTTGAGCGTGGAGTCTTTGACATGCAGAAGAATGGACAGCACTTGTCAAACTATGATTACTTCAGAAATTGAAATACATAAAATAATAACTGAGGCAATCAAACGCACACACAACTATCATTTGCTTGGAACACAGATAAGCAGATAGCAAATGATTCAATTTATAATTAATTCAGTGAAAGAAGAAGGAGTTGAAAAAAACCCTATATAAATACATTCTTCAGGACTTGGCAGAAAATAATGACTGAACAAGGATCTCAAAAGGAAAATTAATGAATGACAACAGGAGCAGCACATGTGTAACGTGAAGATAGACTACAAGAAAATTAAACATGTTGCTTATGGGAAAATAACCACCTTCTCCTTATTTTGCTCAGAAAAAACCCACATGGTTCCTAATGGAATTCAAGGCTATTATTCAATCAGAAGATTCTCATGAAGGCAGAAACTGTGAAAGTATGCTTCCTAAAGCAGAGCCCCAGGAGATAATTGTAGCCCTAGAATCACAGCAGTGATTTTCTTGAACACTCATCCCCAGGTTACCTAAAAAGAATATCCATCAGACAAGAACATCCAATGCAGCAACATAAAGGTTACAGTCAGTGAGATGTAAATAAAGGAAGTGGAAGAAAATAAAATGCCTAAACAATCTTTGGGGAAAATTGTGGGTGAGTACTTGCATATATATGCATGCAAATTGAACTTTACTACATAAACCATATACCTGGACAAAATAGTATTTTAAGAAATCCTAGTTCCCTTTTGAAAATACTGTCCAGAAGTTTCACATACCTTAGCAGTGTTTTAAGAGCCTTGCAATAGCCACAGTTTTCAGAACTCAAGCACAGTTTTCAAGATCACACTCGAGCAGATTTGCTAAAAGGAACACTGAAAAAGATGGACTTGACATGTAGCAAGGCCACAGATGTCGCAGCAATGCTGCCTGAAGAACCCCCACCTCTGGTCAAAACCGATGGAGATTTAAATGGAATTAGGACTCACAAAGCACATCCCAGTCTGACAATTCACACATTATAATGGTTTCTCTAAAAGCAAGAAATAATTTTATGGAAGTTATAGAGGGGAAAAACAGATCTTATTGATTTAAAAATTCAGTTCATAAATCTTGTGATAGCACAGGATTGGAGAGAGAAGAAAAGAGAACTGTTTTCTTCCTAGGGTCAGTACTGAAATTAAATCTGTAGCCTTCTCAGCCATGCAGCCATTTCTCAAGGACATCCAGCAATAAATCAAATTTTTAGAAGAGCCTCATACTCCTTATATGAGGATCAGATCCCACTCTGTATTCCTTTTCTGGATGGCATCAAATAACGGTGTGCTAACTTTATTGTTTGCCTTCCAAGTTCCCTCACCACCACTGAGCTTTGTCACTGCTGCTCAGAAGTTATGGTCAGAGGACAGCAGGGACAGAGATGTGTTTCCAGCACTTGCCAGCTAGTGCTACCTATAACCACTGCACTTATGAAAGTTAAACGACAACTGCGTGAAGATTCCATCATCCTAAATCCAGCAGCCAGAGGGGCTGACGCAATTTTTTCCTAAATGAGAGAATTCAGCCATTCTTCAGTTCCAAGCTATACAGAATGCACACCATACATCATACAGGGATGCAAAACCAGCTCCCTCTGCATCAAGGTGAAGCACCAGCAAGGAAGGGTTAGAAAAGGATTATCAGCCTAGAGTATAGCATATAAGCTGGTACAGTCTATTTATTTATTTATGAGCTAACAAGTCCATGGAGAGACCTTAAAATAGGGAAGCAATACAAACCATTCAAAGTATCTAAGACCCAGTGGGCAACAGAGGCCAAACAATGGCAAGAAATTAAATAGGTTTAATATACCACCAGGCACTCACAGATAAGTGCCATTAGTTCCAACATACTTCATTTTTTAAAAGACCAATTACAGAAGTTCTGCCACTGAATAAAGATTCTGGCTTTTAATCTGGCTTCTAGGGAAGAAAAGAAATTAGTCTGGACAACTCAGAAATTATACAAGCAAATAAAAAAATGCCATTATTATTATTCCTTAACAAATCCCATGATGTCTCGAGCCTCGTGGCATTTAATTTTGGAGTCGGTTGCATGGTAAGGCTTGGTTCATGAAGACAGGGATACAAAGCTGTTATCATCAGCATTGAAAAAGACTGAACACTGTACCAGAGCAAATTTATTGCCTGCTCAATCTTTACACTGGAGTAGGACATATATATTCCAACATCAGCAATGAAAATCTAAAAGTTTACATTTCTATTTTCTCCAGTTACTGATAAAAATCACTTTGAACAGTACATTAAACCAATGCCAGGCAAAACACTGCAAGCACTTGCTCCTCACAAAGAGGAGGCTTCCAGCCACAGCAAAATTTGGTTGCTAAGTTCATGTCCTTATTACTATAATGTTTTTTTCTGACATCTGCTGCCCTATAATCAGTGCCTGGATGCTAATAATTACATGGGATATGATACTGTACATCTAATCAGTGCTTCAGTGAACCAAAAGAAAAAGACCAAGTCAGAAGCAAAAGAAAGAATTCAACAGCCAACTTACACAGAACGGAAATTTGGGTGCTTTCTCAGGTGTTCCCATTACCTGATGTTTTTAAATATGCAGTAAAAAAAAATTATTCATACTAATGAGGCACTACCAAAAATCAATTCCTAAACCACTACTGCATTTGAAACAACTGCTGCAACACATGCCTTTTCTGGGAGTCCTGAGGGCAGAGGAGCTCTCACAGTTTCTCTTCACATGATGCAGAAATGTGTGCAATTGGTATTGATGAGTCAGGGTAAAAAGTTCCCTTAGCCATCCTTCTCTTTCTTGCTAAACTCTTTGGACATATGTCTTTATTTGTGTGTGGAAAAGCACAGGCAACATAAATAACAGTTTTCCTGAATTCTGGAGCTCAAACAACACAGTTGTGACTTCACTCCCCCTGTGATTTGAACAAGGCTGGAATCTTCCTTATTATAGAAATCATGTGAATGTATTAAAAATTGTCACCACCCTCGAAGACAAGAACCATAAAGAAGGAAACACTGTTCTAAAATCTGCTGGAAACCAAGTACAGAAATTGATTTTTAGTTAGGTTCTTTTACAGAGACAATATTTGAAAGAACAGGGATTGAAAGTAAATCTCCTGAAAATTGGTTTGGCCACAATCCTAAAACTGTAGGATAAAATTATATGTCATAGTCTTCATTACGTGAAATCTTTAAGTCAGGTTTTTTGTAAGATACATGTATATCTTTTTAACAATAGAACATTAAAGTTACAACTCCCAGTGAACCCTAGGAATGGGCACTCTTTTATTAGTTGCCCACCACAGAGCATTTGCGCATAGTTTGATGATGACATACATATATTCCTAAATCTCTCTTCCAGTTTTAAAATTAGCCTGTACAGTTCTGTTATCCCTTGGATACTCTAAAGATAGACACTGAGACACTGGAAAATGGAAGAGGTGTTTAGTGCTCTTTGTCCCCTGTAAACAGATTTCATAAGACTGAAATAAGCTCCAAGAAGAAAAGCAAGAGAGCATACTCCCAGCACCTCCTACAGCACAGTTAGTTGGTCAGAACCAACCAGCCAACTTGCTTGGTCTCTTTGAAGCAGCAATTTGGGCTACTAATTCCACCACTTTTTCAAGATTTTTTTTGCTACTAAACCTCATTTTGAATCTTTCTGCTTTCTTTTGCTTAAATGGCATTGCAGAAAAGGGAGGAATGGCACAGAGTAAGGAGCTGGAATCCTCTCACTGTGTTTCCCAAGTTCAAATGCAGAGAATTGTTCATTTGTCCTTTCAAAGGTCGTTCTTCTCCTGTCATTGGGTGTTGGGACATACAGGTGTGACGTTCCTGTTCCATCCCGTTTCCCCACCCTGGACCCCTGCTTTTTTTTCCCCTTTCTTTTTAATATCCTTGGATTTTTCTTAATTAAATTAAATTTCTGAATTAGCTTTAAACTGCTTTTACTAGTTAAAAGACTAATACAGAATGATAAAATTTTCCTATTTGTTATCACACCAACTTTGCCATGACACAATGCATTAGTCCCATAACTGAAATTACATCACCTTTAGGAGCCAACACAATCTAAACACGGTACTTGAGCAAAACTTAATTACAGGATTAGGGAGCAGGTTGTCTGATGTGCGTGATATGCCTGTATCCCTTCAGGGGAATGCTTGAATGATTCAAACACAGTGCTATGATGCTTCATTTTCAATCCTCCACTGCACAGGGGCCACAGTGGTTTTAAAACCCAATGACCAGTCATCCTCATGATATTCATGCTGAAAGGTTTGGACAGACTGCAAAGTAGTACAGCAGGGTTATGTAAGCACCTATCATAATATCATTATGGGAAAACCTTGAGTGAAATCTGTAGGTAAACAGCCATGCCACAAAGGCTGTGCAGAGGCCAGCAGGTTAGACACACAACTGTGATGCTAAGAAACCACTCTCTCTGGGAGATCTGGAGCAGAAACAGCAAAGTATGATATAACCCATGACCACAGACAGAACTGTTGGTG
This sequence comes from Orthonyx spaldingii, assembly GCA_013397795.1. Taxonomy (NCBI): domain Eukaryota; kingdom Metazoa; phylum Chordata; class Aves; order Passeriformes; family Orthonychidae; genus Orthonyx; species Orthonyx spaldingii. The sequence goes on along the minus strand of VZTJ01011335.1, from coordinate 1,680,733 downwards.
AAACTGCAAGCCAAGTCTCCTGGACAAAGGCCCACTGGGATGCTCTCCAGGCAGCAGAAGCTGTGGCACTTGTTTTAGAGTCTAGCACACATGATTTAAGTGTCTTTTCAGATTACAACAAAAAGGAAATTGCAAGGCCAGAACAAGCAAAAAAAGGTGGGTTGTCTGTGAACGTCTACGTCTCTTACATCTCCAATCACAGACTTTGGGCAATGCCCTTCCCTCGCACTGCTCCTGAAGGTGTTTTTCTGTGGAAGACTGACTGAGCAGTGTTGAAGGACTCATTCATTACCTTCTCAGATGGACAAAACTCTTTCCTCTGCAGTACTGCACTACAGGACCCAAAAGGAGCAGCTCAAGTTATGCAGCAGTAACATCAGACTTAGGACCCTGCAGACATGTGTATCCCCTGTATAATACTCCATAAATTTTAGCTGCACACTCATTAGAAATCTCTTTGACTTTGAAAGGGACCCACATTCAGAACTACCCTGCTCTGCTGGTTACTGATCTTTGTATTTGCATAAACTTATTCATGGCCAATATATATCTGTTTGTTCTTTACCTCAAATATCCTCCTATGTTTTTTCTCCTGAAATATATTTACAGAAAGGTATTACAACTTCTTCCAGACTTTATTTGTGAGACTAAAGAAATTTATCCTACCTCACAGACAATGGTTTATCCTTTTCATCCCAAATAGGCTTCCTTTGCACCTTTTGCAATTTGAATAAATTTTTATAGCAAATGAATGATCAGAACCTTATGAAATATTGTATGCTCAGTTACATCAGTGTACTTCTTTCTCACTGCTGAAAAAGCTGGTTTTCATATCTTTTAGTAGCACAGCTGCTTTTTCCACATCTATCACACATTTTTATGGTCCCGTCTTTTCTCCAATAAGGAGGTTGATGATAACGTTTTTTCTCAGTTTAGAAGAAGAAATTTTGTCAATCACCAAATGTGAGAATTTTTACTATGCTATATTTCATGCCTTTTTCATACTTCACACTCTCCTAATTATTTTTTTACAGGAATGACTAGTCCTCCTCTGACACAAATTATAAGGAATCATGAGTGCAACAGCAGAATTTACTATCATACTCCCATTTTTATAACAATTTTATTATGGAAATACTAAAGAAGACCAGCCAATTTATGAGAACCTTCGTTTGCTTGGAAAGAAGATCTGCTTCTACTTTCTCTTTCACAGAGTCTTGCCGTGTCCATTGCAGTACTTCTGTTAGTAATCATTTTCCCTATTTGAAGTAACAATTTCTATGGTATACATTAACAAATGCCTTTGGGAAGAAAAGTAAAAGAAGATCTACCACAAACTCTTTTCACTAAACAATAAAGAAATAATCTTCCTTAAGTCACCTATATATTTAAAAACAAAAATGTAAAATCATTATGTCAGTATATATAATAGAAATTTTAAAATTCTTGTTTCAAAACGTGTTCTAAAACCTTAGTATAATTGCCTGCATCACTGTTTTTCTCATTCTGACAAATGAGATATGTGACAAAATGACATGTATAACCAAATTTTAAAAAGGTGGGGTTTTTTCCTAGAAAGAAAAACTGAAAATCAAAGGGTGAAAAGGTGAAAGCTTCCTTTTTTATGTTTTCCCTGGAAGGAATATATTTTCATGATTCAATCATCTTTAAAAAAAACCCAAACAAACAACAAAAACATAAAAAAAACCCCAGCAAAAACATGTTTTTTACAAAACCATCTGCAAAACAAACCCACTTATTAAAATATAGATTGAGCCTGGACTGATATTCACTGGAGAATGTTTTTAATTTGTATTATCATTATGGGGTGAAAATGGTGGGGAATTTCTTTGCTCTAACTGTTGGATAAACTTGTAAGAGATCTTTGAGAATGTATGTCTTAAAAGGCTCCTCTTTCAACAACACTTTATATAATTTGCTTCAACATCTGTTGGCCTGCTGAGTTCCTTCTTTATTCACGTTTCACTAGACCTATAATTAAACCCTCTTAAAAAAATGCATCACTTCAGGTGTCCTAATGAAGAATCTTGAGGAAACTGGTAATAGTTTGTTAAGAGAGAGCAACAAAGCTCCCTCTCTTCTTACAACTGTTTTTTGCAAGATTCATTCTCTTAAGCAGATGGAGGGCTGCAGTAAAAGACAAGCAACTCAGGGCTGAAGAGGTCATAAAACTCTCAAGAGCAGGAAATTACATAGGCATATCTGCCAATGAGGTCTATTTATGAAAAGTCATTAGGCATTCCCAATCTCTTCAGTTCCTGCTTTCCCAAATAAGAGAACAGTATTTTAAGTGCAGTAAACCCCAATCATCTTGTTTCAATTTAAGCTTATTCCTCTATTTTCTTTTATATGCTAAGCATATAACTCATGCCAAACACAAAAAGTATCCACCTGCTACAGAAAAACCAATTAGATGCATAAGAGAGTAGGGGATTTTCTCCCTCGAAACTTGATCCTGCAGCCCATAGAGAGTTTTGAAGTAGTAAATACCTACTATAGTATTGATACCACATGATTTGGATTTTGTTTCAGCATGAGTTGTAGCCCTCAGGTTTAACAACCTCGGAAGGCCCCACTTCATTATGCCATGGCCATCAGACTCAGGGAGAAGTCACCTGCCTCCCAAGAGCTGTGTCACACACTGGGTGACCAGATTCATCTTCCTCCTGGGCTGGAGCGTTCTGTGAGCTTCATGTGCCTTCTTCCTCTTGGGACTCCAGGCTTCTCCATCAGGGACAGGCATAAACCTTAACAGACAAATTACTACTGGAGCCACTAGGATTTTTTCCAGAGTAAGAAGACCAAGTTTAGACTGATATCTGTAGATATAGCTGTGCACAATGATCAGCAACATGTGAAGTTGTTTGTAAAATGACTAGCAATAAAAGTGATTAGAAGAACCCTGATGTGCCTATGTAGTCACTTTATTTGAATGCACTATGACATAGTATTAGAAACTGTATTAGTTACTAACAGAAGTGAAAAGTGGAAAGTAAAAGTAAACATTGAGAAAAGATAATTACTAGATGCTCTTTGCAGTCTATTGATTTATGACTTCGATTAGTACTGAGTATTAAAAAGATGAAAAAATACTGAAAACTGTAATTAAGCTAGAATAAAGAAGGTTGTGTTTCCTTAACACATGACATTCCATCACTAAACAAAAGCAAAACTTGGAGTGGAATACGCTCTGAGAATAGTAAAAGGAATGGTGCCTCTGGGAAGTAAATGCACCAAATGTTGAAAATAATATCCTTATTATAAAGACTGTGAAAATTAATGTGGGAATAGGCAAACAAGGAATGGAAACAAAGAATGGAAACAAAGAAAACAAAGAAACAAATGTGTAACTAATATGCAGCCTTACCTTTAAACAGGACAATATTTACACATATGCATACATAGCTCAGTTGGTCGGAGCCTGGTGCTAATAATGCCAAGGCTGTGGATTCAATCCCTGTATGGGCCATTTACTTAAGAGTTGGCCTTGATGATCCTTGTGGGCCCCTTGCAACTCAGAATGTTCTGTGATTCTGTGATACAACTACCTACAAACACCCCTTCTATCTTTTCTTTTTCATAAGAGGTTACATGCTGAATGTCAAAATGGGTTCATAAGTACTTTCAATGTGTAAATCCACAATGTCCCACAGTTCCTCCTAAATATTTCTAATTTATTTTGCATCCTTCCTACACAGCTGTGACAGTTTACATTTCTTTAAAAATTATCTAGCAGCAGAAAATGAAGACAACTGAGACCATACGACCTGACAACCTCTTGTGCATAGAGTTCTGTGCTGCCCAGACCAGCAGCTTCTCCCTGGCCAGAGAGAGCAGCAGAGCTGAGCTCATCAGGAACCGATGGGAAATGTTCTTCAAGATCTTCAAATGTCCTGTTGAGTACAGCAGACTGCTGATCAGAAGCTATCGGTCCTAAGACTGACTGTTGTCTTTTCTATTTTGATTTCCAGGATTAGATGGCTGAAATTCAATTTGCTCCCAAGTGAATGGCTTACTAAACTGCAAAACTTCCACATTACCTAGCATTTTTTTGAAATTGAATAGAAAATAAACTCACACAAACTAAATGCAAAATATAACCCTGCATACCACACATCTAGAAGTTCTTAAGGAGATTTTGGGCACTTAGTTCCCACTGACGTCACTGGTAAATGCCCAAGATTAAGCACTTAGGGAACTGTACAGTAAGAGCTGCAGAACTGAAAGCCATAACTGCAAGTTATATTCATCTCATTCATTAAAGTCTCATATTTTCAGTTTTTTGCAGAGTGTTCCAAATGTATTGTAGTCACTGTAAAACCAGACATTCCAAGCTAAATGGAGCACGTGTTTCATGGAAGATATTAAGCGAAGGATTAGAAAACTTTTAATGTATTTTTTTTCCTAGAAATCTGCTCTAAATATTCAGGCAATTTTATATCTTTCAGAAATTAGACAATAGTTAAACTCAATGGCTTGATTAAACTTCCAAACCAGATAATTGTTCTTCAGAAAAAACCCCCAAACCTCCAACTGATGCATCTAATTTATATCAGATCTTAAAAAATAAATCATAGAGGTCATTAATTTTATATCACAAAATATATCCTTTATACTAGATTAAATGCTCAATGCTTTTATTGCACAAGCAAATTAACAGGTCCCATTTGGCTGCCTTTTTTATCATCATGTATTTGGGAACAACTCTTCAGTGACTTGGCATATCTTTTTCAAGGTAAACCGAGCTGATGAATGATTCTGTGATTCTGTTTCTAAACTACACACTACACAATCTTTCCATCAAGGAAAGAATCACAAAAGTTATTGTGCTGGATTCCACATCCTGAAGAATATGGGGTTCTGCTAACATCAGAGCTTAAATTTTGGAGTACCTCTGCTGCTGGTAGGTCCCAAAGCCAAGCTCAGTTACAATATTAAGTCATTTTTGCTGCCTGTGACTATGTAGTGTAATTTAGTGAAAGACCAGGTATGTTTTATGTGTAGGCCAGAAGTATTAGGGAGTCACACAATTTTTATTTTACCCTTGCACTCTGAGGCAAAGGAGTACATGCTATTACTGAAAAGCATCTGAAGGCAGCATTTGAAAAAAGGTCTTAGCAATGCAACTATCTAAGGCTAAGGCATTTCTCCAGATCTATTCTAAGACTTGTAGGACCTTCATTATCTCCCTCACAAAGATGCAAGAGATGCTGAATGTAAGCCTAGACCCTTCTGGGCCCCCACTTCCCTGCCAAACCTTTGCTCCAGGACAGTGGGAGTCTCTGCCTGTTCCTTTGACCTCACATAACTTCCACTTCTACCTCTTGCTCACAGTATTGAAGGAAAAATTAAAAAGTAAAACAAGGAGAAAAGGGAGAACAGAATTGCAGAAAATCATTCAAAAGTCTAAAATGGTGAGTAAATATAATCCACAACTAACTTAATAACTTCAGCCAGAGGTGGTGGGCACTTTTTTTTCTGAATTTCGTTTTGTGGATTTTTATGGACACTGTTTTTGTTGTTGTAGTTGATTTGTTTGGGTTTTTTCCTTTAAAGCATATGTTAGTATTCTCATGGAAGCAAAACAGATTCCCTAATTTAAGAGACTGCAGCTCTACTCAGCAGTAAGCTTGAATGCCATCTTGCAGCAACAGAGAGAGTAAAAAACCAGTCTTGGACTGCCAAATATTTAAATGGAAGTTCAAGAGCTGTTGGCAGGATGTGGAGTTCTGACAGAAATTGTAAAGATGCTTGTGTTTTAGTGAGTAGTTCTTGTATATTCAATTTTAAGTTTGTAGTTCCATCACTATAAAGCATACGGTGTCTGCTTTGAAGGTTAAACATGAAAACACAAATTAAAACTGTGAGTTTTTTTTCTTGTTTCTACACTAAATTTGCTGTATGTGATCTTGGCAAGTCATTCAATACTCGAGTGCTCCATTGGTAAAATGAAAATAAATAATTACAGTTATTAGACATGGTAGTTTTGTAGCTAAATCCATCAGTCTTTAAAAACAACTTTAATAAATAGTGATGATGAAACCTATAGAAAACCTTATAAATAGTTATTTGAAAATTCAAATCCATCCATTCTAAATCTACAAAGTGTAAGTAAAATATATTACAGCATAAATACCGGAAGAGGGGAGGGAGAAAAAGCACATGACGTGATTTTAAATCATGAAATGTACATGGAAGTTTTCACTGAGTGGGTAGAATGATGGCCATCAGATGCCTGTTGGCTGGATGAATATAAACAGCAGAAATAGCTGTAGTTCAATGAACTTCCTAGTAATACCTTGGCAGGTGGGTATCAAAATCCCAGAGTGAGTAAGAGCAGAGACACCTTGCTACTGATAAAAAGAGGAACTTGATGGGCATCTCCAATGAGAAACATGTTTTAATATTCCTGGGAAAGCTAAAAACTGGAGCAATTTGCCTTGGCAAACAAAGTAAGTGTTCTACAATGTCGGTTAACAAGTCAAGGAAATACAGCCCACAATGGCAGGGAGAGCAGAACACATTTTAAATTCAGCATCCTGTGTTTAATGAAGTCATTATTTTGGGTTATAACTTAGTGTTTTCTGCTGGGATTTGCTCCCGCAAGGATGGTCAGAGGGTACTAGCTACAAGCTAAACCACTATTGCCACAGTACAGCCGGAAATATACAGGAAATTACCACAGGGCCAAGCGAACTTAGGCTGTACTTATCTTTATCATCATTATTCATACTTTTTCCTCTTTTTCCCTCAGAAAACATGTTCATAGGAACATGGAAACAACTGGACCTTTGAAGAAATGCTACAGATCAGAAGGGTCCCATTCTGCCTTCCTGGCCTGTCCTCCCCCCATCCTGTGATGCCTGGCTAAAACAGGTGTTCAGAGATGAAAAAGGAAGCATTGCTCCTGAATGCCCAGAAGCATAGCCCAGCAGACCCAGACAAAAAGGCTTTTCATTCCTCATTTATTTTTTTAACAAGGCAGCCATTGATAATAGCAGTCACCTGGCAGGGAGATAAAGGTTGGGAGGCTTTCTTTCCCAGTTTACCTGTCCTATATAATTTAGAGGTTTTTAACATTGCGTAAACTGTGCAACAGACACTTCCTTCCTCCTATCTGTGATTTTCAGGAGAACAGACTAAGAGAAGGTACCTGTTTTTCTTATTTTATTTTTTTTAATAATTACCTTTTAATACTGAAAAAGAAACCAAATTAGAATAGCAAATGCAGCGTTTTCCCCTAAAAGGACACAGCTTCCCTATAGAGCTTTTGAATATATCTTTTCCTATCTTCACTCTCTGGCTCCCCACAGATTTAAATTACAGAAGCAGAATATTTGTCCTCAAAGTAACCTATTTTTTTAATTCACATGGATGTTTTGATCTCTCTCCTCTAGACTTCCAGCCTGAATAGCCCCACAGAATTAATACGGCTGCTAAAACGTATAGAGCGAACTGAATCAGGCCCTTCATTCCTGCCCAGCAAATATTCTCATAGCCCTCACAGTCAACTCATGGACTCTTCTCTGCTTGCTCCTCTTTTTCCCCTTTCAAGAGTCTCAAGCACTCTGAAACCAAATGCACTTTCTTTAGCCTTAGAATCAAGGAAATTAAAATATCATATATTGTAAATAAATAATACAAATAAAACCATCAGCAAAGAAACAGGCATCCAGAACCTTTCAGCATCCAAATCCCAAATGCCTTCAAAGAATATAATGAACAGCTTGGAGTTATGGAATAGGTTTTCAGCACCAAGGTAAAAATCCCTCCCATTCATTCATTCTCTTCCTGGGAGCACACGAGCCATGCTTGCTGCCCGTGGGAAAGTGGCAAAGAGCTGTACAGTGACCAGAGATCCCACACTGCAATACATCACATACACTGAGCCTTGCTGAGCACACTACAGATTTAGAGCCCACAAAGCTTTGTGGGCTAAAGGCTCGTTTCAAATTGGCTCAAGCTGCTCTCTTAGGAGTAAACTGTGGCTGTCTTGAAGCATGTGAGGGTAAAATATAACCTCTTTCTTTTCCTCTAAATTAAATTTTACATATAAAAGACCCTATAAACATTTTAGCAACACCTACCTGCATGTTCTAGCATAAGTCATTTTGGTGAAGGCTTTACATATGCACTTCTCTTCAAGCTCACACTTCAGTCACATTTTGAAGTGCTGTGCCAAATTGAGGGTTGCAAGGGTAGCAGCTCTTTTTCTTTTTATATTGAATTTAATTCTTTTAAATCTTTTCTCTCTTTGCCTTCTCCTACTTTACGAAATTCTACTTAAAAGTAAAAGATTTCCCTAGATCTCCAAACAATAGATTATTGGAAAAAGAGAGACAACTGGCTGACTCTATAACTGTAGTAGCATCAGTCTCAGACTCTTAGGTAATTAGAAAGATGAAGTTTAAACTAGAGTAGATTTATGATGATCAATAAAACGTAATTATGACAGCAGAAAATACAACCAAACACTGGAAAATCTTCCTGGACACAGAGTTTTTAAGTTTCACTAGGAATGCTGGCTTGTTATGCACCCCCACTAAGCTGTGCCATGAAACATCAGAATAGGGATGAAATAATGAAATTCAAATACAGGCATGGAAGAGTCAAAGCTAAAGCTAAAAGAACTGATTTTATTTTACAACCTGCTCTAACTGCAGCAAACCTCTGCAGATAAAGCTGGATATAACTTCCTATCCTGAAGACCTCACCTTCAGCTTATTATCTACACATGCCTAGGGATAAAAGTGTGATACATTAACATCTCTGGGTCATCTCTTGATGCTAACAGCAATGCTTTTTGTGTAAAGAGCAGAACAATAAACCATAAATTTGCATTCAAGAAGCAGCATGTAATAAGTGTTTACACTTAAGATTGATGTGAGCCATGTTTGCTTATTGCTTCTCAAGCTCAGGCCACATTGCTGTCCCTTGGAAACAGATCATAAAATCTAAGTGAATATTTAGTTTGCGCATCTCTTAAATGTGCCTTGCACATCATGTTAAAAAAATAAAAATCTGACTGTCCAGCTCTTAAAGAGGAATGCAACATGCATTAGAAGAGAGATTACTCACTATAACTATACAGGGAGGTGGCAGTCAGTCTTTTCTGCCTGCTGAAAGATCCTTTTCTCCTCAATTCATTTCAGTATCTGCAACAAGGCCGCAAAAATTATTGCCTCTGTTGCAAATGTCCTGGGACTTCTGGGTCAGCTACATTCCGAGGTCCAAGATCAGAGAAAAATCTTAAGCATCTACATCTTCATCAGTTCACTCACCTGTAGGACACCATTTGTACAGACTGATACTGTTAAGAAAGCATTGAAGCACAGTTCTAAATAAGGGATTTTCCATGACTGGAGCCTACCTATGCAACCCCAAATACTCCAAAGCGTGAAGTCTGTTTGAGGTTTGGTTTATTTTTTTGGTGGGTTGCTTCTCCTCCCCCTTCCTTGCCTCATTCCTCCCGTCCTTCCCCCTCTTCTCCCCTCCCATCCCATTCTTGGTTTTATTGTTCTTGTTGCTTTCTTCTCTTGTTTTGTTGGGTTTTTTGGTTTGTGTTGGGTTTTTTTCCCCCTCACTGATGGCTCTATTAGATCTATTATCTAAACGATAATTTAAATTTCTTTTCAAATTAAGTGGGAGGAGGGAAACTCATATACTTTGCAAGATAAGAATAACAGCTTTTAAAAATACAGCTTTTAAAACTTATCACTATTTCTGCAGAACAAACAAAACCCACCATCAGTGATAAAACAGCAGATGCTGAAAAGCACCAATCTGCTGATCTATCAGTTCTGTTTTCAGCAAGATACTTACTCTACGGGAAACTTCAGCATGATTTATAGCATCAGAGGCACAGTATTATACATGGAGTATGTATAAATACATGTGTCACAGACCATTTGTCAATAATCTTTTTCCTTAAAAGGTCATCAAGTTACAGTCCCAGTAAAGGCTGCTATCATATTTATCAAACAAAATAATAATCTACATCTTGTAATGATTATTTTCTTAGGATGATAAACTTTTTGAGCAATCAAAGCATTCTGGTCAGCAGGGCTTCAAACTGATTGCTTTGGAATTCTTTCTTCTGAATAGCAATTTCTGAATCTGGATTGTTATTTTTAAAGTCTAATTACAGGAAAAATAATTTTATAGTTTGTGGAACACCATCGTTCTCTTCTGTCCAAGAACTCAATGACAAAACCAAAAAAGATTTGGACACAGTCTTTTCAAGTTGTCAAAGTGCCAACAGGCAGAAATCTGACCCAGTATTTTTCTATTTGTCTATCCTTCAGACATGCTTATGTTTAGGAAAAAAACTTTTCACAGTAGACCATAAAATGCTGCAGTTTGGGACATGTTACATAAACAACTGAGAGAGAAATCCCTCTCCTGATGCAAGCCTCAGTGAGGAAAGGAATATCAGAAACTGCAAAATCTACAGCAGCCCAAAACTAAGCCTTGTAGTCTCTGCACTAATCAGAGCCCTCAGTCAACTCTAATCTGGATTTTTTTCCAGACAGACAGGTTACTTGATCAGAGGTCTGACTAGGATTTAAAATCTGAGATTAGGGAACTGAAGGATAAGAATGCAGAGAGAAAGTGCACCCCTGAATTTGAAGAAGCAAGGGGAAACTCAAATGGTCTGCTACTGTAGAAAAATTCAACTCACACTTTGATACACAAATGAGGAATCTTTAATTTTGGCGAGCTTGTCACTTTTTAAAACCATCTTCTTATTTATAAAACTAGGATATTACCTTACTTCTATAAGGTCTTCCAAGAGTAAGAATACTATGAATATAAAGCACACTTCTATGATGATTTTGGGGACAATCAAGAAAGCTGTAAGACAAGTGTGGTCTGAAAACAGCAGTGGAGAAGTAGAACATACAAACTGCTTGCTGACAAGTGATGGGAATCAAAAGTCTGGGGTTCAACATCAGGGCACCTAAATAAAGCCAGGAACACAAGCTGGATCCAAGCTTGCAGTACCACACAATATGAAATGGCAGAACTGCCAATCCTCAGGCATCTCAGCTGAGGTGGAGCATAATCCCACCTCCTTTTAAACACTAGGCTGCTTTCCAGGAGGTGCATGGGGCGTGCTCAAGGGGCTGACAAAAGATAGTAGTAGTTCCTTTTCTCCATTCAAATGGACAAGTTTTCTATAAGAAGAGTAATTTTGCAGGTCATTTCTGCAATTCTAGAAAATGGCTCTGAATTGAATCAAAACCAGTCTTACCAACTCTGTAATCATTGTCCACACAATTGTGCAGGAAACAAAACAGGGGCTAAAAGAGCCAAGTACATTAAGTCAAAAAATAATGGAAAAACAGGATAAGAAAAACCAGATAAAGACCAACAAGCCTTCAAACAAAGCATGCTAGAATTAAATTTTTTTTGTTTTGCTACTGTAGAAACTCAAACTCAATGCCGTTGTTACATTCTGTGGCACATTATACTTGTGACTGCTGCAATTTCACCATGTGCCCAAAGGCTGTTAAAGTGAAGCACATTACTGATGGCCTGTGGTGCATGGGGCATGTGGAACAGACTTTCATGACACAACTGCTTCTCATCTCAAGGAAATACCTGCTGACCTAAATAATCCCTTCTTAGCTACACTGTCCTAGGTAAGAAATTTTTAGGACAACTTACTACTGTTATTATACCATTTGTGCATTGGAAAGATAGAAGTGTCTCCAACAGCTTACAGGAAATATTTGGGAAGGATAAATTCATTAACATTAGCAAAACCAGAAGCAATTATGTTATTGCTTAGTGTGATGTTTAATAGGGGAAAGAACCCTTTGGGTTGCTGTGGCTGAACATAAACATGAAAAGCTGCGAATTTCCACAGTCTACAACTGTACATTTCAATTATTAAGACTTGCAGAATTTGCATAATAAACTAAAAAGCATTGTATTACACATTCTTAATTCATAAAAAACTTTTTTAAAAATAAAATTACTAATAGACATAATAAAAAGTAAATGGAAACCAGAACTGATGATAATCTATAATGGTGATTCAGGCTAACCACTTTATTTGAGGCTACAGCTTAGATCAGTATCTATAAATTTAAATAGGAACCAGTAATAAATTGTGTTGATACTGATAATGTAACCAGTAATGATAGTGTTGAGGTCAGGTTTCTGCAACACACCAAATGCTAAACTTCTAGTCCATAAATACATTCACTGCAAGTAAAACATAAATTTATTATCTTTACAGCAGCTCAATCTGCAAAATGCGCTCTCTTTTAATTTTGTTGCCTCATGTATATCTTATTAACCAAGAAGCAACTCGAATGAGAATATAAAGTTAGAAACCAAAAACCCCAAAGCCCTATCTGGATGATAAAGACACCTGTTCTTTTCAGCCATTCTCCCCTTTCCTGTCATCAAATAAAAGTGTTTTGACAGGATAAAATGGCCTGCTCTTACAGGGCTTATATAGCTAAATTCTCAACAGCAGTAAGTCTCAATTAGAGATAACTAGAAAGTTAATTTCCCACCCTCATCAAAATTTTTATCTTATTCACATTAAAAATGAATAGTCAATGCTTGCTGTAGGGTATTAAATGAAAAATATGTAAATACACAAACACATAAACTTCAAATCAAAGTGCTTTTTAATTGTGTTTATATATAACACAAAAATTCTGAGATAAAAGTCCAAATGCAAAATTTTAAATGAGATATTTTATCATTATCAAAACAAGAATCTCACAACTACTTGTTTTGCCACTTGCCAGTGAAATACTTGACAAGAGCATTTCAACTTTGATATAATTTTCCAATTTCAACTAGTTTTTTCTTTGAACATTTTTTGACTAAACCTATATAACACCTGGTAGTATTGAACAGAATTCAGCTATTCTACTTTTCCAGAGTTTTTATATTGTTCTAAGAGGATTTATCATGCTCAGAGGTTTCCAAATACTTCATTCATCCTCCTTATAATTTTTTTTCACCTCCTCTGTCTCTTCTGAAGTGTAGTCTTTTCTGTTTCTCTCTCTCTTTTTTAAATCTCACTGAACTAACAAGAGCAGGTGTGACCCACCTGACCTAGAGCATGGCCACTGCAGCTACTGAAACAGTGCAAGTGAGGAGGAAGCAGTCTCTGAAACAAGCAGGGAGGGCAAGGATGAGATGCAGGACGGGGCAGAAGAGGATGGACCTGGGAACTCTGAAACCTGTTCTGCCACAAACGGGTTCCTTACAGCGGGCCTTGGGTTTCTCTCCTGGGGGGCTGAGGTTGAATTGCAAATGCACACTGTTTTGCTTGCAAATTCAAGTGGAGAGTCGTGTTAACCCACACAGGAAAGCAGAAACATACAGCTGGAGAATATCATGGAGCAACTATCACAAAAAAGACTCATGCTGGCTCCCAGCTCTCTATGGAGGCCAAGATAGAGTTTTCCAATGGATTTTTAGTTCAGCTGCTGACTCATAAAAGAAGAATCTGCATAGTGATGAACACACTTTAACACTTTACCCTTCAGAAAACACTGAATTTACAAAGGATGATACTCACTTTTTACAATCAGCCTAGTAGCAACTCTTGTGAGAAGAAAATATGCAATTATTCAGCAGAGATGCAGTTTGCAAGTTATGACTAAAGAAAAAAAAAGGTAATGGATGAAGAAAAGAAAAAATTAAATACAACTCTAAGTGCTTATTACTGGGTAACCACTGCATCCTATTCTGCTACTAAATGCAGCTGAAACTTCCAAGAGAATGTGCCCTATGACAGCAGTTAAGGAAAGCTGCAGTAAATACTATAAATGGCATTGCATCCCTGAAATATAAGCAGCCCTTTGACACAGTTCAATTACATCTGTAAAGCAAAGGAACGGAGATCCTAGCATCAACTGTGACACAACATATATTTGAAGCACTGCCGGAGAAAGGTTAAATGGAAAGGTTTATATATTCCCTTTGTGGAACTCTTCCTATTCAAGTCAAGGATTGTTCACTGAACAAAATGGCATGAGATAAGTGATTGTGCCTAAAGACCAAAAAAGTCACTATGAGAATATCTTAAAAAAAAAATCATCTGCTTATAACGGAACCTAGACAGTGTTCATATTAAAAGGTAAAAGTTCGAAACAAGTAAGAACAAAATCTGTATTTTAAAAGCTTTATTTCATGACATAAGAACACTAACTAAAGCAACATTTTAAATGCCCTTATCTTGTCTACAGCCACAGAAAGCGTATGTTGAAATCACATTAAAACCACATATATCATTGGAAATGAGAGACAGAGGCCTCAAGTTAAGAGAGCACTGGAATTCATGCTTGTATTTTATCCAGCTGCAGAGTTCAAGGTGAACCCCTGTGTACTTAAAGCTATCTGCACAGAATGATTCCAGAGAGCTGGGTGAGACCTAGAAAGGTCACTTTGCCCAGCCATTTGCTCCAAGGCAGGAACAGCTGCCTTTTTTGACAGACTGACATTTTGAACATATGTTTGTCTAACCTGTTTCAGAGATGAAGACTACTCATAGATAATCTGTTCCTCTAGCCTTTTATCATATAGGAGTCTGCCTTACTGCAATTTCAGTCATTAGTTGCTGCTGAAGACAAGTTATTCCCTCCTCTGTGGAAGCCTTTTACACACTTTAAGATTGTTACCATGTCATCTCTTAGTTTTATGCTCTATAGTAGTGTTCTTTCCTTTTTTCTTCACATGACAGTGCTCAATTAGTCCATATATTTCTTGAAGCGCAGTGCTTAAAACTGAAGAGAATATGCCTCTTGGGATCTTACCATGGTTGAGCAGAGCACATGCATTATTCTTGTGACGTCTTGTACCTACCTTCATATCAATCCTTACATTTCTCTTGATGTATCACCCCATCAAGATGCTACTTTTGAAATTGTGAGTTCAACTCAAGCACCATGCCTGACCCTGGATCTGGCCTCAGAACCAGCTCCATTTGTTTCAGAAGGTTGGGTTCTATTCAACTCAGAAACACACTTGAACATGCTGCCCTTTGATTGAGGGAGATGAACAGGTTACACTAGCTCTTTCAAACCAGACACTTAGCACAACTGATTGCTCAATGTTGACAGGAAGGAGTGCTAGCTGAGGTTAAGTTTATTGGTTGGACGGAAAACAAGAAAAGAGGAGAAAGCGGAGGAAGTGTTCCATGATGAGACACAGCACCCAGCACTCACAGACATTACTTCAGGGCAATGTTTTATGCTCATTTGTGAGAAGCCACAAACAAAAACAATCCCCATGTGCACTTAGCATGGCCTCTCTGCGTATTTCTCCATAGAAAGCAAACTCGTAGGTTCTTCTAGTTCCTGCTGTGATTATGCAATTCTCCAGTTTAGTAAATACAGCATCTGCCAATTGCACCGCATTAACACTCGCAGCTCAGCCCTCATCAAACCTAGAAGCTGGATATAAATCCACATTGCTGGCAAGCTTGCAGCATTTCCTTGTACTGGATCATAAATGCTCCCATCAAATCACCTTTGTTCCCTCTGTAGAGAGTCCTCAGGAGAGATTACCTTAACCACTGCCCCCTTAAAGTCCTTTGGTATTCATTTTTCTTAGGAAGCATGAACCACACTGGGAATGCAAAATACCAGTGACCCCAGCTGTGTTCTCAGACTAAGGGACTGCAGCCTTGGTAAATTGTGAAACTGGGGCTGCTACAGAGATTTCTTTTTTCCAGGGCTTTTAAGGTTACAAGCACCAGAACTGTGCAGCACTTCACACAGTCCAATGAAACCACAGTGACTTTGATAAAAAGCAGACTCAAATGATGCTTTTATTTTTCTTTTAATATGAAATTTTTATCTCCCTTGTGGAGAAAACCAGTAGGATTCAACAGAGCACGTTTCTTGTGTGATAGCTGTGTTTGGCATACTTCAAAGCAAAGCAACTGTCCAGGCATCACTGCATAGCAGTCCTGGAGGAAACACAAGTTTCAGGTCCCCACCTCCATCTCCTGAGGTCTGTGCAGTTGTAGGGACCTGCAGCACTGCTCCACCAAAATTTGCCAAATAGTTCTTAATGAAAAATACTAAGGTCTGTCACTATTTTCCTCAGGAAGTCTCTCTTATCACCTGGCATTATGCATATCTTCATCTACCTCCTTCATGGTCTCAGGAGACTCTTCCTTGAAAGGAAACAGCCCTCCTGAACTGAATTTTTTAGAGGAATCTGGTATTCAGTAAGGCAGTAGACGTCACAAGATTTTGCTCTAAATGGCCTGTGTGCATTGCTAATAAATTTTTGGCCTGAAAAAAAACCTTTTCAAATTATAAATAATTTTTCCTCATCAACTACATTTGTTCACAGTGTAGAGAGATCCCTTGTTATTTATCATCAACTCCAAGCTACGTGTCAGACAAAATCTAACATCCGAGTCAAGTATTTGCTGGAGTTTAGGTGCCTGCACAAAGATATAAACCCTGAACAAGAATATTCAGAGCCAAACAAAAACACTTTTTCCCAAGGGATTTTTAAACTTTCAATGAACTATGAGTATTGATCTTACTCTAAACCTGTGGAAATGAGTTTCCGTAAAACTGAATTTAAGATCTAAGTCAACCTCATTATAGTCTTAATTTGCCCACTCTTTACTAGCAATACTTCAAACCACTCTTCCAGAGGAAATGACAACGACAAAAGCACAAAAAAAAGGAGGAAGAAGCAGTATGAAAGTTGAAAAAAAAAAAGATGACTAGGGAAATCTTAGTAAAATATATTTTGGAGGGAAATCTTAGTAAAATATATATGACATGCAAATAGGATTTGCTCTCAGATGTCACTAGGATTCTCTAACCCAATAGTTCTTGTTTACATATAAAATACAGAAAAAAAAAAAAAAAAAACCAACTTAAATGCAAACAGAGACAATATACCTGATATACATGTTGTCTAATATTGTATTTCTTTTGATACTTCTAAGATAAAAGTCAAAGGTCCTGATGAACAATAGAAGTTTGGTCTTGGTTGTAGATTTTTTGGGATTTTTTAAAAACAGAGTAAAGCTCAGGTAATATACAAAATGTTACTATTTCAGCAGTAGATAAATGCTAGATAAACACTCCTTAATAGCAGTTTATCCTATAAAAATAATTGTACCTCCTCTCTGAATGCTGATGTCTGGAGACAGCAGCAGTCCAATGAATATAAATTATATCAGGATTCTGGAACACACTTTGACAGAATAAAAAGTACAATAACAGCCTCCTAATTCTGACTGATGACATTTACAAAAGAATGTAACACTTTCAAGACTTTGTGGCAACACTTCAGCAACGAACCCTCACTTACACAACTGGAAACATTAATTGTTTTGTGAGCTTTCAAGAGACCGTCTGTTTCACTTCACTAAATTCATGTCATACTCAGTTTGGCTACTGTAAAACACATACACACACAAACCTTGTGGTTAAGAACCTCTGCCCTGGATTTACAGCACTTTTGCCAGCAAAAGGGAAGTTCTGAGAGGGCCTGGGGAAGGATGGAGGGAGGGATCCATGGATGGATGGAGGGATAGAGGGAGGAATGGGGGGATGGAGGGAGGGATGGGGGGATGGATCCATGGATGGATGGAGGGATGGAACCCTGGAGGGATGGAGAGATGCTGGAAGGGAGCCGTGCGCGGCCGCCGCTGCGCCCTCTGGCGGGGACAGCCCCGCTCCGGCCAGCGCAGCCTCGCTCCCCGGCGACAAAAGCCCGGGGTTTAGAAACCCCCAGGGGCAGCCAGATCAGCTCCGGCATGCCTAGAAAATTATTTCACTTGAATTGGTCCGACTTGGTTTTCCCCAGTAAGATAATTCTAAGGAGTTGGCAAAATCCGCCTTTGCATTTTTTCCCATCTCTGTTGAAATCAGAGTGTATCCCTTGGATAGCATCCTCAGGAATGCTCCCTGGTTCCAGCTCTGCCAGGGCTTACTATATGTTTCCATTTCTTGATACTGTTATTCCACTCACTTTCAATAAGTTATTTTCTTACTGAATATTTGAAGAAAATGTCAAAACATCCTCCCCTTAAGAATGTGCAGCTACCTCAAACATTTATACTTAAATTCCTTAAAGGTTTTATCTGAGCTGATCCAAAGGGATACAGTAGGTGCTAAATAAAGCAAAACTTCGAAACATCACTTTTATTTTGATTCACAGAACCTGAAGTTGAATTTCTGGCTTTACATATTTATCCTCTCCTCACTGATTAGAGACACTCTCCCATTGCCTTTTTTTTTTTTTTTTTCCCCCAAATAGCAGCAGTATTATAAACAAATACATCAAAAAAAAAAAAAAAAAAAACCAAAAAAAAACCAAAAGAAAAAAACCTGATTTTGAAAATTACATTAATTATTACTGTTATAATATAGATTTTTAAATCAAGAGGTACAGAAAAGATGCCAAAGTTATAAACATCTAGATGTCAAAACTGAGTTCAGATTGCCCATCTTGCTACTTGAAGAAAACAATTACTTGCTATATTTTCTTCAGAATGTATTAAATATCAAAATAATATTTGCCTGATTATAAACTCCTTCATATTTTATATCACATTCATGAAGACACAAGACATTATTAAATGATTGATGAATAAGCAATCCATTAGTAAACATATTTAGCACCTCCTGGTACAGACATTGCTGACTACTACAACAAAATAGCCTAAATAGTCTAAATCAGTGATGTGTGGTGTTTATTTGCCTACTGATAAATTATATTTCATTTAGTCAGCACTAATATCTTATTGCCTGGATGATAATAAACTTTGTAAGTTCAGTCCGCTACCACACAAGACAGCAATTCTCTTCTTCTAGTATCACCACCACACTTTTTTTCCGCCTTATAATTAACGTTAACAAATACCAACATTTGTTGCCTACAGCCCTGAGTGTTGCAACACGGGCTTTGCAGTAGTACATGAAAAGTCTCCTCCTGTTTTTTCCCTTTGGCCCCAACTGACATGTGAGCCCCGGCAACCTGCTGAGCTACCCCGTCATTTGGCAATTCCAAAACTCAGTGGTAGGCCCCTGCCCGGGAAACTCCCGCTCTGCCCAGCGCATAATCTCACTGGACATTTAAAGGAACTACCCTGTCTCTCTTGATCGGGTCAGTTACACAGTGACCACAAAACTTTTCGCATTTGTATCAAACCTTTAAGAAAAGGAAGAAGGGGCCGTTCTGTTGCACCAGGGAAGCCAGTGGGCATGTTCCATCTAATAATAATCTAGCTGGTATTTTGAATACACAGGCACGGCTTTTGAAAATACCTGTTAGCTAGAAGCTGCTGCAGGAAAGTCCCCTGACACACAAACTCCACGACTTTTCTCACTATCCACAAACGTGCCAAGATTTCCTTTAGCAGCTTTCCCCTCCACAGCACAGGAATGCAGGGTACAGAAGGCTTCAGTGATCAAAAGGGAACCCCACGCTGTGGGAAACAGTGGCCCAAGAGAGAGCACTACAGGTGCTGCGTGTCACGCATTAACAGGTGTCTCCGAGAAGGACTGACAAGAGGACCCTGATACTTCACAAGCAAACTTAGGCAAACAGAGCCTCTCGCTCCTATCGAACAGGTTAGCCCCTGGGGCTTCTTCCTTTATCTTTCTCCTTCTCTCAACGCCCAGTTTCCAGGGAAGGCTGCAAGCTACTGACTTGCGCGGGGGAGGAGAGTGCCCGCTAGCTCTCCCAGGCAGGATCTGCAGGGAAACTTTGCCATCCCTGCACGGCTCGCTGCCGGCAGAGCAGGGGGCCCCGGCGCGGGAGGCTGCCGGGGCGCCTCTCCCGGGGACTCCGGGGGCTCCGTTCCTCCCTTCCCGGCGCTTCAACGGAGCCCCTCGCGTCTCGTACGTGGCTGGGAAGGAGGCTCCGGGGACCCCGCGGAGGGGCTGGGGAGGGGAACAGCACCGGCTCCCGGCGATCGCGGGGCAGATTCATTAAAGGAGGAAAGTCCCGAATTCCCATTAAAATAAGAAACGAAGTAACAGAGAGCGCTTCCCGGAGAAGCCAGGGTAGGGAACGATGAGAAGCCGGGACCCCAGGCCTCTCTCGGGAGGTGGGGGAGCCAGCCCCGAGCGGCGTTCGCCCTCTCCGGGTACTCGGCCCGCGGAGCGGCCACACCGCGGGGGCTGCGCAGGCGGCCCGGCCCCCGACCCCGGCCCGACCCCGCCCCAGCCGCGCTGCCCCGGGCTCCGTGGAGGAGCCGGGCCGGCCCCGCCCGGCAGGTACCGGCCTCGCTTACCGCGGCTCTGCCTCGGCGTCTCCCCGCCGGCGAGCTGGCAGCGCTCGCTCAGGCACTGGAAAAGTAATAGAAATCCAGCAGCTAGTTTGCTCCTCCGCAGTCTCGCCATAGCACGGAGCCTGCCGAGACAACTCTCCGGGTGCGGGGTGCGCGCCGCTCCTCGTCGGTGCTGGGGAGGTCCGGGGGGCGGCGAGAGCAGCCCTAGCAGGCGCCGAGCCGCCCTGTGCTCGGAGCAGCGCTCATACAGCGGGGCGGCAGGGACGAGCCGCCGGGGCTGAAGGCGCCGGACCGGGTGTAGGGGTCGCTGGAAGGATGCTGGGGCTCCGTTCCCCCTAACTCGTGCGGCCGCACCGCTCTCAGTCCAGCGGCATCACCGCTAGGGAAAACAAGCCCAGCCTCGCTGCGAAGTGCCAAACTCTTCCTCCTCGCAGCCTGCTGATAGATTTTAGGAGAGCCACTGAGATCCTCCCTTCCTGGCTTGCCCCCACCCAGCTCCCTTCCCCCGCAGGGTGAGGCAGGGTGCCTGAGGGACGGAGCCTCTCCTCGGTGTTCCGCTACCGACTGAACCCCTCCGGGGGAATCGAGCGGGGAAACGTTCCAGCCGGAGCCAGCGGACCGGCCCCGAGCCCGGGGGGAGCAGGACCCGGAGGGCGGGCGGATGCGCCGCGGGAGAGGATGCGCGGGCGGCGGGGAGGCAGGCGGAGACGGACGAACAAGTTCTCTTTCTCTTTCGGGGCGGTTTCCGCGGCCGGCAGCGCCGGTGCGGGGCCGAGGGCAGCGGCGGGGGGCGGGCGCTCCC
>VZTJ01011335.1:1633943-1658384 GCA_013397795.1 Orthonyx spaldingii | reverse complement strand
AAAAAAAGCAGTCCAAGTATTGCTAAAAATAACTGCAGAAAATATATTCTATATTCTCTATATAAGAGAAAATAATACCAGAGATTTTATGCATCAGTAATGAAATCCTGACCTTGTTGAAATCTCTGGGGATTCAGGGAGTGTTACTACCTTCTATACCAGGTGATCTAGGTTATGCCACAGATTTGTGTAGATTTGGTCAAGCTATTATTAAAGCTATTGCTGTTTCTTAAACAAAATGTAAGACAGAGACTTCTTCATGCTATTGGAATACCATTCTTTCCCTGACAGTTGGTCAGATCGCTCTGTTTACCCAAAGTTTGGCTGAAGTTGCTGAAAGGGTTGTTGAGCTTTCGGCCTTTACTGGAAGGGGTAGGGAGGTAGTCTTAAAGAAGGGCTGATCACTCTTTCAGCTGTTTTTCAGCAAAACTAGTAACTGAGAATAAGAACAATAAGGTCTGTAAAACCTTCGTAATCTGTTTTCATCTTCTTTTGTCCTTTTAAAAAAATAATAATAAAGGTGAGATGATTGTAAAGTTATAGTAAATCTTAAAATACAAAAGATTCCATGATTTGAGAAAAAAGTGTATGTGGCGATAAAATAAGTAATAATCCATCAAGACCCTTATATATAGTACAGAGAAGCCTAAATGAGGACAAATAAAATTTTCTTTAATTTGTTCTTTGCATCTCAGGCCTATAGTTTCAGAGTTAAATTCTTCATAGATGTACTACAAAAACTGCATGCTGAAGAAAGGGAAGGATTAGCAATAGACAGCTGAAACATGCAGTTGCAGATAAAAGTGTCAGCAACATGCTATATCCCACAGTCCTAACTCGCTGTGTTCTGTGCAGTTGTGGGACAGTTTTGCAGTGTGCCTGCTGCAAAGTTAGCACAGAGTCACAGCATTCAATATGTCTTGTTCTCCACAGAAAAAAACAAACTGCATCCTCCAATGAAGGCTGTATGCATTGTGCTTCTTTTACTACAAAACATAATTAGGACACAGCTTATCTTGGTATAATTGTATGTAAAAGTACAGTCAGAACTTTTTATTGCACCGAGATAAAGCCTGCAATGAAAGCTAATAATAAATCTTATAGTGATTGTCATTGCTGGAAAGGCATTCATAGCACAGAAGTTTATGCAATTGTTGTTACTTATAAAGCACAAGTAAACCTGAAAGAACAACTTCCTCAAGGCTATCTGAAGTGATGAGGTGTTTTTACTTGGAATTACAGTGCCTGTGATAAGTTTTCATTACTCTTATGTGCTTTTATCTTCTCCGTCCTTGCACATTAGCTCACCTCTCTTTGGTGTATATCTTGCTGTGGCATAAACAGCACTGGTTCCGTAGAAATCAATGAGAACACTTCCAATTTCCCCAGTCAACAATATGGCGTTATAATTTCTCTTCCTGTGTAATCCATCCCTGTTTATAACATCAATCACTCAGGAAAAAAGGGTGGGAAGATTCTCTCTGTTCATTGTGTTCTACTGTCATACTGCTTGCAAGTGCCTGCTCTCACTTACGTGTTCATTTTAGAATTTTCTTTCTTTTTTTTTTTTGACCTCCACAATTTCTGGTCTTATTGCATTACTGATTATGTAAAACAGAGTTTTTAACATTTTTTTTCTCTGCCTTTTTAAATGTGTTGCTAGCTATTCTGTTTTGACAGATACAAGAGAGGCACCACTCACCTGCTTCTGAGCATCCAGTGCTAGCCTGGAACAATAACTGCTTTTGCATTTAAGAAGTTGGGAGAGGATATCTCTACTTAATATGGGAAAAAAGAACTGGTAGGGATAATTGCAGCATTATTGAGAGAGGGGAGAATATATCTGTATTCTCTTCCAAGAAAAAAGCAAACTGAGTTTTCCTGTTTGGTGAACTTGCTGTTGTTCTGCAGAGGATTGTGTCTGCATATTAATAAATAGACTACAACCATCAATATTTTCTGCTGTAACTGAGTGGTGCCTAACAAATAACCTACTTTCCCAACTGAAGAGAGAACAAGATCCAGATAATTTTGCAGCCATAAATAATACTTGATCTACCAGGAATAGTCCCCACAGGGACAAAACTGATTATGGGACCCTTATGGAGCAGGTAGTTCACAGCTTGATATTATGAGGGTCACATATTGAAGCTGCACATAGCCTTTAATCCCTGGGGATGAGTTTGCCACTGAGATTCACCCTCCTCCCTTTGGAGCTCTGCACTGGTTAGGGCTCAAGAAGGTGATTTGTGTAGCAATTGGGAATTTGGCTAAGGCATTAGGTTTAGTATTGTCAAGAAGAGGTGTTAGAGCTGTGAACTTAAGAGTGCTGCCCAGCTGGCAGCTGCCTTTGACTTTGCCAGTTCAAAGGAGGAACACAGCATTTTAGTTGAATCACTAAGAGACACTGCAAAACTCAGACGTTAAGCATGAGGGAGAGAGGCAGCTTCCTTGTTAAACAGGGAAATGCAGTAACTTTCCAGAGAAGCTGCACTGCACTTTTAAACAAGCCTTTGTTTCTTTCCCTCTTTCCCTGGCTGGGAGAGCCTAGATCCTCACCACTCAGCTTGATTCTCTGGGGAAAGCACTGAGGTTCCCTTTCTGGTTAAGTCACATCCAGTAGGCTTTTGCTAGATTCCCTGTAACTCTCTGTGAGGTGTTATATGCAAATACATGAGTTTGCATAATTGTTCCTAATTAGAATCTGTCCGTACTGTGGCTCTAAGAGCTGTGTGGTTAATGCCGATGCAGCTTTGTTCAGTGGAGCTTTCTGCTTATCTCTAGGGCAGCAGGACTGCAAACCTCCCACAAGGACTGCCTTTCACCTGTGCCACGATGCATGGTTAGGGAGAGCTTCTTTTGGGGTAAAGAGAGTTCAGATTCATGGAGTGGGAGACACTTTGTGATGTGGAAAGTGGAACTCAGTCTCATTATCTCACACAGTGATAAAGTGGTTCACTGGAAATTTGAGGAGGGGAAAAATTAAAGAGGAACATTTCAGAAAGCGAGGCAGCATGAAAAAATAATAGAGTTTGAGGTTAAACAAAAAGTTTAATCCAAACCAGTTTTGATATTTATTTGAGCTCTGAGATTATTTTAAAAGAAAGGAATTGTTTTTGACATGGAACATATTTCCAGAATGAGAAACCAAAAAGTTCCAGCTAAAGTTCAATTATTTGAACTCAAGATCGTTCAAACTTACTCTTTCAATGAATCTGCCTTTGCAACAACACTGACACAGGCAAAAGCTATGCTGCACCAAACAGTGCCTTTGCCTGCTTGTGATAGGGAGCTATAAGGATGTTACTCAACTTTGGAAACCACAAGGCTGCAAATCCCAAAACAGGGCCTGGGAGTTCCAAGTCACACACCCCATGCCTGCAACTCCAGCAAAGTCTGTGGTTGTGACCCTTACTTGACTTATGTCCAGTACAGTGATAGCTATGGACCACCACTGGAGGAACTAGAAGGTTTCCTGAACGCTTGTGGCAGGGTCAGGTTTAACAGAGAAGTTAATATTTCAATATAGCACTGGTCAGCAGGCTAAATTAAACCCACAGGAGAACTGAAAAAGGCTAAAGGGTGACACAGAAGAGAAAGCAAGCATGGAAATGAGAGAAGAAAAAACCAATTTTGTCAGTGACATTTCTCTATTCTTGTGATGGAAACCTTATTTATATATGGATGCAGACTTTTGTGTGATGAACCATACATGCACAGGACCCAAGCCTCTTTTCATGGATGGCTACAGGGAAAGTGGGATGTCCTAAGGAGAAGAATGGTGGCAGAGCAAGTAATTAGTCTCATTTAGCCAAGGTAGTGGGGCTCAGGACAGGATAATATTCAGAATGGACACATGTCTTGGTGGGCATGGTGGTACCAGTAGTCACTGAAGTAGTCAAGACAGTTAAGAACGAAAATTTTCAGCTACAAATAAAACCAAATCAACTTCAAGCATAGCTTTTCAGTGGTCCCATTTTCCAAGAAAGCAATCTTTATTAGAATCTGCAGAAGCATGCCAAGCAAGTCTCCACTAAGTCCTTTCTTACTCATGATCTGGAGCTGGTAGGAGGGCCTGAGCAATTACTATGGCCCATACAGTTGTGAGTAGAGTTAACTTTTTTAATCATTTGAGACCAAAGAAAGAAATGTGCTGCTGAGCACAGCAGGGGAAGGCAGACTGGGGTTAGGACTGATGTTACAAAAAGTAATTGGGTTGGGATTAGGTTTTAGGTCAGAAAGCCTGGGCAAACTTTAATGCTAGAATGATCTTAACAAGTGCTTAGCTGAGACAACTGACACAGGAGTAGCTGTGACACTGACCTGTAGCGGGTCAATGCCTGGTGTTAATGATGGTTGTGGGGGTGGCAGAAAGGGGCAGGTGCAACAAGCAGCCGAAGTTTGGGAGTTAAGTATTGGAAACAACTACAATGTTTTTGTGCAGTGGCCCCAGCAGCATAACAATCTGGTGCACATCCAGCACATCCAGTTGCCCGTTTGTCTTTCCAAACTTGCTTGCTCAGGAAACCACACCACAGATTGCTCTAATAGGAAGACCTCTGTTGCTTGGATTGCCCCAGCTTGGTCCATTATGGGCATCAAGACTGTGCAACATGTTTAAAGTGCAGCTCAGATATGATGCTTTTTCTTCAATTCAACACTTGGAAGAAATAATACTGTTGAACAACTGGCTTCCTTAAATTTGAGGACTAAGCAGTACAGAACTTTGGCTTCCTCCCTGCTATGTGGGCTGAGGTCCCTGGGCACAGCTGTCATATCTGCTGAGCCGTAAACCCTGAAACCTGCTTTGGAAGAGTGCCAGCAGCCTACAGCCCCAGCACAGAGATTCCAGGACCACACTGAGGTGGGCAAGCAGGGAACTGGCTGGTTAAACTGACCACAGAGACCACAGCATGTGCAGGAAGGGAATGGAGTCTGTCAGAGACATTCTTTTTAATAGTGGTTCCATTGAACTGAACTGAATCACATTCAGTGCAGAGCTGATCTGGCTATGAAGAAATAAGAAATACAGTTCCTTAGAAGCTGTGTTGTCTTAGTTTCACCTTAGCATATTTCCTGTGTGTTGTGATGGATCTTAAAAAGCACTATAAACATTCAGTGTGTAGGAATGCACAGCTGATGTGCTAAATGCCACTGTGACTTGTGCTGATAGCAGGCTTAAGGAAGGGATATATCTTCAAAGAAAAGCAAAACCTAGTGAGTTTACTTCCTTTCAGTCACTGTGGCAATACTTCCTTTGCCAGGGAAATCTTTGAGAAGGGAAGAACTCTCCAGGAGCAGTTGGAAGCTAAAGCAGATGAATGTCTCCTTTTATCTTGTTTTGAAGTGGTCCTTGCTTGGATATCACAGATTGAAAAGGTTTCTGTAGTGATTCCTGTCTCTAAGATACACAAGAATTATTTAGTCAAAGACAGGTATACACATCTGCCAGGCAGCAGGCTTGCCCCAAGCACTGAGTTCTGCTCTCTGACAGCTGCCACCCTCTCTCCAGTAAGGTTTTCCTGTAATTTGCCCCTGCACGCTGGTCCAAACTACCCTTGAACACCTTAGCCCCTATATAAACCTTAAGATATGATTTTTTGTGGGTTCCACATACACCATGGAGCCTGGCTGTGTGCCTAATGAGAAATGGTAAGCAACTGTCCAGTGAAGGGTAGCACTTATTCGATGATTTTTCATGTCAGAAATCCACCCCAGATAAGTGTTTATTGTGAGACTTTGATCTCAAAGATTTAGCTCTCCCTGCAGAGCAAAAGCAGATGCTTGGTAAGCTGTAGCTGTAGTCCTGACAACCCTTTCAAAAGTCTAGACAGTGGAAAGACATGATTACATCCTCTTTTAAACTCAACTGCAACAGTTCAACATGCTTATCGTGTTTACTTCAGGATGAACCTATTTACACTGCTTTGTTTCGTGAAACTGCAAGTATCTGATACTATTGAAAGATGCAAGATGACAAGGTGGTCGGGATAAAAACCTGCTTTCATTAACAGCAATAAATCTGACAGATGTACTAAGTCACATATGGTCCTTGTGTAGACTTTGACATGAACCTAGAGATTAAGGAGTTTGATATCATACATTTACAGCTAATACTTATCGTTTAAGAGTCTTGAAAATGTTAACACTTACAGAAAACCTATTTAATTAATGTTCATTGAAGAACAATTAAATCCCAGAGACAAGGCCAGGAAATGTCCAACATTGCTGATTTACTTTATGCCATGTATTGAACTGGGGAAAACTGAGTTATCATAGTCATAACAGATGAAGAGCTATCTTAGTCTTACAAGATAATAGACTTAGCAAAAGAGATCTGAAAAGAGAAGGGAAGGAGCTTCCGCCTTAGTCAGCATCCTCAAAATAGACATCAGTTCAGCAGTTTCTCCAAGCAAAGCCAGCCATGGAAACTGGAGATGTTAAAGTGCTAGGTCTGCCTCACATCAGACACATCACTGAAGCGGGTATGGAAGAAATTTCTGGTAATGTGATTCAGGACTTTATCCTAAAATGATTTTATGTTATGTATTTTATGCTATATATTCCATGTCATCCATATTAGGTTCTTTCCAGTTTTGTAATTAAGAACCTAAAACTTTCCTTTTGGTAGAGAAAAACTTCTGATTTTCTTGTTAATCTGTTGTGGCATTTAAAATTATCTCAGGTGATTCTTATAAATCAGAAGTACTTTTCCCTCTGAGAAGCCTAACAAGATGGTATTGCCAACACAGAATCACAGAACAAACTCTTTGGATGCTAGAGAACTTAGAAAATTTAGGAATCTCAGAAGATTTATCCAGTTCAATACAATTTTTTTTAAAAAGGTCTAAGCAAATATAAACTGTAAATATTTTAAACCTTTGTCAATGGCAAGCTGTTGATATCTTCAGAAAAACCAAGGTAAGCTTCTTTATTCTTGTAGTCAATTGTCCAGGACAGAATACCTGCTCATGTGAAAAGCTGAGGTTGCTATTATCAAAATGTGATCTTAAGCTTGCTTCAGGAATGTTTTGTGGAGTACTTTGTCAACTTCTCTGTCTCCTAACATTAATTTTGAACTGTCTTATTTCATGTGATCTGAAAAATCAGTTTCTCAGTAGTGTGTGTAAGATGCTACTAAGTGAAATGTCATCAAATCAATAGGAGTTCTTATTTTTGAGGATGATTTTCTGGATGTATTTTAATGCTTGGTTACAATTTCAGTTTGTTGCATCTACTCCATTCACATAATAATGAAGAAATAAGTCTTCAAAGATGTTTCCAGTAGGGTCATGTCACCAGTTCAGACTGGATTTCAAAGATACTTAGGAGAAAAAACATACAAATTAGATCTATCTATCTACTCAGTAAATACAAGATTTTTCTGAGATCTCAGTTTTATGCTTCACCGAGGTCTGATCTGAGTTTCCCAGCTGCAGCTGTCAATGTTGCTCTGCTAACATCACACAGAATTAATTTTTTTTATTTCTAGTGTAAAATGAATCCTACATACAGAAGACATACTGTGAATATGAAGATTGTAAAAAGGTTTTTATAAAATGAAAGTACCATCTAAACCTGGCAATGTTTGAATCCTAGCAAACAAAAGGAAAAGGAGGATAAATTTTAAGTTTGGAAGCACTTAGTGAATTTCTAAGGACAGCTGACACATGATAATGTTAACTGAAATCTGTTTAACTCACGAAGTCATAACTCACAATTTATTCTCAAACCATGCTGCTGTACTGGCAACAAGTAGCTCTTTAGCAATATCAAATAAGCAGATGATGCAAAAGGAACAATTCCCTTATGTTCCTTTCAGTAATAAAATAAGTCTATAAAGCTAGTACCTTTGCACACAGTCTGTGGATTTTATCTTAATCTTATTAGGTATTTTTGCAGCTATAAATTTCCACATGTAATGGAATGTATCTAAAAGATGCAGGTCAATCAATGTCACAAGTCAAAATATGTTCTGAAAAATAAACTTGTTTGCTTTATAATCCATCATCCATTTCTTTCTGCCTTTTTTTTTATTGCATTTCCCTTGTTTCTTTTTTTTTTTTTGCTCATGAAGAATGGTGCTTTGAAGTAAG
The DNA here is from genome assembly GCA_013397795.1 of Orthonyx spaldingii. Taxonomy (NCBI): domain Eukaryota; kingdom Metazoa; phylum Chordata; class Aves; order Passeriformes; family Orthonychidae; genus Orthonyx; species Orthonyx spaldingii. The sequence continues at coordinate 1,650,288 of VZTJ01011335.1, read as the reverse complement.
AAAGTTATAAACTGTAGACTGTGTAAATAAGTTTATGTCAAATATATTTCAGAGATTTACAGTCAGTTTATCATTCAAGTGAATTGTTTTTTAGAGGTTTGACAGTAGTAGTTTTGTCCAAATGTTTTTCAAAGTGTTGTGTTCTAATCCCCGTTAGCAATTAACTACCACACAGCCACTTATTGGTTGCCCCTAACACAATCCTGGAGGGGGGAAGAATCAGAAAGAAAAGGTCAATCTCATGGGTTGATATAAGAACACTTTAATAATTGAAACAATAATGAAAATGATGATGATAATAATAAGAATGACAATAATAAGAACTACAGCAACAGTAATAATAGTAATGATAAAGAGGGGGAGAAAGAATAATAGACTATTAGAATCCAGGAGAAACAAGTGATGCACAATACAATTGCTCACCAATACCCAGCCCATCTCTGCACAGCGACCAGCTCCTCCCAGCCAACTTCCCCAGTTTATATACTGGGCATGATATCCTTTGGTGTGGAATATCCCTTTGGCACATCCAGGTCAGCTGTCATGACTGTGCTCCCTCCCAGCTTTTTGTGCCCCCTCCTCACTAGAAAACATGAGACACTGTAAAGTCTTTGATTTAGTGCACTACTTAACAACAGCTAAAACATTTGTGTGTTATCTACATTATTCTCATGCAAAATTCAAAATAGCACAGCACTGTATCAGCTACTACAAGATAATTTGTCCCAGACACAACCAGGATGTAAAAAAGACTGCTTTTTTTTAAAATTAAAATTTAAGATTTTGGATACATCTGCATTATTTGTTTGTTTTCTTAGCAAAGATAACAGCAGAGCAGGACATTTTGCTAAATTCAGAATTTTTTTCAACACTAACTGACTCATGCTGATGCATGTAGCTAATACTGTTTCTTTGAGTCATTGAGACACAGATAGGAAGTCTTACATTCCCATTTATCTACATTCCTTATAAGTTCAGCTGCATTGGTCTGAATAAGAGTTAAATGTGCAGGACCACAGGGAGAGGTTCTTGGCTAGAGTCAGTCACATCACACTCTGGGTTCAACTCTGCTAAGTAATTTAGCCAAGTTAGAAAACTGAGCCAGTGTGTATAAAACAAGAGCAAGTTGCAGTCTAGGAAGAAAAAAACCCCCAAATATATGCAACTGACTTGGGCCTCCTGATTTTTTTTTTTGTCTGTACTAGTTCACTACTACAATTGTAGAATATTTTCAATTTATTGCATGGCTGAGGAAAAACTCCTCCTGGAAATCAATTTTGAGGTCCATCCCAATACCAGGCAAAGCAGTTTTATCTAGTTAAGATATCTGAGCACAGTCTTCAGATTGTGTGAACTGAAATACTTGGATGTCCAAGAGAGTTATGTCAATGAAAACATTTGAGTCTCTGGAATATAGTGGCAACACGTGGCTGGATTTCCAGCCCTCCTCCAGAACACCCCTCTGAGAGTTACAGACTTGCCTGGAGTCTTTCAGCAGGTGACATGGCTATGCAGGTAACAATTAGAAAATAACTGTTTCCTTAATAATATCCAGCCTTTAAAAACCTGTCATTCATGTTTTCATGAAAATAAATGAGCAAAGTCTAACATGTTACACTACCTTTACTTCTGTTGAAAACATTCAGATGAAAAATAATTGTATCAGCTGGCATGATTACAACTGGGAGGGTTTTAGGAAACTGATTTGTGAGGGAAAAGGGAGGGTAGGGGCTTACAAGGGGAGTGTGTGTGTGTGTGTGTGTGTGCATGTACATACACCTCTGCCTACTGGAAAATGTGAGACCAGGTTTCTCTGGTAGCAAGAGAGTTGTGAGCTAATTTTTTCTCATTTGAACTTGGGCCAAGTTTTAATTAGCACCCTCTGGGGTTGTGTTCACTATCTGTCTGGACACACCCACTTAAATCCAACTTTTATTTTGGCAGTCACATAATAAAAGACAAGAAAATTAAAAGCAGTCCAGATAAATGACACATGGAAGCATAGATGTGGTGTTTCTAAGTCCCTTTCCTGCTTTTTGACAGTTGTGGTTTGTGGACAGATACTGATTTTCAAAGAGGAAGATGTTCTAACCTGCTGCCTTTTCCTGATTTTCTCATCTGCTGATCTGCATTTTCAAGACATGAAAAGTGCTTGAATTTTTCATATTACAACAAAATAAGAAAAAAATGTTGTTGAAATTTTATATTTCTTTGTAAAATGGCAGCTATTTTCCAAGCTTTAAAGTTGGATTTAAATAAGTTTTGGTGTATATCCATTCCCTTACTTTCCACTACTCCATATAGATTTCCTTTGTCTTACTTTCTACATGCAACTCTAGAAAATGTTTTCCTAATACATTCACAGTTTTTCTAATGCCTGCAAAATGTGATGCAATTGTAATTGAAAGACAGCATAGCTCAAAAATGGATAGGTAAAGATAAATATGTTGCCTATGATTAGTCGAAAAAAGATATAGTTACAAGTGGTCTCATTAGCCTGATTTTATCAAGGTTCTCAAGCAGATGACACTTCATAGTAGGAGAGGAAACAGAGCCAGAAGTTACATCATGAGCTTCTCATTCAGAAGTACTGGGCACAGTTCCTGCCTTATCACTGGCTTTTTCCAAGTCACTAGGAAAGCAGATTGCCGCCTCCTATTTCAAGAAAATACCCCATCCTTGCCTTACCAAGTTGTGAGTGCCAAGCAGGGGCCGCTGTAAAGTCTGGTACAAGGTAAGGACAGCCCTGCAATAGATGGTGCTATTCCCACACTTCAGAATCAGGATGTCCTGTGGTCTCTCATCTACAGGTCATGTGCTGAGGAAATCTTGGTTGGTTTTTTTTGTTTGGTTGGGTTTTTTTTGGTTTTTTTTGGGTTTTTTTTTGTTTTTTGTTTTTTTTTTTGGGGTTCTTTTTTTCTTCTATGATATTCTCACAGGATTATTAAAACATTTCCTCTCAGCTTCCTCGCTGTGGGTTTTTTTTATTTGTTACCTACTATTATCTCTCCCTACAACAGTTTTCCTCTACTGAATCAGGTCATTATTCATCTCGGTTTCCACACATTGCCCTCTCTCCCTAAAGCAAGTAGAAGCTCATTCATTCCATTAAAGTATGGAAAATACATTTTCAAAATGCTAGTCCTAACTGCTACGTGTTGGAATCAGCTTAACAATTTGTATCAAATCCTTTGCTCAGAAGACAAAAGAACCAGCAAAGAGGATAATGGATTACCCACTGTCCTGTCTCATCTGGAAGTTATCTAAAGGCTGCTTTGATAAGTGGAGTGAGAGTCGTTGGTGTGACTAATGTTGCACCATTATATTGCTATAACCTGTAAAACACCGAGATACCAGGATCATAACAAATACTGTTACACAGCATCCAAACTGGATAACAACAGTGAAGGAAACACTGGCATCTTATCCATTACATATATTGAATTGATACAAAAAATTGATTTTTCCGGTGAGAGTGAGGTATTAGAAGTCTTTATACAAAACTGCTTTTTGTTGATGAGGAGTTAGATGTTTTTAGCATGGCATAAGAGATTAATTTGATGACTATAGACATGCTCAAACAGAAACCTTATTACTTGGTTGTCTTGCAGTCACTATAATAGAATGTACCTCTGTCAAAGAATGTGGATACCAGCATTTAACGACAGAGATAATGAAGGTGATGTGCTGTCCTCAGCTCTGCTGATGCTGCCTGTAAAGATGTAACTCCCCTGGTCAACCATTTCCTGGCCAACCATTCCCTGGACAGTTACAACAGGAATCCTGGTTTGCCTTTAATGCTGCTCTCTAATTGACTCACAGTATTTTAAGTAGCTTGTAAAAACCTCCCCATAAAAAAAAAAAACAAAAAACAAAAAAAAGACCCCCAAACAAACAAATCCCAAACAAACAAACCAACCCCCCCCCCCCAAAACCTAGCAATTTTTCAAAGAGTTTGCCAAAAGCCTAATAAGGATTTTGATACCGTCTTTTTCTTTCTTCTCCTGGTTAAAGCAGCTGTGACATACAATAGCAGGTGTTTAAATCAATTGACCCAAAGGACAGAATAATAATTGTTAATGTGTCCTATTAACTCTATGCACTGTGGTTTTTTCTTTCCTTATTGTACATTGTGATGTCTAAAACAGCCACATCTGTCACAACCCTCTCAAAATCTCTTCAGTACAAAGAGGAGAACACAGATAGTCACAAGAATTGTTTCATGGTTTTTGTGTTCCTGCATTTAGCAAGTTGCTTTTGCCCTAAAATTAATCATTGTTCTTCAAGACTTGGATAGTGGTTATTTAATAACAAGAAAAGTAAGTTTATACATAAATAATCCAGGAAATAGACTGTAGCAATAAACTCCAGGAAATATTCATGGGCGAGAGGGTCAAAAGAAGTTAAGCAGTGACCCTGAAGTAATAGCACATTATGGTTTTCAACTCCAATATACTGAGTGCAAAGGAACAAATTGATTTTTTTAAAGCTTTGAAAATTAAACCAACCACAGTAAAAGTGTTTTATTATGCATCAGCAAAAAAAAGTAAACCCTGCCATAAAATCTAGTCAAGTAAAACCAAACATCACCACAGAAACAGAAGGCAAGATTCTTTTCTTCTTATTTCAGGTGATTCCTCCCTAGGGCTATGATTCCCTAATGGCTTTATTGCTACAACTGATGTCAGGATTTGGCCTAGCCCTGGGGACAAGTGCAGTGTGACACTACAGAACTGGCTTTCTCTTGGAAAAGGGAGAATTGAAGAAAGGGGTCTGAGATTAAATAGAAGAAGAAATGAATTCAACATTTTTTTATTAAAATGAATAACATTAAAAGCCCCATTTCAATCTAATCACACATGTTCTTAAAATCTCAGGATAGAGCACCAAAGGCCAACACCTATGCCTAAGTCATGTCCCATAGTGTCTGCACAGCAACTCCTCACTTCTCCTACATACAGCATGTATCACCCACCTCTAGGCAACTTAAAGCCAGGCATAGATTAGTCCTGCATTATCAGTCCCTTAATTTCAGAGCCAGTAATTCCCCTTTTGCAGGGAAATCCAGACAGCAGTTCAGCCTCTCTTGCAGGCTGCAACCTGTGTTAGCCTGCTGATGCCTCCTGCCCTGGGCAGGGCCCCTCTCCACACCAAGCTGCTCCAGCAGCTCTAGAGGCAGCTGTAGTATCACTATCCATTACCTTTGCACAGGCTGATTTTTGGTCTTTTATAGCATCTGCCCCTCATTAACTGCTTGGTAGAGGAAAAAGCAGGAGGAGAGTGGACTGGGATGTTACTAACACATCCTGGTTCACTGCTGCGCTGTGAAGTGTACACGCTTCATCACAGTCTTTGGTAGTTCCAGCTGGTGTGACTGGGGGAAGAAGTTTATAATTGTCAGATAAAAGCTGGCTGAAAAGTTATTTCAGCTCAATTATATTCTGCATAAAGATCAGCCTGTGCTCAAAATTAGCAGGAACAGAGTTTAAAGTGGCACAGTGTGATTGACCTGTGTTGATACTGGGCTCAGTAGTCATTCCTTGAAATCAAATCTTCCTACATTTGCAGCTCACAAAAAGGTGTGTTTGAGTTTTGAAGAGAATAGTGTGATATTTGTTAAGAAAACCTGAAGTATCTTTTTATCTTTTTTACCATTGCTCAGAAATATCAATGCTAAAAGATCTCATTCTACTTTTTGATTGATTGCTGTGGTTATGAAAAACCAAACAATTTCCTCACATCTTGGCTCTGCATTGATCATGTATTAGAAAAGCTGTCAGGAAAGTAATTGCATTTTAAAATGTATAATGCATGTGCAAATTTCTTTTTATCTATATGAGTTCCTATGTGTTTATATTCCAAGTTTAGAAACAGAACAAGAAGAAAATACATTTCAATGAGACAAACTATCTTTATTCTGGGCACATAGAGGTCTCAAAATAAAACTTTTGAGGGGGAACTATATAGAAGAAAATCTGTGCTGAACATTGTTCCTAATAGAATAATATGTAGCTGTATTCCAATTCCCACCTTCCCCTTTATTAAATAATGTGCAGTACAAGAATAAAAGAAAAAAAGTCTGAATGCTCAGGACTGAAGGTAAATAAAGTCAACTTTTAGATACTGTAATAAAATAATCTATTAGAAATACTGCTGTAACAGTATCCCAAATTGAATTTTTAAAATATATATTCAGATTCCAAATATAGTTTTGTCTGCTATGAGGATAGACAGATATTTAATCTCTGCAGACACAAATAAGCACTTCAGAATTTGGTGGAATTTCTACAATAGGTTCAATTAACCCTGCATTGTAAGGCACTCTGCACATCCAGTCTCTGATAACAAGAAAGGCATAGACAAGTGTACGTTGTGTTGTCTGGATTCTTTTTTCCAGATGGCAGCATCCTTTCAATTGTTATTTATTCAAGCAACACTTGCATCTTTAAGTTTCAAAGCTTTGGGAGGAGAAGTAAATTCTTTGTCATTTATTATTACTAAGTGAAATCTTTTCAGCTCTATCTACTGATGTTGTTAACTGAGGACATCAGTTTGATTAATCATGAGAACCAGGGGAAAGAAGTCTCTTACTGGTTTGTGGTTTCCAGCAGGCACTGGACTCAAAGAAGCCAGAGGAAAGCACTGTGGTCACTACTTCACCCTGTGGCATGTTTGGTCCCCAGCACATGGTCAGCTCCATCTAGACCTGTGACCACTTGAAAATGGAGGCAAAGCGTGTCAATCACGAGTCTGGAAGCAGTGGGCTTGGGCAAATCCTTGTGGTGCAGACTCACTAGCCGTGTCCCAGTGGAGCAGGGGATGCAATGAATGAGGCACTGCTCTGGGGAAGGTGAGGGGGAAGTCACCAACCAAGTCACCCTATAAAGCAAACAAAGTAAGCCAGTTCCAGAGGAAGATACTTTTCACCAGGCAGCACACTCAGGAGAAGCAAGCTTGTCTTTTGGAGAAAGGCTCATCTGCCTTCCCAGAGCTTTCTAGCACTTAGCCACACACCTGCAAACCCAGATCTTTAAATCTGGGTTCATAGCATGAAAGCCCCTTCATAGATCTGATTTTGGATAATAAAATAATTTCTTTCAGATCTCTGATGGGGACTAGGTCTTGATATCTGATCCTGGTTTCTGAAAGACATTTCTTCAGGTGATGAAGAAGGCTTTTTTTTCAAGGGATTAGTCATGAAATTACATGATGGATAAGGACCAGAAATTGACATCCCTATGCATCAATCTCTTGCCTCTGATTCTCTGGCAGTGAATCTCACCTTCACTCTAAAACTGTGTGTTTCCAAAAGAATTTGTGGAGAGTATATATAGTTTGCCGTTGCCAATGTACTTTTCTGAAAAATATGTAGATATGGGGATGACAGCTGTTTCATTATACCTCTTACTCCTTCCCACCTGAAGAATAATGTAGTCTAGGAATCCACATCTCGCCATTCTGAGACAAATGCACAAACCAGCAGGTAATTGTCCTGCCCATATTTGTGAACATTGGCAATGTTTCGGCCTCCTATGAGTGGAAGTTCAGCATGATATTGTCACCAGATTGGTGGAGGGAGACTGAAGTTTCTGCTGGTCTCAGGCAGAGAGAGAGAGCAGGCTTTACCTGCTTGGATAAGGCAGTTAGAATTATTGTGGTGCACTGCACAAACCTAAATCCTTACAGCTGGAGAAGGAAGGGAGATCCAGACTTGTATTCTGCCTCAGTTCCCATATTTAAACTGAACCTCAGTTACTGACAGCCCAAGAGTTTCATTACGGATCAACCATCTAACAAGGATATCCTATTGTTAGAGGCCATATAAGTTCTCTAAATGATTGTAACAATTTTAAAAATTAGTGTAGAATATCTATTTTTTTCCACCAAATGTGGTAGTGTGCTGGCCACCAGGGACATCCTGGCCTGGCCTGGCCACTCACCGCTCTGCATTCCACTTATCCCTCCCCTGTTCACCCAGGACTGGCCACATGTCACGGGCTCGTCATTTGTCTATTAGCTGGGCTCTCGCCCTGCCCACCAGGAGGAGAGGGAATAAAAGAGAGAGGCAAGAAGGGGGCAGGGGAGTCTGGCCACGTTTCCACTACACATGTTGTTTTCCGCCTCTCCCTCGATGAGGGAAGAATAAAGGACTCTGATAAACGCAACTAGTACGTCTGTCTTTGCCTGCCCGGAGCAGCCACCGCCGACCTGGGATCGGAGCTACCGAGGAAGGGGCTGCAGGGGCTGGACTCGGTGGCCTGGAGGGGCCCGTAGAGGAAATAGGAAAGCTACAACCAAACTCCTTGACAGAGTACTGGGATCAAAGTATGTTAGGGAGTCTATCTGTATGAATATCTGCCAGTTCCAAAAAATATTAATTCTAATGTCCACCTGTAAAACTAAAAAAAGACTTAGCACAAATGAAGTGTTGTTTTCAAACCTGAAGAAGATTTATCTTCTTTTGTAGCTGGGCATTTCTCTTTTTTGCTAGGTAAATAGAATCACATTTTCTTTTAGTGAGGGGGAAAGGAGAAAATCATGGATCATGCTGGGGCTGTAGCTGCTCTCATTTCCCTTGCTCTTTTCCCTCTCTGTGCTGGTCTTGGTGTGAACAGTAGCCCCATGTAAGCATCCTACTTCTTCCTTCGGTGGGAGCAGAGATTCAGGAGTTTGATGGATGCAGCTCTGGGGCAATATTAATGGCAGAGGTGTGTGTGCACAAGGGCTAGAGGTGGTTATGGGGAAAGAAAAGAGGGAAAGGAAGGAAGGGGATTTTTGAGGACAGCGACTGGGCAAGAAGAGTGCTTTAGACAAGCTGGAGAGCAGCATTTGTGTTGTTAGGTTTCACAAGACATGCAAGGACACAACTCAGGTAGTCCTTTCTGACTCCCACATGCAGGGTGCACACGAGGTGCACACAAAGCGACAGGGGGCTGCTGGTTGAAATGAGAACATTTAGGCATGTGAGCTGGATGAAGGTGAGGGTAACTGTTGTGGAAAATGAAATAAAACACTTAGTCATTAAACAGTTAAGAACAGCTGCTTTACCTGCTCAGACCTTTAGTGCTTACGGCACTTAAGAAGTAAATCATAGCAATGAAATTCAAGCATGTATTCCAGTAAAGCTTAGGCAATACCTTCAGTAGATGCTTAAAAGTTAAATGTGTGTTTAAAAACATAACTGAATTTTCCCGTTGAACAGAACTAGTCTGAAATATGTAATTTATTGTAGTTCCTTTCCTAGCTTCATAAGTAAAACTTGTGTTTCTCACCATTTCATGGATATTAGAGACAGGCTGATAGGCACTCCAACTTCTAGGGGATTTAGTAAGACCAGCTAATATCTATTACTGCTTAGGAAAAGCTAGTTTCATATGACAACAGAATTTTGTGTTTCTGAGAATGTATATTAATAGTTTAGTAGTCTTATTATATAACATCTTTTGATGCAAAATTAACCCTGCCTGAGAATATCCATGATCATTCACATCGTGTAATCATCAATTAATACATGATGTATTTTCTGATAATTTATGATGTCACTAATCATACAAAAAATAACTAAACAACTGTGGCCATGGCTTGTCTTAAACCATTTGTATAACCTTGATTTTGATGGCACTGCACAGGAATGGCTGACATGACTGAAATGAAGCACAAGGTATAAGCTTTGCTGTAGTGTGACCAGAGGAAGTCTTGCTAAGGCATTTCACTGGAGTCCTTGTGCTAGCTTCAGAAATAGTATATCTACTCTTTTTTGATCAATCATGGACGTGTTGTACAAAAGTACACTACAATCTGGGCTACCAAATGTGTACTTACATGTTGCACATAACTTCAAGGTCTATTTTTGCTGTTTTCTAAGGGTTGCTATTAATGCTTAACAACAACAATGCACAGCTTTACTTTCTATTGAAAAATTATATAGAAAATGTTATGTCATAGCAAAAAGATTAACAGAAAATTACTTTAAAGAACAATTAGTCAAACTGATTTTTTTTAAATTAGGCTACTCTTAGAATTAAATTTAGCACATACCCCTAAATACAATATAAAATATATATTTTATTAAACATTTATATATAATGCATAAAATATATAAACCAGAATAGAAGCTAGTAATACATTATGCATTTATTAATATTAAAATTTTTTACAATTTAGATTTTGAGGATATTGTTAAAGGCAATTAATTTCACAGGGAGTTGTTAAATATATACAGATAGAATATATTCTAAAAAATACCAGTGCCTAAATTTTTCTTCTAGACAAGATATCTTTAGTAGTAGTGATAGCTTTTTAATTCTTTTTAAACTTATTAATGATTGTTAAGGTTAAGTGTTCCCAATGTGCAACACACCGTCCTTCAACATGGCTCAGATCAAATATTTTGGGCATTTCCTTTGGGCAATTTGCCATTGTTCTATTGGTTTGGAAGTTACAGCAATTTGACTGGTATGTCTTTTAATCTTTTTTTCCCCCCTTAGCTATTGAAAGCAAGTATTGTTGTGTGTGTACTGCAGCTGAAGCAGTTTTGCAATTGAAAACTTGCATGTTTGCTTTCTGCTTACACAAAAATCTATTTTGATACAGGGTTCTGTTGACTGCTGCATAAAGTAGCGAGTGCTATCACCCAAAAAAAGCACAGCTTTAAGAGAATAGTAATACTTCTCTGTTATCTTGAAAAGGCTGTCTGTGTGATTTATATTTCTGGCAGTGTATTAAATGTGTCATGTGGGTGTCAGAGAAGTACAAAATATCTTCTGTTATACAGACTCCTCCTGTAAGTCTGTTCTTGTGTCCTCCTTAACATATTTACTTTTTTAGCATAATATAAATGGAAACATGACATGACGTACTTTTGCAGTGCATTTTAAATCTGTAGTCAATAATTTCCTAATATAAAGTAGTCATAGCAATATGCATTCACTATTCACATATTATTAAGGATAGAATGTGTCATGAAGCTTGAGGCTATGTAAAGAAAAATGGTTAAATGTAAAAGAATTTCTCCTTAGTGGGCTACTTCTTTTCTTTCCTCAAATGTTTCTTAAGGAATTTTAATTCACTGCTTAAAACACTCATTAGGCAAATTTTTACATTGTATGGTATTGTAGACCTCTGGAACACTGTTGGTCCTTTGGGCATAGTTTCAAACAGATTAGGCCATTTTAATAGATTTAAGCCAAAACTAGAACCATCTGTCCCCATTCCTGTGTCTGCAAACCATGTCTCTCCCAAAAGTAAGCAAACAACCAATTAATCTTTCATTTTACTGCCTACATTTCTTCACCAAGTCACCTGAGTCTTTCTAACGGCAACCCCATTTGAGGTGTACCCCGCAAAAAGAGCAAATTGGGGCATTTCTGATGAGTAAAACACACAATAAAGAGATACTAGTAATTTTCCTTCATGTGAACTAAGATATGTTTATTCAGGAAAGAAGAATCTGCTAACAAGTATACCATTTGAGACGGGGTACACCTTTTCTTTCTAAATTAAAACTTACAGGGGATTTGAGTGTACCCAGTTAAAAAAACAACCAACCAACCAAAACACCACATATTTTGTCATTCTGAAGAAGATACCACTTTCATAAGCCATATTGATAGATTATTAACATGTTTGTGAAAATTATTCAAAATTGTAAATATTTCATTCTTGCCATTGGAGAAACAGAAGTTCTATAGTCAGTAATTCTGATACTTGCACACCAAATATGCATCCAGCTTCTGAAACTGTTGTTTTTGCACCATCCTTCAGATTCCCACATAGACTCACAGACCACAGAGAATATTTGGAGTTGAAAGGGACCCACAAGATTCATTGAGTCCAGCTCGTAAGTGAACAGCCCATACTGCTGCTGGTACTAAGGGTCTTGCAATGGGACTCAAAGTCTTCAAACTTCATTGAGCTGACATTGAAACCTAATATTTTCTCTGACTAGAAGATGTAAAATTATATCTAATCCTGTTATCTAAACATGTCTGCTTTACAGGTAACCAGGGCAGTCTCTGTGCAGTGCAAAATTCTAAGGTAACCAGAAGATATGAAAGCGATAGGTGAGCTCCAGAACCATGCCACTTAAATCAGAAAAATAGGTATATTGCTCTTATTGCAAATTCATACTGAAACAACAAAGAATCCACACCAAACTTGCCTATCTTATTGTTATATGGTTACTTTGTTGTGTGTCACATGGAAGAGCATTAATGTCCGCAATGAACCGTCCCTCTCCACCACGTGCCTTGTTTCTTCCCGGGGGTGTATTCACTCGAACAACAAGCAGGGCACAGCCCTTACCACACCAGATAGCACAGGGTGATGGAGGAAGACAGCAATGCTTCAAATGTCTGTGATGATATGATTTAAGTACAGATCCTTCACCACAGTTTGGAACTGTCTGAGAGTTATTTGATCTAATGATGCAAGTCTGTTCAATGAGAAATTATAATGAAACAAAGATAAAGCAACTTAAAACACTGAAATTACTATCCCCAAAGTTAAGAGTTTCAATCCATATTTTGGCTATTAAATAAGAGTTTCTGAATGTGTCTGGAATTTCTCGAGGTCCCAGGACTGCAGTTCCCATTGACTTCAATAAGATTTATAGGCAATTGAAACTCTTGCAAATCAGGTGACATTATTCATGATAATCAATGTAGTAGTACCTGAAGATGAAGAAAGCCTTGAGGAATTTGCAATGCAATATATAAGCTAGAGACAATATAGACAGTAAGTATAACTTAAGCAGCATGATTGAAACAAATTGCCTATTTGATCAAAAATGCATTTCCCTTTCATGTAGAAAACAGAATAAACTAAGTGTTGAATGACCAGTGAGAGAATATAAGAAAGAGGATAAAAAGTCATGTATAAAGATTGAAAAGCTGAAAAAGATGGAAAGATTGAAAGTTGAAATAAACAGCCCATTGGCACAAGAAAAGAAAAGTCCAGCCAAAAGCACAGACAGTTCTCTGAAGATGCAGAGTTTCAGAGATTTACATGTTTTGCTTGCCTTTTCTCATGGCAGCTACCATGTGTGTTTGCATATAGACATATGATTAATTTGTATCAGGTTAAAGCATATCATGCAAGCTTAACTTAGTTTTAAATAACAAATATGTGCAACCTAATTAATCCGTTCCATGGTAAAAGGAATCAAAGCTATCCGTGCAACCACTTCAGTGAGAGATTTTATATTTTCTCTTGTGAGACTCTGTAAGTAATCATATTTGCAGAGTGCTCAGCACAGGAAAGACATGGACTTGCTGGAGACAGTCCAGAGGAGTGCCACAAAAATGATCAGAGGGATATAACACCTCTCCTATGAGAAAAGCTGAGAGAGTTGGAGTTGTTCAACCTAGAGAACAGAAGGCTCTGTGGAGACTTTTTGAGCTGTTCAGTATGTATAGGGGTCTATAAGAAAGATGGGGACAGACCTTTTAGAGACACCTGTAGCAATAGGACAAGGGATAATGGTTTTAAACTAAAAGAGGATAGAGTTAGATTGGACATAAGGAAGAAATTTTTTTTAAGATTGAGGTGATAAAACACTGGTAAAAGTTGTCCAGAGGGGTGGCAGCACCTCAGCCCTGGAAACATTCAAGGCCAGGTTGGACAGAACTCTGAGCAACGTGATGTAGTTGTCCCTACTCCTTACAGGGGGGTTGGAATACATGACCTTTAAAGGTCCCTATCAAACCAAACCATTCTATGATTCTATGATTATCTTTTCATTTGAGATAAAAAATGGTACAACAACCTCAGATCCGTGTCTGGTATGCACTGGCTATGCACTTACATTTCAGTTTCATTTCCAGAGAGCTTTTCAGGAGTGTATGAGGTGGTGAGTTTAACTGCTATTTGTAAGAGGATGACAAGCTAAATATAAGGAGTGAGCCCACATGTCTACTTATAGGCAACATTTTGTGAAATAACTTCCTCTTGGTGATTTTTTTCTAGAATTCCCACTGGTATTGCAAAGCAACAGTTTTGGTGAATATTTTTTTCTTCAATTAAATGCCATAGGAATTTTCTTGGGATAATTTGCAGTGAACTTAGAGAAGGAGTATGTTAGCTTACTCTTTGATTTTTATCTGTAAGTAGGAAATGGGTCATTAACAGGATAGAAATATGAAAATGTTTCTATTCCGGATACCTAGTATGTTGAATATTTACTGACATTAATTCTCTCCCTTGCTTCCCATCATTCTACCCCATACATAATTGAAGACAGTTTTGTTGAAGTTGAACTGGATAGGATTTTTCGTGTAGAAAAATTTTTGTGTACACAACTTTTCTTGTGTACTTCTTAGTAAAAAAGTTAAACACAGCAATAGAAACAGGAAAATAAACTGAGACTGAATCCAAATGTATCAATGGTTCCTTTCAAGTCTTTTACCTGTGAGAAACCAATCTTCAAGAAAAAGTTCACAAAGCTAGAAAATTAGGCAGATTTTAGAGTAATTTAAAGAAACAATTAATGTGTTTCTAAACTGCAGAAACAGCACTTTTAAAATTTGCCTTGATTAGTTAACATACGCAAAGGCAATGACATGTGTTACCAGAACTTTCAGCCTGGGCATCCCTCGGTCACTGCATTTTCTCAAGGGTGTCCAGAGAAACCTCCTGCAGGGTGAGACAGCTAAATAGGAACTGCAAAGTGATTTAATCCTTATCTTCTGGATATTCTAAACTGGTGTAGGAGTATACTCCCAGGAGTATATTCCTTTATCCTTTTGATTGGCTTTGTGTCAGTAGGAATTTTGTATATAAGCTCAAGACAGTGCATAACCCTGAGTCCTACTTACCTCTTCAATTTATTACATGAATAATCATGTTGTTACAATGAATACAGACCATTTTTACAAAAAGATGCAAATCATTATTAGTTCCATGACAGCACTTCACGTGAATCACACTGAATACTTTAACTACAAAAGTAGCTGTAATACACAGTTGCATTGGAGACCAACTGTAATATAGTGCTTATTAATGTCCACTTCTTATTAATGTCCATGTGAATACCAAATAGATTATTAATGCTGGTGCTCTTGACATAGCATGTTTCTAACATTGCTGTATGTTGGTGCTCAATTGTATTCTAAGCCTTGGATATCAAAACCATAACAACGTTGGCTAAAGTTTTACAAATTCACATACCATATGTATGGGAAAATACTTCTCACAGAATGATAGTGTTTTATGACCTGAATAAAGTAGTTGAGAAAAAGAAAAATTAGTCACTTGAAGAAGTAGGACTCAAAATTAAAGACTAAGATAAAGAACAAAATGAAAACAGCTTTCTTTTAAGAAATAAAGAGTTACTTATTATTGCCTTTAAATTATTTAGGCTTAGCATCCCAAACTTTCAAAATATGCAGAAAAAATTAAAGCACTAGATTATCAGGGTTTTGTGTTCTCCACTGCTCTATGCTAATCATTGTGCTGAGTGTGAACTGACTTTTTCCTCCTGTTATGAGCAACCAAAGTCTTTGTTCTGAGAATGATCACATAATTACACACAAGATTAAAGAATTCCCATGAATAATTTGTGCTCATTTCTCCCTGTTAAACCCATTTAACCCAGTTGAGCGTGCCTTGCTGACTTGCTTCAGAGACTCACATTTTCATTAGAAAAGTAGAATACTCACCCTCCCCTGCAGCTGATAACTTTTTCTGGCTTATCTTGTTGCCTAAACATTTCCCTGAACTTGACCAGCTCTTCTCCAAAGCATAATCATTTGTCATTGTTCATAAATAAATTATAAAAGTAAAAATTAACTCCTTTCATGAAGAAATGGTAAAAAGAAAAGGTAAACATTTAAAATTTCGTTGAACTATCAGAGTGGAAAATTCCTTCCAGTAGTTGGAATCAATGTTGGGAGATATATTTTACCTTGTCGTCCATGGAGGGCCAGAAGACTGAAAGAAATTCATTGTGACATCACAAGCTACTCTAGTTTACCTCCTACACCCAATTTTCACCACCTGAACACTAAGTCAACTCTTATGTTCCTATATCTTGGCTGAACACTATATTGCTTTTTGGCTATATTAAGAGGATGGCAAAAAAAGGTGATTTTATAATAAAACAGTAAATATGCTGTAAATTCCTGGTCTCTTTAAGGTTATGTTCTGATCTATTTACCAGCCCCCCTTTAAGATGCACCTTGAGTATTGTAATAAAAGTAAAATGCAGACCCACCAAGACTAATATGCTCTACAGTTTATCATATCTTAGTTGTCACGTACTAATATCCTGTAGAAAAGTGCACCTCTTCTTTTAAAACATTTTCTTCCTTTTTTTTTTTTTTTTTTTTTTGCATGTATAAATTTTCCC